>CM055956.1:76187692-76769177 GCA_029490685.1 Schizonepeta tenuifolia | reverse complement strand
TAGAGTATTTCTCTCCTTTGCTCTTACGTTTTTTCACACAAATAGAGAATGCTCAAATCGTTTAAGTGGTAATGCATAAATATACCCAGATTCATTTTGGCAAAATTTAAAATGCCCACATCAACATGTAACAATGAATTTTACTCACATTTGACTTTTCCGATTATTTTATGAGGTTTTGTCATTCACTTTATATCACATCTCTTACATGTATAAGAGATGTGATATTAAGTAGATGATAAGTATGGTATTGTGTGTAATCAGCCATGACTGAGGAATATTTTTGTGATTATTTGACAATTATTATGTCGTAATAATATTTCTAATTATTTTAATGAATCGTATAGGGATTAAGTAGCGTACAGTATTCACTCGAAAAATAATGAATCGTCATTAAAGTAACCTAAATGATGATTTCGCTTGGTTATAATGAAATCCCGCTTGACACGCGTCAAATCTCGCTCGACATAGACATATCCCGCTCGAGTTGGATTTACTTTATCATGAGTTTACCGAGCGGAATTTCATATACTTAACATGTATAACTTATTCATACGCTCAAACAACAATATTTCGCCCGGTAAGGCTATATCCCACTCAAGCGGGATTTAGAGTACAGTACACTACTTCGAGCGGGATTTAATTAATTAACATGTATAAATTAATCGAGCGGGTTTATGGGCCGACTGTCAATGTTTCTTTTTTCGGTTTTTTCAACGTGTAGAAGTTAGGGAGATTTGACAAAAAGGTAGTGATGTTTAACATTTGGTGGGTCCATGAATAAAAAACATTAATTTTAAAAGAGGTGAGTATTTTAATTTTGCACATCTCAATATGGGTATAATAAATTTTATCTCTTTAATTTGTTATTTTTAACAACTCCCTTAAAGAGAATTAACGAAAGGCATAGTATATAAAATTTTGATAGTTTGGATTCTTTTAATGTAATAGTGAAAATATAAATTAATTTGGTGTAAACAAAGCATAGTTTGAGTTATCTTGGTGTATTTGGCCTTTTATGGAGCGTTTACTAAGCAGGATAAGGTGGATAGATAAAAATAATGAGTATTGATATTTGGACAACAGTTGTCCGGACAATGGTGGTATTTTCGTAATTAAATACCTTTTCAATTTTTTTAATAATTAAATAATTAGTGTTTTGTCTATAACACCCTTTTTCACTTAGTTGTATGCTAATTTCTAATATTAATTAAAATAAATTAATATCATGCACAAAATTTTGAAGAGACATATTTTGAAATAGTCATAATGATCATTAAAATATAAATTTTGGCCCACCTTCTTCAAAAATATAAATTTTGGCCATTTTTTTCAATTTGGGACGAAAATACCCTTAATGAAATGCGGAGCGGGTCGGGTTTGACGCGGGCGGGCGCGGGTCGGGGGGGCGGGTATGAGGCATTTGATACTTTTGGTACAAATTTAGTCTTATTAGTACCAATTGTTCAGATTTGGTACAACTGGGACGAATTGTCAAATTAGTTCCAGATGTTCCAAGTTATGATATGGTACTCTTGGGACGAACATTCCAATTATTTCAAGTTATACTACTCCGATTTTGCGGCTTCGCCTTCGGCTCCGATTATACGGCTCCACCTTCGCTCCGATTACTAATATAAGGATAATCGTCGGGCAACAATTTAGATTTTTTCGGCTCGCTCCGAGGCCTTCGGCTCCCCTCGCTCGAATCTTGACCAAAGAAGAAGCGGCAAACAAAAAAACGAAGAGGCAAACAAAAATTTGGAAATTAAAAAAAAAATTGAAAAATAAAAAAAAAAACAGAAAAAAGGAAAAAAATCTGGAAAATAAAAAAAAACAGAAAAAAAGAAAAAGAAATCTGGAAAATAAGAAGAAAAAAATCTGAAAAATAAAAAATAAAAAAGAAAAAAATTCTGGAAAATAAGAAAAAAAAACAGAAAAAGAAAAGGAAAAAAAAAACTGGAAAATAAAAAAAAACAGTAAAAAAAGAAAAAAAATTGAAAAGAAAATTAAGTGTCAATAAAATGGATTAAAGAGTGATGGATCATAAATAAAAAGGGAAAGGGGTATTTAGGTCCTAAGTTCAAAAAAATGGCTATAATTTATATTTATGAAGAGGGTGGGCCATAATTTATATTTCAATACTCATATTGGCTATATCACATGATATTCTCAATTTTGAAAATTCAAAATATTAATTAAATTTAAAGATTAATATATAATTAGGTGGGATAGGATTTTATAGACAAAACACTAATTATATTAATTATTAAAAAAACTGAAAGATTATTTAATTATGAATTTACAGCATTGTCATTTGTCCGGACAACTGTTGTCCAAATATCTTTATTCAAAAATAATATAGGCTAATCAAACGTTTACTTTTAGGGTGTGTTCACTTGAAAGTATAAATTTATACCTCTATTTAGAGGTAAATGGAGATAAATAAAAATCTCACCCTTTAAATCATTCCTTCTTTTTTAAATCTTTCCTTTTCACCACCACAATGAGGGATAATATTATCACCCCTCCTGTGGTGGTGGAAAATGAGAGATGTGATAATATTATACCTCCTTGTGGTAGTAATTTATACTTTCAAGTGAACACACCCTTAAAAATTAAATTCAAGGATATTCATAGCACATAATTATTATTTATATTTAGAACTACACGTATAGGATTGAAGTAATCATAAGATTAAAATAGTCAATTCTATCCTATTTAGTAAACGCAGAATTCAATTTTACTGTGCGGTCAACCATACTAAACTAATTGTGAAATTGAATTTTTGATTGATTATTCGAATATACATTAGTGCTACCTACCAAAAAAGGCCCCACATATATTGAATCTTCAGAAATTAAGCAGTGATTAAACCCTAACTAATGAAGGAATCTTTACTTATTTAGGAGACCGGGCGAGATACACGGTCTAGATCATCCCATATGTTGAATTAAACGTACACTTCCGTCTCTGCTAGTCAGCCTACATTTCTAACCGCTGCCTCCCCCCCCCTCTCTCTCTCTCTCTCTCTATCTTTGCGCCTCCTTTACAGAGAACACGCCCCGGGAAGCACACACTCATATTCTATAGAGAAAGCGAAGTAGCAGACAGCAAGCAAACACCCACAACAATGTGTGGAATCCTAGCTGTGCTTGGCGTCGTCGACAACTCTCAGGCGAAACGCTCGAGGATTATTGAACTGTCGAGAAGGTATAGTTTTTATTTTTTTAAACTGTCTATTTGTATGGATTAGGCGGGGATGGATAGGTCTCATTGCATCGTGCTATTTCGACGATTGAATTATTTATTATGTAAATAAGTTTATGTTTAATTTGAGTTTCCTTCATTTAATTCTCTGGTTGATTGATTGTATCTTCGCTCCGCCGGAACCTTGTTGTTGTGCTACAGAACATTAGATTTTAAGAAGTGAATGCAATGTCCATAAGTAGCTTCTTTCTGTTTACATATCTTTTTTTTTTTTTTTTTGAAGATATTGCTTACAGATTAAATGGTAAATGAATTCTCTCTACAGAGCTGATCAGTTGATTTACTGCTTAATCTACGGGTTAAAATATTCAGATTCTGTTTTTCTTTGTGATGAACATGGATTACAGAACACACGGTTTAATACAAAATGATCATTCATGTATTGGTGTCGGATCGTGGCTGATAAAATGTGAGCTCATCAGCTACATATTTTAATACTTTAGCCAGTCTCTTATGCCTTGTGATAATTTCACAAATTGAACATGTGATTGTTCTCAGAATTCAGATGCACATGCATACAATTGTTTGCATAATTTTTCTACAAAATTGGTGATGATGGCACAATATAGCTGGTTTCAGTTATGTGTCTCTATTACGATGAGTTATTTTGCTTGTCTATGTGATCAACTTTATCTTGTGAAGTATCATGTCCTGTGAAAGTTCTGCCTCAGAATTTGTATGCATGTCTATACGATTGTTTACATCATATTTTAACAAATTAGCAATGATGTTACATTATGGTTGGTTTCAGTTTTATGTCTCTCTTAAGTCTTAAGATGAATTATTCTTGTCTAGGTGATCAACTTTACCGTGCTAAGAAATATCATGCCTTGTGAAAATTCTTGAATTGAACATAATTGATCACTTTCCCGTGCAAACATTGAAGACATAATACTTGTTTTCGTCATTGCTTGACAAAATTTCCACTCGCTCTTCAATCTTATGAGTTCCAGTTTATTTTAAAGAAACTGTTTATCACTCTCTCTTTAAATAATTGTCTTGCATGACCATGACAAGCAAGTCAAGTTAGTTCCTAAATTCACCTTTGTCAGTCTCATAATTTCACCATTAAAGAGTTGACTGTCATCCCGAAGAACTGTTCAAAAACAGTCAATTCGATTCATTTCTCGAGCAGTCATCTATGAGGATCTTTTATTTTGATTTGTACACTTTAGGTTGCGACACAGAGGCCCTGATTGGAGTGGATTGCACCATCATGGGGATTGTTATCTTGCTCATCAACGTTTAGCCATTGTGGATCCTGCCTCCGGGGATCAACCGTTATACAATAAAGACAAAACAGTTGTTGTGGCGGTAGGTGAATAATTTTATAGAATCATTCCTAGTAGCTGCTTACCAAACATTTCAGTTGTTTAATCCGCTCACCTTCTCCTTGTTAGCAGAAGCCTTAGTACATATAGTTCATTCCTGTAGTTCATATAAATGAAAAACCAGCAAAATGCATTTAGTACATATATATTGTCTCACGGTGTACTGGGGAGGATTGTCGTCAAATTATATTCTTTCTTAGAGAAGCTTAAGAAAAATGTTGATTTTCTTATTCCATTTTAGATAAAATCTCTAAAACTCAATGTTAACTGAATAAAGAAAAGAGAACAGTGTTTCTGATGCTCTTGTTAAAAGGTGTAATTTTAATATATATTTTTCCACTGTCAATAAAAAGGCTGGATCCTAATTTGGCTGTGTTCATCACACTCGTGTAGAAAGTACAATAAGTCAACCACCTCATCTCGTTTCTTTATATCCAGTGGAGATATCTAATGGTGTAAGGATGCGCATAGAGTACTCTGTAAATGGGCATGGCATGAAAGATTTTGAAGCATTGAAATTTATATCGACTTTATATCAATGTTTGTGGGCTTCTCATGTTCCAACTCCGTACCGCTCTTCTTGTTTGCTGATGGATCTCCGATCATAGTTCTGTTGCAACCAAAGTATGCCGCTATAAAAGCATAATTAAAAGTTGTTTTATGTTACTGGTGAAACCCATATGTTTGATTGTACTGATGGAACTCAAGTGTAGCTCTTAGCTCCTAGATTTGAATTTTCGCAGGGGTGGTTTTAACATGTAGGACTTTCTCCATATTTCTCCTTTTGCTTTTAGGTTAATGGAGAAATATACAACCACAAGAACTAAGGGAGAAACTAGAGTCTCATGAGTTCAGAACTGGAAGTGATTGCGAAGTTATAGCCCATTTAGTAAGTACCTATACTTTGTACCGTCCTATATGTTTACAATTGTTTCATAAAATATATACTGCATGTTCCCCCTGGAATTTCTGAATTAGAACATTTTACCATCATATAAAGTGAAATTTGTTTCACACTAGGTATTCTTTCCATGTATTTTTCTGACATATCTCACTCTAAATCCAGTATGAAGAACATGGAGAGGAGTTTGTGAATATGTTAGATGGAATGTTTTCCTTTGTGCTTCTTGACACCCGTGATAATAGTTTCATTGCTGCTCGGGATGCCATTGGTATTACACCCCTCTATATTGGCTGGGGTCTTGATGGTACGTGGCTTTTCACTTATATTGATTGTTGATGACATGTCAAACGCACAAGAGTATTCTGGTAGAATTTGAAACTTTAATAGGTGTTCTGTGATTAGATGCTTACTAGAGTTGAAAGTAAAAAACCCGCCCTTTCCCTTTTCTTGCATCTCTGTGGCTTCTCTGAGTTTAAACGCTTAATATTATGCAGGATCCACTTGGTTTGCTTCAGAAATGAAAGCTTTAAGTGATGATTGTGAGCGGTTCATGTCTTTTCTTCCTGGACACATCTACTCAAGCAAAACTGGTACGTATTTTGGAAGTTATAGTGTATGGATGCAATCAAGCTGATGGCATATCCAAATTTTCTATAATTGTGTCATAGTTTTTTTCAGTGTTGGCCGTGCAAACAGGCTTCAATCGAGATAATTTAGTAGTCACCTTATCGCTGGTCAAACGTAGGAAGATTTTAAGATCCTTCCTGTTATTGTAATACTTGTCGTAAAACTAGAATGAAATTGTCATTTAGTTTGGAGTACTGATTAGTGTGGGTATCATGAAATCATATCCATCCATCCCGTTTACCTTGATATTTACTAGTGAAAAATTCAGTCCTTCATTAGTGGGAGTGAGCTGAGATTTATCTACGATTTTAATATGTTTAAGTGTTGGGCACTTCAAAGATCGCACTGCTAGCAGATTCACTTAGACAATGAAATGATGGTTGCAGGAGAGCTTAGGAGATGGTACAACCCACTGTGGTACTCAGAAACCGTACCTTCAGGACCTTATGATGCCCTTGTACTGCGAAGGGCCTTTGAGAAGGTAGTTTGATCAATTTTTTCTCAGGAGTGGATTATTGATGTTCTTCTTGAACTGTGAAATGCTTCCTTATACTGCACATGCATAGGGCCTTATTGTAATATTTCATTTTCCTTCTTGAGAAGGTTCATTTGATCCATATTTTTGTAATTATAATTAGTGGCATTTTCTTGAATTAATGATGGGGTTTGACTGATCATTTCCTTGTCCATATCTTAGCTCTAATTTACCCGATCTCTTCCTCTCTTCTTTCCCTAATATTGTATTCCAGCCCATCCCTTTCCATTTGTTGAAGCCCTATCTCTCTACTCATGCTGTGTAAGTGATATCTTAACATAGAACTTTGATGCAAATCTGAGGATCTTATCCTTGGAACATTTATCTGGCACATTTTATTGGCTTAGGATGTATCTTCAAAAGCCTGATCTGACACTTATGGTAGTGAAGCACATATGAAATCCTTTTAGACAGGAGTTATGAATTTCAGTCATTGCAGGTTCTTGATGCATGCTTTCCTTTGGGAGTTGGTTGTCTATTTGTTTTTTTTGTAAATGAAAAAAAAAATATTAATGCTTTTGCTATTGCAGGCTGTTATCAAGAGACTTATGACGGATGTACCATTTGGTGTACTTCTGTCCGGTGGACTTGATTCATCCCTTGTTGCTTCGGTTGCTTCCCGCTATTTGGCAGATTCAGCAGCTGCACAGTGGGGGTCACAATTACATACATTTTGTGTTGGATTAAAGGTGATAACAATCTCTCATGCTCATCTTTCACTTTGCTTGCGTTATCATTCAATTTGTTACTATGTGAATCATAAGCTGTTATCATTCTATTTCGAATTTGTCGAATAGAAGATTTAGTTTTGATTTGTGTTTTACTCTTGTTTTACAATATTTGTTGGTATGGAAAATAATGATGGGAATCTATGATATTATGAGTTGGTCAAAGTATAAAAATGACTTTTTAATACTCTGAGCTCAAACACTGATTCTATTATTTATGTTCCATTCAAGTTAATCCTTATTTCTTTCTGTGGATGGTTTGTGACAAGCATCAATATCTTTAAACAGGGTTCTCCTGATTTGAAAGCTGCCAGAGAAGTGGCAGATTACATTGGTACTCGTCACCATGAGTTCCACTTTACAGTGCAGGTAATATTTTCTCCTATGCATGGAATTACGTACAGCTTATTGTTTTTTTCTCAGACTCGAATAATTCTTATTTCCATTCTTTTAATTGCCAAATTAGGATGGAATAGATGCACTCGAGGAGGTCATATATCATACTGAGACCTATGATGTAACTACGATCAGGGCCAGCACACCAATGTTTCTTATGTCTCGAAAAATCAAATCTCTGGGAGTAAAAATGGTACTTTCTGGTGAAGGCGCTGATGAAATTTTTGGAGGTTATCTATATTTTCACAAGGCACCCAACAAGGAGGAGTTTCACCAGGAAACATGTAGAAAGGTATTGGACAGGCATATGATTCATGGTTATGTACAAGTAAAATGTTTTTGGAGTTTCTCGATTACGTGTTGCTTCACACTCCTAGGAAAAACTATGAATGTCTGCTTTAATATGCAGATCAAAGCTCTTCATCTTTACGACTGTTTGAGAGCTAATAAATCAACTTCTGCATGGGGTGTTGAAGCTCGTGTTCCCTTCTTAGACAAGGAATTTATCAACGTGGCAATGGGTATTGATCCAGAATATAAAATGGTGAGTTGGGATCTTGTGATCTCTTTGCTTCTTCCCTGGCCTAAGTCATATGATTTCTATGAAAATGTTCATTATGCTGTGCTATATGTCATAGAAATCAGCTAATCCCTTGACTATATATGTTCACGAGAGAGAGAAAGCTTCTTCTAGTTACAAGTTTGTGACCGTCACCCTAACAAAGCTCAAAATGTGAGAAATGATTAATCTAGAAATAATTACCCATATCTGTTTTCCCTCTTTATCCTAGCATGTAAACAGTAATAAACGTGTTTACTAAACAATATGAAAGGGAATAGGAAGATATGGTGATGGACAAGATGTGGCAGTGGACCTTCACTTTCCTATTGAATGGATAGATGTTGGGATTTTTATAGAATTACCGATGGTAAAATATTATGAAGCTAATATGCAAAATCTATTTATAACAATTTATCTGCTTAATCTATGTGCCTAAATTTTTTGCTCTTACTATTTGACAGATAAAACCTGGAAGAATTGAGAAATGGATTCTGCGCAATGCATTTGATGATGAGCAGACTCCATATCTGCCAAAGGTTTGCAGCTTTCCTTTTAATAACACCGGAGAAAACATTCTGACACATAGTGATAAGAAGCTAAAAATTCATTTTATGTGTTGGTCTCAGCACATTTTATACAGGCAGAAAGAACAGTTCAGTGATGGAGTTGGATACAGTTGGATTGATGGTCTGAAAGAGCACGCTGAGCAACAGGTAAAACCGCCTCCCTGTAGTGAAAATTAAAGGATCGTCATCTATCCCTTGTATGCAGTTTTCATTAAGAAATATTGTGATCAATAGGTGACGGACGCGATGCTAGCCAAAGCAAGTTTCGTCTACCCTGAGAATACTCCAACAACAAAAGAGGCATACCACTACAGGACTATTTTTGAGCGCTTCTTCCCTAAGGTGAAAAGCTGACTAGCTCATCCACATTAAGTCGTTCCTTCTCTTTAAGGTTTGCTAAGTGTGTGTTGTTTTGTGTGTGAAACAGAGCTCTGCGAGGGCTACTGTCCCCGGGGGTCCGAGTGTGGCGTGCAGTACTGCAAAGGCTGTAGAATGGGATGCAGCATGGTCCAAGAATCTAGACCCCTCTGGTCGAGCAGCCCTCGGTGTCCACGTTGCTGCATATGAAGGCGGAAACGCACCTCCTGCTGAGGCTCCTCTTGCTAACGGCACTTCTTCGGAGTAGTTCCATTCTACTTGTGGACCTTTTCTTGTGTTAGGGTGAAGCCTTACCATCTCTAAAACTTTGTGCTCTAGACTCATCTTTCTTATTTTGTTTTTTTAACTTTTCTGTTTACCAAAATAAGCTTGAGAAGTAACTGTGTTTTATTATTTTATTATCCAAATGCGTGCGTGTCTGACAAAGTCAATCCTAAATAGAAATAGAAATGAGTGAATATTTCCGTCTAGATGAGAGTATTACATTTAACTAAAAATTATCAATCCTTTATTACCAAAAAATATATATATATATATATATCCATCCTAGTATAATAATCCATTATATTCGTGTATTTTGTAATGAATGTTTCTGACAATGTGATTTGTAAATTTATAATTTATGTATTACGAGAACAATTAATAAGTATTAATTGTGTAATGATGAAAACTAAAGTAATTCATAATTTGAACATTAGAACCATATATATTATTGTATAAGATATAATAATACTATTTATTTACCATGTTATGCATACGGTGTTTTTCAATACATTAATTTGTATATTTTAAAGTATTAAATATATATTACATGAATTTATTATATTGATTGCATGTTTGAATAAACCTAAGTATTCTACTCCCTTCCCCCAAATCAATAGGCTCACTTAAAAAAGAAAGGCTCACTTTTAAAAAGTTGCTATTTCATCTCTTTTTACTTGGTTTGACATAAGTTCATCCAAAAAAAAAACTACTTTCTCTTTCAAGCTTTACCATAAATAACTCATTTCTTTGACACAATCTTGCGAAATGAGTTCAACAAACCACACTCATCTAACAAACGTGTTACATTGAGGAAAAAAAGAAAAGAAAAAAGATAATGAGTATAGTGACTAAACTTTGGAAAATCCGCAGGCCATGAACGCCTTAGGTGCGATCTAATGAATAGATAATCTGCTTCGGATGCATGTCGAATGCCATAACGTTGTAGCCAGGTATTGCGGAATGAGTCGTCACACACCACGCTCATGCTCATCTACGTATATTGTCATTTAATTAGTGTGTTGATTTTTAGTATTTCGTCCAAACTCTTAGGTTGTGATTGGTATGATGGAATTGAGGGTGGAATAAAATGGTCATTCTTACCTCCATTCCATTCCTTTGCTTGGTATGTTTTACGAGGATGAATCGTCATTCCATCCGGAACGGTCATTCCATTCCACAAGGATTTAGCCATTCCTTTATCAAACCATGGTATTAGTCATTCCTAATACTCTTATTTTTATAATTTGATTATTTTACCCTCATATATTTTATAATTTTGTCAAAAAGTCAAGGAATTATTTCCATCAATTCTAATTTATATACACACTGCACACACACACTGCACATATACACACACTTCACACACACACACACACACACACACACACACACTGCACACTCACACACTACATATACACACACTGCACACACACACATTCACACACTACACATATACATGCATATACACACAACACAAACACACACACACACACACACATACACACAATGCATAAACAAATATCTATTCTATTTCTTTACTTATTTTCAATGCATACCAAGCATATGAATCAACTTACTCATTCCATTCCATTCCTAGCTTCATTTTATTCCTACCTCATTCCATTCCATCATACTAATCACCTCCTAAGGTAGTGATTGATATGATGGAATGGAATGATCAAAGTTACCTCCATTTCATTCCTTTGATTGATATGTTTTACAATTAGGAATCGTCATTCCATCCGAAATGGTTATTCCATTCTCCAAGGGATTAGTCATTCCTTACTCAAACCATGGTATTAGTTATTCCTAATGCTCCTATTTTTATATTTTGACTATTCTATCCTCATATATTTTACAATTTGTCAATTTTATCCAAAAAAATCAATGAATTATTCCATCAATTACAACTTATATACGCACACTGCACACACACATATACACAATATGTGCACGCTGCACGTGCGCGCGCGCGCGCGCACACACACACACACACACAAAACACACTACACATACACACATTTATATACACACACTGCACACGCACTACACACACATATATACACACACTGAACACACAGGGGCGGATCCATGATCTAGTTATAGGGTGGGCTGAAAAATAATTATTTTTGCCACATTAAATTTATATACATATCAAAATAGTTTGATAGTTCGATCATGAGGGTGGGCTACCTTCTTTATAATGTTTCTTAAAAAAGATGATATAAGTCCCTTTCCTTTCTTTGGAATACGATGGAGCTCCATTTAAATGATTTGAGTACTCCAGCCAAAAATCAAGAGGATTTTAAATAAAAGATGAAATAAAAATATTCTTATTCTAAAAAGTAGAAAAATAAAAAATCCTACTCCTCTGTCCATATGTAGATAAAGGTCAATTACAAAATATAAATATTAACTGCGTTAAAAATTCCATGAAAAAGAAATGAGTTAAAATATCGCTCAAATGATTCATCGAATAATCATTTGGTGGATAATACTAAGGAATCTTAAAAAAATATTAAGAATTAAAAGCACATATTCAACCTTTATATAGAAACATACAAATTTCTTAGTATTAGTTTTAGTGACTTTCTTGATGACAAATTAAAAATTTGATTGACAATAAACTATTCTCTCCTCCTACTTCTTCAACTTTCCTTAGTCACTTCTCAAACAAAAAGAAAAAAAAAAATATTCTTCTCTATGTCATCAATTTCATCTACCTCTTTGCTTCAATTATTCTCTATTTATTCAATTCTACTACGTTTATTTCAGGTTTCATTAAAGTAAAACTTAATAAAATTAAACTCAAGTTTGTTAATTTTGTTAAATGATTTGATTTCTTGGCTGGCGTTTCACAGGCATAAAAGAATAGCTTTATTTTAATTTTTTGATTATGTTGGGCTGTGCTAATTTTGGATTGGGCCTAATATTAGTACTTAGACAATAAAGAAAGCATTGGGTTTGCACTGGTCTCCAGCCCAGTGCAGCCAATACATAGATCCGCCCCTAACACACACTACACATATATATAGACACACACTGGAGACACACATACACACATACACACATATACACAATACATTAAAGAATATCGATTTCATTCCTATATTTATTTTTTGTGCAAATCAAGCATAGGAATCAACTTATACATTCCATTCTATTCTAGCTTCATTCCATTCCTAACCTCATTTTATTTCCATCTCGTTCCATTCCATCATATCAAGTCACTTAAATTAATTAATTTGTCGTCGGGATACAAAATTGAATACTAGCGGTTAAAATTCATAAGAGCGTAGAAACTGACCATCTGGACTCCATGGCCCAATGGATAAGGCGCTGGTCTACGAAACCAGAGATTCTGGGTTCGATCCCCAGTGGAGTCGCGTTTCTGTTTCAATTAAATTTTACATAAAACTATGAAAAGTTGATTTTTAAAAATTAAAAATTGGTGTAATACTACTAGTTTCCTTTTGTCCCACTTTTAACAGTAATGTGTATCAAAATTATACTTTTAGTATAAAATTGGTCATAAAATGAATCCAAATATTTTATGCATAATTATTTCTTATGTTGTAAGAACACTCAACTTGTATTTTTGACGCACATTGATAAAGCCTCTCCAAGTGCAATGCATATCAGACATGTATTGCAAATTTATTTATTTTTCATTTGAGAAGTGTGGAACAAATTAAGACCAACCCTAAACCCACTTGAAATTATAGTAAGTTCAACCTGAGTCATGTAAGGGATTTTCTTACTATGTGTGCGCGCGCGCGCTATTTTACTGTAATTATAACAAAATAAAACGACTAAATATGATGTGTAATTGCAGAATCCCAACTGCACCTTTGTGAACATTTAATTCATGGCATATTGCGAAATAAAGGTAGCTGGAGTTACAAATTCTCTGCGGAAATAAATTGTCACTTAACTCCTATTAAGATCTCGGACTCTCTCCTTTTGTATTTCTTTATGTTTTTTTTATTATTATTATTATAAATTATACCAATATGATCGGAATGTTCCAAGTAATAATTTTATGAATTTTATATATTAAGAAAAACTAGTGTCATCAAATTATATTATATTGCCTTAATTCCAACATATATTATATATCATTATTCCAAGAATTTTCGTACTTTCTAATTTCTAAATGTACTCTATATTTATAACATCTTTTTACAAATACTTTCGTGATATTAATTTGCTATAGCTTGCATTTGCTTTTGCACACATACACATGTGGAAAGAGTGCAATGTGATAGGTTCAATCCGCATTTGGAAGGCGTGGTTTACCTGCTTTGTGTGGTTTACAGGCTACTGCACAAGCACGAGAGTTTATCCAGTGCGCATCAAAAGTAGCGGCTTGCGGGTTCCCACGAATGAAAAAAAAAAAAAAAAAAAAAAAGTGCAATGTGATATTCTACAAAATATAGGAAATTAATGTACCTTTGAAATTAAGAAATCCTATATAGGTAATCCACTACGAGATTAATCACTTTACAGAAAAAAAGAAATATTCGAGTTAAAATATTGAATTGTAACAGAAAATGGGAGAATCGCGTTTGCAGCTGTCACTGAGTGCATTGCATGATCTATCGAAAACGAGGATTTGATGACTGTTTTCTTTTGCTATCTTTTCTCATAATAACGCCAATTACATGTTGGTTTCAGCGTTATAAATATCGTCACTTCGTCGCACACACTACTGCGTCTTCTGTTGAGAGAGAGAGAGAGAGAGAGAGAGAGAGGAGAGCAATGGCAACTCTCAAAGTCCCTGTAAATGTTCCCGCCCCAGAAGAGGACTCCGAGCAGCTCAGAAAAGCTTTTGTTGGTATCTACAAATCTCTTCCTTCTTCTTTTTGTTTCTTGATTAGGATCTGTACTAATTAAATAGTCTAGATTAATCTTCTATTTGTGGAATTTTGATTAAACTCACGTCTGATTGATATGATGAAAGTTTTTTTTTTTTTTTTTCTTTTCGAGGGAATTATATGATGAAAAATGTTATATTATTTCAAGGGGATCTGACCACTGATGAATGATTCTTAAATTAATTATTTGAATTGTGCAGCATTTGTGGTAATGAACTTATATCTGAGCAAGAATTATGTATATGATGATCATGTCATATAATCTTTCATCAGCGATTAATTATTACATATTCTTGAATTGTTGTCAGTGTTTGTTTGATCCCTCTTTGATTGAGAGTTCTTTAAGCAATGATCATTATTTAAGAATGTCATTTCTCCAAATTGTGAGCATTTATAAAAAAAGGTCTATATATTGAATTGTTACACAGAGAATGCTGATAGTCTGAAGATTTAATTCTCCTACTTTATTCAAATTAGGTGCCAATTCCTATGTTGCAAGTATATTGGGCAATTTCTTCCTACATTGTGATTTTTGTTTATCGAAAATAGAGTTGGGGGCTTATTGATGCAATGTTGGAGACAGAAAGGATGAAAGAAGAAAATAGCCTAAACTAAAATCAAATATTTTGATGCTTGTGTTGTAGGATTGGGGACAGATGAGCAGATGATAATCAAGATTCTGGCTCACTAAGAAATGCCGGGCAGCGAAAACTCATTCGCGAAGCATATGCTGCAGCTTATGAAGAAGATCTTCTCAAAGACTTGGAGAGGAACTTTCTGGTGATTTTCTGGTTAGTACTTTACTTTTTTTGCTCAATCAAATCTTCTTTAACTGATAATTGGCTCTGTATCTGTTGAGATATGTTTCCTAATGATTTTTGGTTCAGATGAGTGAATCTACAGAACTTAGCAGCAATCAGATTTGGCTGCAAATGATAGTTTTATACATTATATAGGAGGCATGATGTCTGTTTTGGTTGATTAATTACTCTGGACTTGTTCGTTTACTAATATGTGTGCATACGCGTACCAGCGTGCACTAGCTGTATGGATAGTGGATCCAGCTGAGAGAGATGCCCGAATTAGCTAACGAGGCTACGAAGAGCTCACCTTTAGCCATTCTGTTCTCAGTGGGAAATTGGGTGCACCAGATCTTCATATCACCTCTTTAATGTCAGGCAGACTTATCATCTTCTTTACAAGAAATCGCTCGAAGAAGATGTTGCACATCACACTACTGGCAACTTCCGCAAAGTAAGTCTATAGTAATTCATTGTGTTAGTTCTTCAATATATAACTAGAATTTGGTTCTAGGTTCACTCAATTTGAAATTTTGAATTAAGAGGAAAGGGTTGTTAAAGGAGGAGTCTGATTCTTTTTTTTGTTTGAAATTAATGATGTTTCCATAACAGCTTCTGGTTCCGCTTGTAAGTGCCTTTCGATATGAAGGAGACGAGACGAACATGACATTGGCAAAATCGGAAGCTAAGATACTACACGGGAAGATATGTGAAAAGGCATATGGTGATGATGAGATAATCCGGATTTTGACAACAAGAAGCAAAGCACAGCTCAATGCAACACTAAACCACTACAATGATGAGTTTGGAAATGCCATCACTAAGGTACAATCTAGTCTCGTTGTTTGTTCAGCAAGGCTCGTTACTAAGAAATTAAACCGCGCCTTATATCCAGTTGTCACGCATCAAATTAAATGTTAGCCTCTTCACATTGTATGATGAAGCTAAGTAGTAGTATATAATTGATATATATGTGAATATGAATTTTG
The DNA here is from genome assembly GCA_029490685.1 of Schizonepeta tenuifolia. Taxonomy (NCBI): domain Eukaryota; kingdom Viridiplantae; phylum Streptophyta; class Magnoliopsida; order Lamiales; family Lamiaceae; genus Schizonepeta; species Schizonepeta tenuifolia. The sequence continues at coordinate 76,752,950 of CM055956.1, read as the reverse complement.
AGCAGGATTTGAAATCGGACCCGAATGATGAGTTCTTGAATTTCCTGAGAGCAAACGATCAAATGCTTGACCTCTCCAGAGAGGTATTATGAAGAAGACAATTCGGGTTGCTATAAAGGGGAGCTGGCACGGACGAAAAGGCTCTGACTCGAGTCATAGTGACTCAAGCTGAGGGTAACATGCAACGGATCAAAGAGAATACCTCAAACGTAACAGCATTGCTCTGGAACAGGCCATTGCTGGAGATACCTCTGGGGACTACAAGAAAGTCCTCCTCGCCTTGATCGGAGACGAAGAAGGTTGTACCGTCTGAGAATTAATTAATGGAATGCAGTGAGTGTGTGTATTTGTTCTGGCTTAGATATGGCTTGTGTGTTTTTATGTCTCTTTATTCAAGGATTTGATTTGACTGATGGTTTTGGTTGATTTTTATTGTTCATGTTGGTGAGTTTGTTTATGCAAGTATTTCCTGAAGTGAAAGTGAAGTTTGAATTGAATTTTTTATGTTAAGGTTTTGAAGACAAGTCATATATTCTACACTTCCAGTTCCACACCATCATTTATGCAATTAAAAGATTGAATGGAAGTTAGGCATTTGACGAGAATGAGTGATCAGTTTAATCATTCCGACAGTAGAATAAAATTTCTGAAAAATATTCAGATGAAAAATGGCTTCGTTAACACAAATTAAGGAAATCTGATTAATTTATAATAACAGAGGTTATGAATTTGTGGAGTATAAATGCACACTACAATTGAAATAAAATTTCCAATACAGTATATGTATGAATGGTTTGCACAAGCAAAAACTTTTATTATAAAACAAAGAATACATGTCCCTCTCTCTCTCACTCTTCTTCTCGTTAATGACTTTCTCGATAATGACCTCTTTTCTCGAAGAATTAGGTATAATAAAGCGTTAATAAAATATTTTCTCGAAGTGTTAATGAAGTACCTTTTAACCTAAAGTAAGTCCTAATTATTCATAAAAAATATGTCATAATGAGTGGGACGCTCAAAAAGAAAAACAAACCATATTGAACATGACATAAGGACTAACGAACAATTTTGACTTTCTACTCTCATTTGTGTTTCATTCTCTACTCCTTCCATTGGTTTGGACGACCATGTGACATTGACCAGGTTATTCCACTAAAATTATGGTATATAATTATCTTCAAAAATTCAAACTGTCAAAAATCCGACGAATGAAATATAGAATAAAAACACCATAGGGAGTATTAGATCCAAGTTGCATGAGTATATTTTTTAAAAATATTTTCATGTTTTAATTGTGTGCATGGTTTCAATGTTGTGCAAAACACACACACGTCTGAAAAATATTTTGAAAAAAATAACAATATTATTTCAAGCTGGTCTTAGAACTTAGAAACTTTGGTATTATTTATGAAATTAGAATTCCCAATTCGCTAATCGCTATAATGTGTAAATAATCGATAACATCTTTGCAACTTAATTAAACCCTTCACAGTTTGACCTGGTCAGCTTTATGTTGACTGTTGAATAGTTGACGAGTTCATAATTAATCGAACAATTGGTTGACTGGTAAACGCTTGTGAACGTTTATTTATTCAACTTCAAAATTCAATATTGCCCGGAGGATTTTCGTAAATGGAAAAAAAAATTATGAACATTAGAAAATTAATTTTATTTTTCTTTACTTTAGCGTGTGTTTAATAGTGGTATCATAATCCTCTGTGATAGAGCCCTAGGAAATTGAGTCGAGCAAGGTTCCAAGAAATAAACTCTCGTTTATATTGCTCTTGTTTGATCATTTATTACTTTATTTCCTTTTATATGCTCTCTAATTATTTAATTTCTATTTCTTTAAGTTGAAATATCCAAAATCATGACCCCTTTAGAGCTTGGATAGTAGGAACGTGTCTAAAACTTGTTGCATGACATTTTCGCTTTATAGTCCTCGTGGATATGATACTCGACTTACTATATTGCTACAATTGCTCCGATTGAATTGCGGAATATTGCTAGTAAAAATAATGATCAAAAGTTGATCACTGTTTTAACGAAATAGTAGTGTTAGTTATTTTATTAGTTGTCCCGAATCAAAGCGTATGTCCAAAGATTATTTATTTTTATTTTATTTAATATAGTACACCGAAAAAGGCCGGAACCATAACACTAACTCTAGCTAATCTCTCAGTAAAGTTTCCTTCTTCTTCCTAAAAAGCTTCTAAGGCATCTCCTAATGCGAAGAATTCATAATCTACACAATAATTGCATTCACATTCATGCAAAAATAAATTATATATGAACATTAGAAAATTAATTTTATTTTTCTTTCCTTTAGCGTGTGTTTAATAGTGGTATCATAATCCTCTGTGATAGAGCCCTAGGAAATTGAGTTAGATGTTAAGTACTAAACAATTAGAGTCAATTTAATTTCGCCATGTGATTAAATTAACCAAGTAAATAATAATGAAATTCCATTACAAGACCCAGACATCATATATGTATGGATCTCAATCTAGTACGGACAATATTATAAAATTTGAACAAATATATTTGATTTTGTAAACATGGGAAAATTTCCTAGTACACCGAAAAAAGGCTGGAAAGTTAACCATAAAACTAATTAAGCCTAGCTAATCTGTATGAGTACCATTTGCCTCTCTGGAAAAAGCTTCTAAATCAAAGCAGCTCCTATGCGAAGAATTCATAATCTACACAGTAATTGCATCCACAATCCATGCAACCACAATTATACGACTTTCTTCCGCTCTCTTTCTTTTCTTCAACTTTCATGGCTATTTGAATAGCCGGCGGCTTGACATCATCAGTATACACGTGTTTATCTTCTGCGATCATCACGACCACTTGTCATCAATCTCCATATTTGGCGCACCCACGACGTCGTTCCATGGCATCTCAGCCCTAGCCAGCAGTTTTGATCCACTGATCCTAGCTAGGAAAGATGCCGAATTTCTGCACCGGAGCTCGAAAACAATGGTTCCTTGCTTGAGGGATTTGAGGGTTTCTGGAGTGCCACAGCAATTTAAAGAAAATGTTTGATTCCAAGAGAAGTTGTTGGAATTTGATGGGATTTCTTGGCTCTCTAATTTTACTCTTTTGTTGCTTGTTGTAGAGAGATAACATCTCACAAAAACTTCTCTTGATGTGCTCACACAAAATGTTTCTTGCCCTTATCAATTTTAGCTCAAGGCTGAAGAAGTAGAGAGATCACATTGAGAATCCATTTTTCAGGAGAGAGAGAGAGATAGAGAGAGAGGAGAGAGAGAGAGAGAGAGAGAGAGAGAGAGAGAGAGAGAGAGAGAGTTGGCTGTGAGAAGCTATAGTGGTAGAGCGTAGATATATATAGTTGAGGAGGTTGCTACTTTATGAAGGATTCCATTAGTTAAATCGAGGGGATTGGGATCAACTAAGTTAGAGATTTGCTCTAAATCTCAATCTAATTATTTTATGGTATCCACTATCCAAAACTTTTGGCAGTGGACAATTGATAATTCAATAACTAAATCCTCGTTTGATTTTATTGAATATTTATACTTTGAGCTCTTGAGGTTCTTGAAAGGTTCCAAATCCTCCAAAGACAACCACAAGTTCAAAGCAAAAACACTGGGCTTCTCAATCACTTACTTCTAATTAAATTATGCATCACTTTTTGCCTATTTGCATATTAAATAAGCCACTTTTTTGTAGCCAGCTCGGATTTAAATTATACTTCATCTTGCTTCAATTTACTTTTAAGGTCTTTTTTGTGTCTCATGCAATAATTATTCAATAGGGCTCATTTCCTCTTTATCAAAGATTATGACTAATAAAAATTACTATGTTTTACCTTTCAACTTTTAGTTAATAATTAATTAATAAAGATCATAGAGATAATTTTCATTTATATCATGACTTTTGATTTGGCCCCGCCAGTGGCTATTTTACCTTTGCTTTTAATTAAGCGTCACAAACTACTGCTATTACACAATCTTTCACAAAAAAATCCAATTTAAACTTGCCAATTTTTTCAGCAACCCAAACATTAAAATTCCCATCTTTCGAGCTATTGATTCTGAGAAATAAAATATTGAGCTTTGACAAACTCAAACAAAGGAACGTCCAATATATACTGACAACACCAAAGTCCCTTGAGCAGTGTTGGAATTATATCACATAATATAGAACATGCTTTAAATCATAATTCAAGTCCTATATTCAACTCTACGATGATAATCCAAGAAAATATAAATAAAGCGGAAGCATCAACCTAAAGTCAGTCGAAGATTATCCGAAGGTTTGATCTTATCTCTATTCGTATTTGATAGGAATAGAAAATACAGAAAATGGTGTACTATTTCTTGGGGTCAGACCCCTATTTATAATTGATCGTGTCTCTTCGCAAAGGGGTGCTTCCGAAAGACACAATGGTTACTTGGTAGTAAATATCCAACCACTTCTATCCAAATCGATTATTAGTATTTACTATTATTTGGTTCATCAACAAATAACAAAAAAAAAAAAAATTATCACATATATTATAGGCTAAATTGTGAAAAAATACCTCACCTTTTATCAAATTCTCATTTAAATCCCCACTTTTTAATTTTTGCAAAAAAATTCCCCACCTTTCATTCTTTCTCAATTGCATTCCTCCGGTCGGTTTTCCCCAATTTGTCATGTAAGATTTACCGCCTTCCACATCAGCAACAAAATTGGAGAAAACGATCGGAGGGATGCAATTGAGAAAGAATGAAAGGTGAGGAATTGTTTTCAAAAATTAAAAGGTGGGAATTTAAACGAGAATTTGATAAAAGGTGGGGTATTTTTTTTTTTGCAATTTAGCCTATATGATAATAGCATATACATTAGTTATATATTTGCCCACTTATTATTGAATTTTTATCCAACAATCTTCCACTTGGGCAAAACATACACACACACACACACACACACACATATATATAACATGATAAATATATAACTTTATGAGCTCCAAACTGCTATCATAAAACATATGGCCTTAACAATCTCGTCCACACACACACACACACACACACACACATATATATATATATAAGGTAGGGATCTGGCGAGAATGGATTTTATACGAGAACGTGAGAATGATACATTTTCATGCATTTTTATTATATCGGTAATACATATATTGCAGAAATGTAATGCATGCACATTCTAATGTATAAACTGCATAAACCTAATGCATAAACATTGTAATGCATAAATTACTACAACATAATGCATCGTTAAATGTGAGCTATTGATCTATAAAAATCAAGGGTCTAGATTTATTCTCATTTCTCACCTAAGATAGCATTCTGCACACATACATTTAAAATTGAGTAATTGAGATAAAAATACTGTAGACCCCGAAAATTTTCGAGCCTAAAAATTTCATTGTAAGTATATAAAAATTTAATTAGAATTAATCGGATAATAGAACGGTCACTTATTCCCGATAAATTTTATACGTCTAAATCATAAAAATTTAGATGTCATATGCATTGTATAGTACGAGCATTCATATTTTATTATTCGAGTGAAATATGTCGATATTATTATCGCCTATGCAATAATGTGATTAATTAGAAATAATTAATTAAAAAGATAATTATATATATATATATATAATATAAATATGAAGCGTTTGTTTATTTAATTTTGTAAAAGAATTAATTTATAGAATAATATGGATATTGGTCTCGTTAAGACCGAAATAATTAGTTCTACGTATATGCTCGATCGAAACTTTGATCGGATGAACGAATATTGTATAGTGGAAGAATAATCGAAATACTATATAAAAGGAGATTATATAATATAATAATATATATTATATATAGGTAAGTGAATGTGTGTTGCGTGAGGCTGTGTGTACGCGTGAGTATATGTGTGCGTGTGTTAGGAGTATAATTAGGATAGATTTAATCTATTAACAATAAAAATAAATAAGTTAATTAATTAAATAGGGATTGGGGAAAGAGAGAAAAGATTTGAAGCAGATTATATCTAAGCATAATCATTACGCTTTTTCCTTCTCTCAATATCACCTCCCATAAACACCAATCAGAATGAATTAGAGGTAATAATTCCTAGTTGCCTACAGATTCCCCCTCCCCTTCATCCACGTTAAAACAAAAAAGAGTTGCAGATGAAACTCTTCACCATCTCTGCAAATCATCTTCTCCTCAAATCCCAACCCCTTCTTTCTCTACCACCATCTACCTCCATCCATCACCACCGGAACCACCACCACCATCATCTAGAGCCGGACAATCGGGCAGAAAGAGAGAGAGGAAGGACCAGCCGTGAGGGAGGAAGGAGAAAGAGAGTGAGAGAACCAAGTAAGAAAGAAAGGAGGAGAAGAAGGCAAGGTACAAATTTCTCTTATTTCTTCCTTCTTTTCAATATCTTAGAAGCATGTTTAAGGAAAGAAAATAGTGGAACCCTTGGTCTTGGTGTGAAGGAGATGATGCATATGCGATTTTTATAGAGTAGTGAAGGCAAGGATGATTTTGAGTGGTCTTTATACTTGTTGTGAAGTTATACTCTATTATATGCATTCTAGGAAGAGTATGACTTAGGAAGGTGTGTTCTTCATAATCATATGGTTGTTATAGATGAAATGTGAGTGTGTTTAAGGCTGAAAACCGAGTATATGCTGATGTGTTGGTGTTTTGAGTTTGAATAAACGAAGCTTGGAATGAATCGTGTGCAACGTATGAAACTGCACTGCTCTGATTTATCCGTTTGAATATTATAGGTTTCGAATTTGAATCTCAAATTTTTATATGTTGTAGATAAGCATGTTAGGAAGGTTATGTGAATTTTTCAGAATTTTTCGTTGAAGCATGTAATTTAAGTGGATTTATTACTCTACTGCCCTTGTTTGAAAATCTAATCTGCGTAAAAAAATGTATAAGTATTTTTCTCCTTTTATTCGTAACTTTTGAAGGCTTAGCCTTTTGGAAATTGAAACTAGACATCCTAAGGATTTTAAGTTGATATTTCTCATCCCTTGGGGACAAATGAACGATTTTATATTGAATTTTCAAGTAAACTGTTGTGCAGTAGAACTTCAACCTTTGGCAGATTCACTGATCTGCAAACGAGACTCAATTAGGACAAGTAAAACCTTATAATTTTGAAGTGTAACAACTTCTGGAAACTCTATTATGTGTTAGGAGCATTCCATAAAAATTTCAAGCCTTTTTGATCTCGTTTACTATTTTAATTAGAATTTACAACGTCAAAGTGTCATGCTGAAAAATTGCAGAAATATGTTTATTATCAATTAATGCTTAAATTCGATTTTATTAAAAATAAAATACATATGTGAGCCTCAAGAATGTACTAAGTAAATTATTTCCAAAATGACATGATGGAGTATGAGTTGTTGAAAATTATTTCATTTGTTACAATAGCTAATTAATTAGATTTGAGCTAAGTTGTTTTGGGCCAAAATAAATATAATGAATTGGACTTGGGCCAATGGGTCAAAGTTTTCAAATTTATATGTACTTGGGCCAACTTAATAAATTGTGTATGTGGGCTATGTGGTTCGGGTTCGAATTAAAATATTGTGAGTTTTTGAATTGATTTCGGTTGAGCCCGAATTTATTTTAAAAATGGGCTATATTCTTTAAAATTGAATGACCCTAGTAACATAAAATTGGACCTATGTTGTTATAATATTATTGGGTTGGACTATCCTAAATTAATAAAAAGAAATATGAAATGGGCTTAGTCTTATATGGTTAATGTAATTATAATAGTCCAATATGATTTGTTATGTGTGATATGGACCCTTAGTCCATATCTATATGTAATTAAATGTGAAGTTGTATATTATATGATTAATGTTTATTATTATTTATGCATGATTAATTGTTTATTATTTATTATTAATAATTAATTAAATAATTAATTCTATAATAATTTGTTAATTGATAATTAATTAATTAATTAAAATTCTTTCATAATTAATTACTAATTAATTAAATAATAATAATTAATAAATTAATTGTATGCCTTAATTAATTAATTAATTAATTATTAACTAATTATATGTATTTAATAATTAATTATTAATTAATTAATTATATGCCTTTAATAATTAATTATTTATTAATCAATTATATCCCTTTATTAATTAATTAATTCTTTATTAATTAATTATATGTCTTTAATAATTAATTATTAATTAATTATATGCCTTTAATAATTAATTAATTCTTAATTAATCGATTAAAATGATCTAAGTCAATTGAATAATTGTTATGTATTTAATAGTCAAGTATGAATGTCTTACATGTTTTAAAGTGTGATCATATGACATGAGATATGCGATTAATCAAGTGTACATGAATTAATATGATGTGATGTAAAGTATATAGTGATGGTCCCGATACGAGTTCTGTTGTATGGGGGGGGAATACACCAGATAGAAAATTTTAAAAACAACTCTTGAAAAATCCACAACCGAGTAAAAGAGACTCAGTTGGATTCACAACCGAGTACGAGAACTCAGTTGGAAGAGTGGTGCTGTGCGGAATGTGGTGGATAAAAACTAACTCGTATAAATATATCTCATGCTCGAATGCACGGTTGGTCAATAACCAAAACAGTTGAAATGCACAGATGCAGTTTGTATGCTGGTTAGTTGGTCAGTTGAATATGCAATAAGTAACTGAATAATAAACACAAACACACAAGAATTTACGTGGTTCGGAGAGAACTCCTACGTCCACGGGGAGTTGTGAGTCCACACAACTCAGTCCAAGTTCTTCTGGACAAACCACAAAGCTTACGCGGGCTTTGCAACCGTTGAGATAAGTTTACGGGTACTTATCAACCTTACAGATAAGTTGGGTACTTATCAACCTATCTACTCAATTCCGGGAAGAGTAGGGTCCTAACAACCTTTTCAGGTGTGTGTGAAAGTGGGATTTCCAACTACTAGCTCGAACAAGAAAGTGAGCTAGGATCTAACACTCTACGAACTCTCAACTAGTGATGTTGTCAAGGTTGGATCAAAAACACCAAGACAGAATCTAACACTCTAGAACTCTCAACTAGTGATGTTCTTAGAGATTGTTTTCAGTTTTGCTCTTCTTGCGATGTGAACTCTCAACTGGTGATGTTCGCTCGTCTATTTACTCTTGCACTTTTCTTCTCTGTCTTGTGTTCTGGTGAATGAACGAATGCCTCTATTTATAGGCGGAGAGAATCAACTAGCCGTTGGATGAGCCATTGATCTCTGTTCTGTGAAAGCGATGGCTTGTCTCTCATCTCTGCAGACTTTCCGGATTTGGCAACTATGTGCTTCTACTTTCCATCTGAGACAGCTTTGTGTTGGGCCAAATGAGGTAATGACAGAGAGTCAAACCTTCACGTGACTTCCTTATTTGAAATTCAAATTTTAACCTTTGACCTCCAACATTTGATAGTCGGTTGAGTCGCTTGATCTTCATCTGATTGGTCTTCAGCTGATGTTCTATCTGAATGCTTCTGTCTGAGTAGGAACAGTTGAACTCTCAGCTGACTTTGAACTTCAAGTTGATCTTACATCTGATGTTCTGAATCTTGAACGCTCAGTTGTCTTTCTGATGTTCTGAATCTGACCAGTTGGCTCGAACGCTCAGATGACTTTCTTCCATCTGATGCTCTCTTGCAACTTCCCCCTCTTTAACTCTCATCTGATGAACGCTCAGTTGTCTTTCTAACAACTGATGTTCTATCCGAGTGAAGCTTTGTTGCCTTCTTCAGCTGGAGACCTGTAAAGATAAAATCTTAACATTGCTCAAACAGCGAGCCTAAAAGCTAACATTGGGATCTGGCAACATCTACTCGGTTGGGGTCAGTTGGTTTTGGAATCAATCAAAACTTTACTTAAATTTCCCAACAATTTCCCCCTTTTTGATGATGCCAAAAATCCTTATAAAATCCTTACAGATCAAACTGATCTAAACCCTACTGACCTATCTAAAATCTCAGCTGAAATTCTAGACAGTCTATAAGATTAAAACATCAAAGAGTTAGCACAGTTATAACATGGTATTGAAATAACTTTGCGATTCAGAGCTTGGACAACGAGATATTGTACGTCAAGTTGAATCGTATAACTGATGAAAGTTTTCATTACAACTGATGGTTACAACAAAATGCACAAAAATAAAAAATTACATCAGTTGCTCAAAAACTAGCTGAGCTAATACTTAAGCCCATATTTGCTGAATATTCTAACAAAAATCTCTCTCTTCGCTTCTGACTCTTTGAAATGTCAACCCCGTGCTCTCGGCAAACTTGTCTTGCCTCAGCTGCTATCTTCGTTCGGTTGGGGTTTCTCGAATCTGGAAGGAAAGGAGGCTGATATATGACTTTCTGAGGGACCGGGACTGTGTTCATGTCTAGTTTTGCATCTATCATGGCTCGCCTGAACTGGCTGAACATGCCCGGGTCTCCTGAGTGTAGCTCGGTTAGAGCTTCCTTGAAAGCTCTCCTCGGATCGTCAGTTGAAAATATCTTCCTATAGTAGAAGTCATTCACAAACTCCTGCTTAAATGACTCCCAGACCTCGTTCCACTCGGCTGGCATCCACTTGTCCACGTGCCTGAACCGACTTTGAAGCTTAACCTAACCTGGCAGTCGCTGTTGCTTCAACCGAGCTTCAGCCTTAACTTGATGTTTTTCAATTCGGCGACGGCTGCGGGAGGCAATGTTCCGGTCCAAGTTCTTGGTGACCTTGTCAAGCTCCTCCTCGAACTGGTTGACTCTTTTTGCTTGACTGACAGCGAACTTTTTGATCCAGTCGGGATTCATGTAGTCTTTTTCATCAACATCTTTAGCCTTGGCAGCAGCAATACACTCTTTGGTTGTGATACCGTCGAGTTCTGAATCAAGCTCGGCTGCGATCTCGGCTATGGAGTTGTAGGAAACTCCATACTGGTCGGCCTGCTCCAAGTCTTTTGCCATTTCAGCTCCACCGATGTCGGTTGGCTTAGGGGTGGACTTCTTCTTCTGGGCTTTCTTCTTCGGCTGGCTTTTCTTCAGCTGAGATTCTTTGTCAGCTGGCAGCTCTTCCTCAGCCTGGGTCTCATCTTCCCCCTGCATCTCAACTTCCCCCTGCAACTCCTCTTCACCCTTTTTATCTTCCCCTTTTTTGGCATCAGCAACAAGGCTTGCTACTGATCCATCCAGAGAGTTGAGTTGTTGTTCGGCTTGTTGGATGCGGTTGAAGAGTTCATCGACCGCGTATTCTACTCCAACCTTCTTCGCCAGTTCAGTGTCCAGGCGCTCTTGTTCGGCTTTCTTAAGAGTAGCGAGGTTTTCATTGACTTCGGTCTGGAAAGCAACGAACTCAGCCCATCTTGACTCGAACCGAGACTCCCATTCTTGGTCTTGAGTCTGTTGAGATTTGGCGAGGTTGGAATCAGATAAGGATTTGAAGACGTTTAGATCGGATCGGATTCCATGGACGGTTGTCTTCAGGTCAGAGATGTCTTGGCTGGTGGAGGTTGAGAATTCATCCAGCTTTATCTTCAGTGAAACATTCTCCTCCAGCAGCTGCTTGTTCTTCTCCTCCTGTGCTTTCAACATCCTCAGCTGATCTTCTTTGTTGTGCTGGAAGTTGGCAAGCATCTCCATCCTTAGCTGGTTGACCCTCTCAGCTATCAGCTCACATATGTTTTCAGTTGAGGGTGCTGGCTAATCAGCTGGAGCTGGTTGGTCAATGGGCGCTGGCTGATCAACAGTGACCATGGCTTGTCGGTTGGCCAGGTACTGTTTAAGCTCCTCTTTTTCTTCCTTCGCTGCGGCGGCGACTGCATCCAGATCATCAATAAACTCAGCTGACTTGACGAGCATGTTATCGAGGAAGTCAATACAGTCTTGTCCAGCTGTCTCCCTGGTATCTGTGCCTTCCGCCTTGCTGATGTCCAGACAACGCGTCAGCAGTGCAACCTTATTGTTGTAGGCAACCTCCAGATTGGTGTAGTTGAAATAATCTCTGATGCATGACTCGTCTGCCTTCAGCTGGTTCCAGTTGTGTACCCTTATGGTATCTTCCTTCACATACCAGTGACTGAAGATGAGGTTGAACTGGTACAGCAGCTCGGTCCCAAGCGTAGCAAAAATCGGCATGTCGCACGCTTCAGGGAACATCCCGATCAACTTCTGGAAGCAGTAGGCCACCTTGCCTTCATGCTCCAACGCGACGGCCTGACGATCAGCTTCGTCATCGATTGGGGAGGGAGATAGATTCTCGCATGGAATCGGTTCAAAAGTTTCATCAACGTTGGCCAAAGAGGCGGTCTCAACATTGGCATCGAGCTGGGAGCTCGAAATTTCAGATTCTGTGGGGAGGTTGGCATCAATGGGTCATCAACATTGGCCGAAAAAATGGTCTCAATGTTGGCATCGAGCGATGAGCTCAGAATTTCCGACTGTTGATCGGTTGTGAGAGCGAGAGGCTCTTTGGGCGGTACGGCATCAGCTCCTGTCGTGGGGGAGGTTGGAATGTCTTCAGCTTCCTCAGATGTAGAAGATGCATCTGAGGGGATGATTGGCTCGTCAGCTGGGTCAGTCTCCATTCCTTCAACCTCATCAGTTCCACCTGTGCGAGGAGCAATCACGAACGCATCCTTGTCAACTGAGTGACTCGACTCAGATGGCTCCTCAGCTATTGTCGCCTCAGCTGGTATCGCCTCAGCTGGCACATCCTCATCAGCTGGTGCATCCTTAGCTGGCACATCCTCCTCAGCTGGCACATCCTCAGCTGGTGTCGCAACCGATTTCTTCTTAATCCGCAGCCTCATCTTCTTCTTGGTTGGCTCTTCAGCTGTCTCCTTCTCCGACTCAGCTCGGTGTAGGCGAGCAGCTTTCGATTTTGAGGGGCGGCTAACAGCTGGGGGCAGCTCCTTAGGAGTATAAACAATCCTAATCACATCATGTGCTTTCTTCGCTGTTGGGAACAGCATCAGCTTCTTCACCGGGGTCTCCTCGCAGTCATCCTAGACCATGTTTTGACCCTTTGTTGCGAACAGGATCAGAGCAGAAATTTTGCAACCGAAGTTGAGAGTCCCTTGACACTCAACAACCTCTCCCTGGATTCGGTTGTGATCTCGGAGATCTTCTGCTTCTCCAATGTCAACTGGTTTTCAAAATACTGGAACCAGTTGATGCCATCATGCTTGTTTTTGTGCTCCAAAGCAATCAGTTGCTTGAGCTTCGGTCGGCTGATGTCGCCGAAAGCACCGCTGTAACCGAACACGACCTTGGATACGACATCGAATAGAAGTCGATGTTCGGGCTTCAACTTTGTCCTCTGCATATTACTCTTCAACTTTTCTGGGGTGATCAGAGCACTTTCCAGAAAAGAATCGGCTTCCGCTTCAGAGATGTTATCGACGGAGTCCATGGCGGAATGGTTTGGAGGAATGATTTGGCGTAGAATATCGGAGACTGCAATGGGCACGGTGACACGGCGAATCGTTCTGGCCGGAACGTCGCGTTGACGACAAGTAACTTCTGTCATGAGCCCGTCTCGGCTGTCGATGGGAAGTTGCAGATTAACGAAAAACTCTCCGATCTGTCGCCTGAGAAGGTGGGATGGGAAGAGCGTCGCCCAGTTTAGGAGGCCGTTCTCCCTGAGCGTATTGGCTAGGGGAGACAGCACCGGCGACTCCAACTCATCCTCTGAAGGGATCTGCTCGAAGTGTATTTTGGAGACCAGTAAGTCAAATGATTCTTCGTATGATGTAGGGACGAGGGAAGGTCCTGAAGAAGCCATCTTCTTTCCTTTCGGTGCTATTTGGAATTCTGTGAAGATTATATATATAGAGAGAAACTTGCAGAAAGTGGTGAGACAAATTGGAGACGAAAATGAACAGTAACTGCAGATAATCACAAATGTAAAAGGTAAGAGATCACTTCCTGATTTTCCGCCTTTTATAGGTTAGTGGCTCGGTTGAAATCGACGGTTAGGGTTGAATGGCGCGAATCCATCAACGGCTGAGATTTCGCGACTGTTGACTAGCTTTGACTTAACGTCACAATCCGAGTTTCAACCAGCGCGTGAGAAGGTGAACTGTTTTTCATGTCAGCCCAGTCGCACTATAAAGTAGGGCTATTGATGGTCAGCTGTACTTTACATTAAATGCGGTATGTTGGCTATTTTGATCTAACTGACATGCTCAGGAATGTTTGAATTTATTTCAAACATTCTCATTTAAGACATAAGCACCTTCAGCCATAAATGATACCTGCCAGCTGGTGTTGGAATCAGCTGTGTTATACCTCCCAGCTGATGTTGGAATCAGCTGTGTTCCAATGTTGCAGCATACCATCAGCTGACTCGAGTTCGTCTGTTCAGCTGACGTCTGATGTCTTCAGTTGGCAATCCGCATCTGATGTCTTCGGTTGGCGATCCACATCTGAGATTCCCCCTTCATCTGAGCTTCCCCCTCAGATGGATATCTATCTCTTCACCTCGGCCGGTTCCTCATCTGATGGATCCCACAATCCAAGGAGATCACACAACATTTTGAACCGCACTTCGGCTAGAGGTTTGATGAAGATATCAGCTCTCTGAATCTCAGTTGGAATTTTCTCCATAGATACGTCCTTCTTCTCAATATGATTTCAGATAAAATGATGTCGGATGTCAATGTACTTTGTCCGAGAATGGTGAACATGATTCAAAGAGATAGCAATGGCACTTGAGCTATCACAATGAATGGGAACCTGTCCGGTTGCTACTTCATAATCTCTCAGCTGTTGTTTGAGCCACAACACTTGCATGCAACAACTATCGGCAGCCATATACTCCGACTCGGTTGTAGAAGTGGCAACACGTGCTTGTTTCTTGGAGAACCATGAAACCAGCTTGCTTCCCATGAGCTGACAGTGTCCAGATGTGGACTTCCTGTCCAACCGATCTCCGGCTAGATCAACATCTGAGTATCCGGTCAGTTGGATATTGTCGTCGGTTGGATACCACAACCCAACATTAACTGTGCCCTTCAGATACTTGATGATGTTCTTTGCTGCCAACATGTGTGCTTCCCTCAGTTGAACTTGGAACCGGGCACACACTCCAACTGCGTAAGATATGTCTGGCCGACTAGCAGTTAGATATAGCAAAGAACCGATAATCCTTCTATACTTACTGGCATCCACGAGTTTTCCCTCAGTTCCAGGTTCAATCTTCCAGTTAGTATTCATCGGGATCCTTGTTGTTTTACTTGACTGCAAACCGAACTTTGTGATGAGCTCCTTGGTATATTTGGACTGATTGATAAAAATTCCTTTTGATGACTGCTTCACCTATAGCCCAAGAAAATAATTCATCTCGCCCATCATCGACATCTCAAATTTCTCTTTCATGAGAGTTGAGAATTTCTCTCACAGCTCCTCCGACTTGGAACCGAATATGATGTCGTCAACATAGATTTGCACAACAAATATGTCTTCTCCAACTTTGATGGTGAACAGTGTTTTGTCAACTGACCCTCGTTTGAACCCCGAGTTCAGAAGAAAACCACAAAGAGTGTCATACCAAGCCCTGGGTGCTTGCTTCAATCCATAGATTACTTTCTTCAACTTGTACACTCTTCCATCTCCAGTCTCAAAACCGGGAGGCTGTTCAACATAAACATCTTCCTTAATATCACCGTTGAGGAAGGCACACTTCACATCCATCTGATAGACCTTGAACTTGTGAAATGCGGCATAGGCTAGAAAGATCCGGATGGCTTCCAACCTTGCAACAGGCGCGAAGGAGTACTCGAAATCGAGTCCTTCTTGTTGGCAATATCCTTGAGCTACCAACCTTGCCTTATTCCTCACGATGAATCCAATGGCGTCTCTCTTGTTCTTAAAAATCCACTTCAATCCAATGACTTTGACACCATTTGGTCTTTCTACCAACTCCCATACACAGTTGCGTAGAAATTCGTTCAGTTCTTCTTGCATGGCTGTTGTCCAGTGAACACAGTTGAGAGCTTCCACAACATTCTTTGGTTCTGGCACATCAGCTACGAAACATGAAAATCATGGCAACATCTCCTGCTTGTTCGAATTCTTCCAGAACTGCCAACTCCTCAGCATATTGAGCGTAAGTGTTGGAATCTTCCTCGGTTGAATCTGGATTTGCAACTCTGCTCCTTGTACGCACACATTCGGTTGGATCTCTGATGATGTTGTCAGAGGAATGATCTTCATACCATCTTCTGTTGCGTCTTCCTTCTTCTTCCAACAGTGGTTGTTCCGTGATTTCAATTGATGGGATAACTTGAGCTGGTGATTTATCAGTTGTGGAGTCTGGATCCTCAACATGGACAATATTTTGAACTGAGCTCGGTTGGGCTTTAGATGCTGATGTAGTTGGAGTGACATCAGCTGTGGTTCCCCCTTGAGATGAGCTGGGGTCCTCACACTCATCTTCAGAGGAACAAGGATCATCATCCTCAGTTGCCCATACCAATAGTTCAGCTAGATTCTTCTGCCTTAGAATCTGTGATCTAGTGAGAGCTGGTGGAACATGTGGATCGGCCTGTTGTCCTTTAGCCTGTTCCATGCACTCAAAAGTAGATTCATCAAAACTAACATGAGGTGTTATCTCCACAACACGAGAGCTATTGTTGAAAACTCTATAAGCCTTGATCCGAGCGGCATATCCGAGAAATATGCCTTTCGAAACTTTGGCATCAAAAGTTTTCAACTGAGTCTTCCCATTGTTGTGAATATGACACTTAGAACCAAAAATGCGAAAATATGAAATATCTGGCTTCCTGCGTCTCCATAGCTCGTATGGTGTCTTTCCCAACCGCTTGGTCAGAAGAGACCGGTTCTGGGTGTAGCAGGCTGTGTTGATTGCCTCAGCCCAAAATCTTTTTGGCAGAGCTGAGCTTGTCAACATGGATGTAGTTGCATCCTTCAGTGTTCGGTTCCTTTGCTCAGCTACTCCATTCTGTTGTGGAGTACGCGCAGCCGATGTTTGATGAGTTATTTCATTCTTCTCGCAGTACTCGATGATGGTTTCATTCAGGAACTCGGTTCCACGGTCAGATCGGATAGAAATGATTTTCAACTCTTGTTGGTTCGATATCTGATCCATCAACTTGGGTAGCTCATCTCGGGTTTCACTCTTGTGTTGCATGAAAATGGTCCACGTGAACCTAGAATAATCATCAGTAACAACAAGAGTATACTCGTTACCATTCATGCTTTTTAGTGTAACTGGCCCGAAGAGATCCATATGGATCAGCTGCAATACTCGGTCGGTTGAGGGAGTTGTTTTCAACCGAAAGAAGGATCTAGCGAGCTTTCCCAACTGACATGCACTGCAGATATGTGTTGTTGAAAACACTCGGTTTGGAATGCCCTTTGCATGTTCTTGTCTGGCAAGTCGGTTCATTGTCTTGAAATTCAGATGGTTGAGCCTTTTGTGCCACAACCAGCTCACATCTGAACTGCTCTTTGATAACAGGCAGGTGTCAGGGGGACTACTATTCCAGTCAGCATAGTAGACATTCCCAGTTGGGGATCGATTTCCCAACAATATGACCTGCTTTGTTCCGACATTTTTAACCCTGCAACCCTGTGCATCAAACTTGACAGAGAAACCATTATCACAGAATTGGCTGATGGAGAGCAAGTTATGCTTCAATCCATCAACATATGAAACATTTGAAATAGACACGTGATTGGTTTCAAGGGTACCGTAACCTCTGGTGTGACATTTTGAGTTGTCACCAAAGGTAACCGATGGTCCTTCTTTTTCCACGAAACTCCCAAGCAAATCCTTCAAATTTGTCATGTGTTTCGAGCATCCACTATCCATTACCCACATGGTCTGTGATGCTTTATTCTTTCTCAGTTGTTTCTCCTATTCCTGCATAGAGAAACTCGCTTAAGTCCCCAATTTTAGTTGGGTCCTAGAGGGTTAGAACCAGTTCCCCCTTGAACTGTGATTCGTTTTTTCCTGTATACTCGGATAGATTTATCATTCCAAATCACTTTTCCTTCTCCATCAACTATAACAACACCTCGGTTATCCTTAGGCTTGTTGTTAGTAGTGATGTTCTGTTTCTTGGGAGGAGAAGGATTTCTCCCATTGTGGGCTTTAGGAGGAGAGGCTTTCCCCCTATTTTGATGGCGATTCTTATCCTGTTGGATTTGTCGTTGAGGTCGGACGCCATTCTGGAATCTTTGTGGCTGATTCTGATTCCATCTTCCTGACTGTTGGCGATAGCTGTTCATGCCCTGTTGTTGATTCATGTTGTGGCATGAATATCTCCAACTGTTGGAATTGTTCCACATAGGTTGACTCGGTTGGAACCTCTGGTTGAACTGATGATGGAACCGCTGTTGATTCAGATGGTTGAATCCTTGTTGATTCTGCGGTCGGTTCCATTCTCTCTGAGGTTGGCTCTGAGGTCGGTTCAGAGGTCGGTTCTGAGTTCGGTTCCAGTTGTATCTCCGACGCCTCTGGTTCCTCTTCCAAGTCTTGGAACATTCCCTCTCGGTTGATATCCCAACTGATGAATTCTTCAGTTATCCCGTCACAGCTCCCTTTCCTTTGTCAGCTGCAGTTTTCTTAGCTGGTTGTGCTTGCTGTGACGAGGAGGTTGGATTATGTTGGGGAGTTGCAGACTCAACCGGATTTGATTTGGCAACCGATTCATCCACAGCTTTGATGAAGGTTGAGGGAGGAATTCCAGTATCTTTAACCACGTCGTAACCGAGTCCAGACACGTCATCCATTTGTCTTTGGTAACTGATGAGATTCTCGATGATTTTGGATGACAGGTATAGCTTTATCAGGTTGTCCTTTTCAGTTTGTAAATCCTTGAGGAGAACAGCTATATGCTCAGTTTGTGCGTCTGACTTCTTCATCAGCTGGTCGATCTGAGCCTCTTGCTTTTTCAACTGATCATGCTGCTCCTTGATCTGCTCCTTCAGCTTCTTATCAATTGGAGCATTAATTCGGTTGGCCTCATTCAGTTGACTTTTGAGATTATCAATCTCTTCGGTTTGACTTTTAATCAGATCGTCCTTTTCGGTTAAGAATTCTTCAAGTCTGGCAAACTGTTCTTGAAGACTCTTAAACTCAACCGATTGCAGAAGCAATTCCTCACTGAGTTCTTGAAAGTCACCCCAAGAGGGTTCCAACTCTTTATCCAATGTTTCCTGCATGTTAGAAGTATTGGAAGAATTTAAATTAGCAGGACTAGAATGTACCTCAGTATCATCCTGGGCGGTTCCAAATGCCATGAGGCATTGATCCTGACCGATAGCGTTGTTGGTGGAAGTCAGCTCGTCTTCATCTTCAGTGTCGGTGAAGATGTCCATGTCATCAGCTGCTTCTTCTGCAACCATGGCTTTGTTCTTTCCAGTTTGCTTGGCCCTCAACGCTTCTCTTTCTTTCTTTGAAAGGTCTGGACAGTCAGCTTTGAAATGTCCTTCTTTGCCGCATTCAAAGCAACCGTTGTTCACAGGCTTTGAGTTATCTTGAGTTCGGTTAGATTTGTAGAACCTCTTGTATTTTCCGAACCGAGCATCCATGTCAGCTAGCTTCTTGAACATGGCGGCAATGCTCCATTGTAGCTCTTCTCTGCTTGGCTCCTTCGTAGCTGTGTTCGCATATCGTGTTGGCCTTGATGTTCGCGGCTTGGAGTAGTCAGCTCGGAGTGCTACTGTCTTTGTGGCTGAACCAGCATCTTCATGTCGACTCGTCTGAACCGAGGACTAAGATCTTCGTCGGTTCATCTTACACTCATTTCCTTTCAGGATTGAGAACAGCCTTTATGTTCCCATCTCTCCAAGATCAGCTCGGCTCTCATAGATGTTGGTGAAGGTATCCCATTCAGCTGGTAGAGCTTGTAATACTTTGAGGTTGATTTCTCTCAAAGTATATTTTCCTCTTCGGATGGACTGGATCCTTCTGATAATATCCATGAACCGAAGTTCCAACTGATCTATGGTTTCATCAGCTCTTAGACAGAAGTTGTCGAAGTCTTGACAGGCATGTGAGAACTTGTTCTCCTTTGTTTCGTCGTTTCCTTCACTCAGAGATGCCAAGATATCCCACATCTCCTTGGCGGTGTTGCACTCTTCTATCCAAGGCAGATAGTCTTGTCCAACTGTGGACATGATAGTGCTTCGAGCCCAGATATCCAGCTGGCTCACTTTAGCTTCCTCTGGAGTGAAGTCTTCTGGCTTCTTCTCCACTAATTCCTCAGTTGCATCCCCATCATTGGGATTTTTAGGAGTGCGAGTGACTTTTTCTCTGATGATGATCGGTCCAGGTGTAAGTATTTGTTGCATTCTATGATGCTTTGACAATAGAATCTTCTGCATCCGAGTTCTCCAGGATGTTTAGTTCACAACCGAGAACATGGCCACGATCTTGTCTTTAACATCCATCTGCACACACAAACAAAAGAAGGATGCAAGCAGATATGCACTAGCGTGAAAAAGATCTGTTTAGTTGACCAATGAAGAAAACACCTCGAATTCACACCTCGTGAAACAGAGTCAGCAGTCTTTTGAACCACTGCTCTGATACCACTTGATGGTCCCGATACGAGTTCTGGTGTATAGGGGGGGAATACACCAGATAGAAAATTTTAAAAACAACTCTTGAAAAATCCACAACTGAGTAAAAAGAGACTCAGTTGGATTCACAACCGAGTACGAGAACTCAGTTGGAAGAGTGGTGCTGTGCGGAATGTGGTGGATAAAAACTAACTCGTATAAATATATCTCACGCTCGAATGCACGGTTGGTCAATAACCAAAACAGTTGAAATGCACAGATGCAGTTTGTATGCTGGTTAGTTGGTCAGTTGAATATGCAATAAGTAACTGAATAATAAACACAAACACACAAGTATTTACGTGGTTTGGAGAGAACTCCTATGTCCACGGGGAGTTATGAGTCCACACAATTCAGTCCAAGTTCTTCTGGACAACCCACAAAGCTTACGCGGGCTTTGCAACCGTTGAGATAAGTTTACGGGTACTTATCAACCTTACAGATAAGTTTACGGGTACTTATCAACCTATCTACTCAATTCCAGGAAGAGTAGGGTCCTAACAACCTTTTCAGGTGTGTGTGAAAGTGGGATTTCCAACTACTAGTTCGAACAAGAAAGTGAGCTATGATCTAACACTCTACGAACTCTCAACTAGTGATGTTCTCAAGGTTGGATCAAAAACACCAAGACAGAATCTAACACTCTAGAACTCTCAACTAGTGATGTTCTTAGAGATTGTTTTCAGTTTTGCTCTTCTTGCGATGTGAACTCTCAATTGGTGATGTTCGCTCGTCTATTTGCTCTTGCACTTTTCTTCTCTGTCTTGTGTTCTGGTGAATGAACAAATGCCTTTATTTATAGGCGGAGAGAATCAACTAGCCGTTGGAGGAGCCGTTGATCCCTGTTCTGTGAAAGCGATGGCTTGTCTCTCATCTCTGCAGACTTTTCGGATTTGGCAACTGTGTGCTTCTGCTTTCCATCTGAGACAGCCTTGTGTTGGGCCAAATGAGGTAATGACAGAGAGTCAAACCTTCACGTGACTTCCTTATTGGAAATTCAAATCTTAACCTTTGACCTCCAACATTTGATAGTCGGTTGAGTCGCTTGATCTTCATTTGATTGGTCTTCAGCTGATGTTCTATCTGAATGCTTCTATCTGAGTAGGAACAGTTGAACTCTCAGATGGCTTTGAACTTCAAGTTGATCTTACATCTGATGTTCTGAATCTTGACGCTCAGTTGTCTTTCTGATGTTCTGAATCTGACCAGTTGGCTCGAACGCTCAGATGACTTTCTTCCATCTGATGCTCTCTTGCAACTTCTCCCTCTTTAACTCTCATCTGATGAACGCTCAGTTGTCTTTCTTACAACTGATGTTCTATCCAAGTGAAGCCTTGTTTCCTTCTTCAGCTGAAGACCTGTAAAGATAAAATCTTAACATTGCTCAAACAGCGAGCCTAAAAGCTAACATTGGGATCTGGCAACATCTACTCGGTTGGGATCAGTTGGTTTTGGAATCAATCAAAACTTTACTTAAATTTTCCAACAATAGTATGCATAAGACATCTATGTGACTCACGTTACATAACATGCATGACATACATGTTATAACTTGAGAATAAGCTTGACCTAGGATGCTAAGATTTTAGACACTTTTATGCTTGTG
Organism: Schizonepeta tenuifolia; assembly: GCA_029490685.1. Lineage (NCBI taxonomy): Eukaryota > Viridiplantae > Streptophyta > Magnoliopsida > Lamiales > Lamiaceae > Schizonepeta > Schizonepeta tenuifolia. The sequence continues at coordinate 76,730,740 of CM055956.1, read as the reverse complement.
AACCTAAGTGTTTTTTAAGACAACTCTTGTAGGACCGAGCAATCCCTAATTCGAGGACTAGTCAAACGAACTTGAACCAAGGTGGGTTTCTATTTTCAAACTGTGGGATTACAAACTCCCACTGAGGTAACTTTAGGGTTATTAAACCCAATGCTTTCAAAGTGTGATATGCATGCTAAATGTTTTATGCTCAATTGCTTGTGGTTTACCTATGTTGAAAGTTTTATAATACGATTGGCCTCCGTACAAGCCAAGGTAGTGTACACATGAAGTTATGACGGTTCGGTTGGAGGGAGTGGCTCCCCTCTAATTGAACCGGGTGGTAAGAATGTGAGATGCTCTATGGTTCGAACAGTTAACTGTTTTAAAAACTTATGTGAAGGATATTTTTACCAAAGTAACCCTCTTCCATAAGAATGAAGCATGCTATATCTTTTGAAAAATTGTTATCAAAATAGGGCACGGAATCCACTGAGTGCTTTTGTACTCAGCCCCCTGCATTGTTTTCCCTAATGCAGGTTGATCAATGTGGAGGCGAAGGAAGGGGATGTCGATGTCGCTATTGTCCGTTTGTTCGTTTTCAAGTACTTGTCGTGTCGGTCTTTACGACCATTGTTGTGTCTTCAATAAGGCTTATGCCACCAAACTCATGTTACCTCTTATGTTCTAATCATCTACTTGTAGATGGTTATCTTTTGAAACGCTTCCGCAGTGCGGGGCCGGTGTCCTCATACATCGACCCCAGTTATGTTATGCTAGGGCATCGATTTTGAACAATTACTTACCTTTCCTTTATTATCCCAAACACTTGTCATTTTGACTTTTCAATAAATAACTATTTGTTATCATTTATGAATCATGATTATATGATTTCACCCCACCCCCTGCGTGGCGGCTCGGACGGATCCGCATAGGCCGGGTCGCGGGTCGTCACAAATACTAATTATACCGCCGATTATAAAACATATAAAAACTATACCGTTTTTTGACGTTTTTGCCCCTAAATTTTTTACTTAATGAAATTCACATATTATTATCGTTTTCATATTTGCAAAAATGTGAATTCACATATTATAATTATCATTTAACATTTTCAAAAATGTGATTTCACATATTATTATCGGTTCTCACATTTTTTTAAATGTGAATTCACAAATTTACATTTGCAAAAATGTGAATTCATATATTATTATACATGTGATTTTCACATAATTATAATTTCACATGTTATTTGATATGATTCACATATTTTACAATGTGATTTCACATATTATATGGATGTTAAAATCTAGGAAGACGGGCAAAAAGTCAGAAAATTGTAGTTTTTATATGTTTTAAAATGAGAGAATTTTGAGACTAGCACTTAAGATATAATTTTTTTTTTGAATTCTAGCACTTCTTTTAAATCCTTTAAATTATAACACTTGTGGGCATTTCTATCCCTACTAATAGTTGACTTTATGGTATAAAAAAAATGAGAAATTCCCCCAAACTAGTTCTTTTTGATAGTTTTTTTTTTTTTTTTAATTTAACACTCCTTATAATTCTTTTATTTTTTAGCACTTCCTCTCTTTTTTATCCTCAAATACGTATTGTATTTCTCATCTTGTCCTCACATTTTCATTTCATTTTTAACCTTTTCACTGCTCCTTCTCGCTCTTGGCCCAACTTTCACTTCCGGGTACACTCTTTGATTTTGGAGGAATTATTTCGGTAAACTTTATCGCTCTTTCTTCAATTTCATCTTTTCTTCACCTATTCTTTTTTATCTTTTACCTCTTACCAAATTATTCTCTCTCTATTCTACTCTCTCCTTTTTAAGGGCTTACATTCCGGCGTCAAAGCTTCGTTTTCGGAGCAATTTTTTCAGTAAACACTTTTCGCCATTCTTAATTCCCTCACCCTGTGCTTATTTTCTACTGTTTTCAACTCCATTCTTCATTCTTAATTCCTTTTGCCATTTTTACATATTTTGTCATCTCTTACATTTTGTGTTTTCGATTTTTTGTGTTTTAAATCTGAGTATATATTTATTTTTTAGATCAAATTCTTGTATTCTTTTCACTGCTTTTGTTAATGTTGTTGTTGTTTTTACTTGCTTACTCTATTTGTCTTTCTTTTTTTGGGCTGAAGCATTATTCTGGTTCATATGTGTTGATATTTTGGTTCCACTGTTAACTTTTGTCCCTTGTAATGGTGTAAATATGTATTTTTTGTTACTGTACCTTGGATACTTACCTATTTGTGCGTACAGTCTTATTGTTTATTTATCTTTGTTGTCCCTTTTTTATCTCCGTGGATCTGTTTGTTTCTATTATGCTGTCATCGCAGAATTTTTTGTGCTGTAACAAAATTTAATCATTTCAGATAGCTGTATGTAAATTTTGTATAAATGAATAGATACTTTTATAGGTACACTTCGAAGTTTTTTTGTCTTATGAAACCATGATTTTTAGTGTACATGAACTTTTTACTTGTACTTTATTTTTATCTGTCACTTTTTTTTTATTTAAAGCAGATAGCTCATGACTGATAAGAGGTGTAAGCATGGTATGAAAGTTGTTGTTAATACTTCATGGTCTTATGAGGATCCGGCACGGCGGTATTTTAGTTGTCCCAACGCTGAGGTATATGTAGTCTGTTTGCTTTGTTATCTGGTATTATTTTTTGAAGAAATCTCAACCATAATCTAAGATTAAGATATTGATTTATGTCTATTTTCAATACTAGTATAAGTAACGTGCACTCACACGTTAAAAGAATGATTCTACTAAATAAATAATGATGAATTAATTTATATTTAGTTTATCACAAATTAATATTTATAGTTTATATAATTTTTTTTTATTAAATTTTTTGCAATTTCTCAGAAACTAATATTCTATCATTAATGGAAAAATAAAAAATAATAAAAATATTTAATTGTAAAGAGCACTCTCGTTTTTTCTTATGTATGCCAAATATAATACTCCCTCCGTCCCGTTCAATAAGTCTTATTTGGGATGAGCACAGAGATTAAGAAGAAGAGAGTTAGATGATAAAGAGTGTGATTATAAAAGTACTGATAATTGTCATTATATAAAATAAGTGAAGTCTCCTGAAAAAAAAAATGGTGGCTTTTTGTTGAATGTAATATTATAAAAGAAAAAAATTAACTCCTTTATAGACATCACTGCTCTCTTTGCATTAGGAAGGTGGTTTCATCATACTTTTGTCTAGAATAAAAAGAACAAAGAATCGTATAACCCTAACTAATATTAAAGAGTATTAGTAATGAATGATTATATTTCTAAAAAATAAATAAATAAATAGATAAGTATATACTACACAAGTATGCATAGAGAAATTACCTTGATATGATTCATCACGAATATGCAGGATACATTTAGAAATATGCAATATACCTTTTGATGAATCATGATTCATGAATGTGAATACAGAAAAAAATTAGCGCTAAATTCTTGTAAAAAGTGAGAGTGAAAAAGATACAATTACCTTGATAAGATTAAATAAGTTAAACACGGATTGATTGAACCTCAAAAATATGTGGAATCTCTGAAAACGACTTTGAGTTGCAAGAGTTAAGAAAAAAATGATGCAAAACTAAAATATGAAAATTTAAACAAAAGAAATTTTGTTATAAAAACCTAAAAGAATGATAATGAAAATATTAAGTATGTTTTTTCCCCCTTTAACTTTAGAAAAATAAAAGACCATTCTTTATTATAAAACTTAACTTCCTATAAAAATATCAAAACTCTATGTTTTATAAATAAGACACGATTTTAGTTTAAAAAACCATATGGACGCATGATATATCAAGTAATATCAATAAGGTAAATTTGATTTTCTTTCAAATCATGACATAAGGTAAGTAATTAATTATCAATAAAGTAAATTTGTATTTCTTGTAACTAATAATATATTATACTAAGATATTATAGTAAGGATATTTTGGGGATTCAAATTTTGTAAAACAAGACTCTTTTATATAAGTATAGATTTTTCAGAAAGATGTTTGTTCCTTTTGTGATTGGATTGATCCAAATGTTACGGAACATCAACGTGAATATATCAAAGAGCTTCGTATTGCTAGGGATATGTATGAAGGGCAGTTAGAGAAGCTTAAGAAAGAGCATCGTAAGCTCCAATTAACAGAAAATGTTGCATCAGAAATTGTTGTGCGGTATCGTAATCAGATCGATGATCTTCACCACAGGCTTCAAGTAATGGAGCTTGAGTGTCGTGAACTCCAAAAAGCCAACAAACAGCTTGATGAGGACTATGGACAAATTGTGAAAAGCAATTATCAGTGCCGTGAGGAAATTGTTGCACAGAAATCTAAGATTATGTGGAAGAACTTGTCATTGCTGCTTTGTTAATCTCTCTTTTTGTCTTTACTCGTTAACTTTTGAACTTGTATTTGTAATTATAACCTATTTAGTAGGACACCGTACTGTTAGTTAAACTGAATATTTCCGTACTGTTAGCTCCTTATTTTGTGTTGTCACAAAAAAGTTTTTATATATTAAAGTTGAGTATCAGAACTAACCAAAAAATTTAAACATATTAAAGTGGAGTAACAAAAATACTGCCGTACCACAAACATATTTGATCACTTCCCAAAATTTGTCCTATTTATATTTGATCAGCTTTCACTTCCCAAAATTTGTCCTATTTATATTTGATCAGCTTTTTTGGTTCAGGCTCATTAAATATCACACTAAAAAAAAATTCAAGTGGAACACAACAGTGGAGTTGCAAAAATACCTATTATTTTTGTGAGCATTCAAAAAAAATTTGATATTTCCTAAAAAAAAGCACGTTCCTTGCCACGCGCTTGGACATCGTCACACAATTGTATTGTCAGCGTGATGGTTCACTAAAACACGTGACGTTTGCCCTGGCTATTAACCACACTATAACTAGGCAAACACTCTCACCAATATAGATCTTTTTATGATCGGCGATAAAAAAAAATTAGCTAAATCATACGTAACTCAACATTTTTTTAGCAATCACAAGCAAATATTTCTAAGTTTTAAGATTAATAAAAGGAATTGTTAGAGCAAAAAAAAAATTTAGTAGTCACAAAATATTTTGTATAAAATTTGTTAAGTAACATAAAACACTACTAACTTTTTCTCGCTTCAAGTAAGAATCACGAAGAAATTTGTTACAGCACAAATAAATTTGTCACTAGTCACAAAACATTAACTAAACATTTAATGAAGTACCCAAAAAAAATTCAATTTTTTAGGATGCATACTAAATGCCATGTTGTATGATTGTTCTTTTTTCTTCACAATTTAGTAGTCACAAAATATTTGGTATAAAATTTGTTCAGTAACATAAAATACTACTAACTTTTTCTCGATTCACAAAATATAAGAATCACCAAGAAATTTGTTACAACACAAACAAATTTGTGACTAGTCACAAAACATTAACTAAACATTTTGTGTTTTCAGCTAAATGCCATACAGTCCACAATATTCTTAGTAAACTAGATGAAATAAATAACCATATCCACTACAACAGAAAATCCTCCAACACCAGACTTCGCCAAAAGACACAACTAACCTGCGATATCACATGAACTTCCCAATCTTAACACAAAATATATAGTTTTAAATTAAAATCCATCAAACCAAACTATCTGCAACAACATATGTTCAAACACAAATCAATAAACATTCGAATATCCAAAAAAATAAACCCTGTTGCAATGTTATCTTTGCAGCTTGCGGAGATCCATCGGTACTATACTTAAATATCCTCAGTCCAACAACCTTCCTATGATCCTGCATGTCTTTTTTAATGAAGCTACCTGGGAACGATCTCTCCATGATTGACTCTACTGTCCTAAGTGCATAGCCTCCTGATTTGAAATTCTTTGTATTTCTAATTGTCATCGTGGCTTTGTCAATATGGGTGATGTTCCAAGTTGGCTTACTGCTCAAATCTTCCCATGCCTCGTAGAATCCACTGTTTCAAGTTGATTTACCACATATATTATAATAACATACATTGATTATATATTTACCCACATATTATTAGATTTTTATCCAACTTAAAGACAAACGGGAGTTGGGAAATGATGTAATAAAACAAAAACAAAAAAACAAAAAACAAAAAAAGCAGGCGCGATGTCTTTTTTAGTGGGACAAAGTCTCCCATAAGACCGGTCTCTTGCTAGAGACCGATGTGTCTGGCGCGTGCACCCAACACGTCCCTTTTTTCCGATTTTTTTTATTTCAAATTTTTTTACTTTCTTTTTTTTTGCCTCTTCGTTTTTTGTTTGCCGCTTCTTCTTTGGTCAAGATTCGAGCGAGGGGAGCCGAAGGTCTCGCAGCGAGCCGAAAAAATTCAAATTATTGACCGACGATTTTTCTTATATTAGTAATCGGAGCCAAAGGCGAAAAAAAAGAGTCAACAGATTTGACTCAATCTCTAGTAAGAGACCGGTCTCACCTGAGAACATCTCAACTAGTGGTGCTCATGATTTAACTATCGGGGGATGTTGAAACAAAAAGACCAAAATCGCTTCATATTGACATTTGTGATATTGGCAAACTCTCTGAGTCATAAATTATTGTGTAAACTTGGATAAATAGTAAAAACTATGTCATGTTTGCAACTTCTAAAATATCTTATTAACTTTGTATCTATTCTTAAATATAGAGACATTTTTATCAAAAACTCCTTGTTGCAAACCGACTTCGTTTTACAAGGAGGGTAAAGGGAGCTGCTGGAAATTAATAATTGTAGTTAACATGTGAAATTAAAATGATGAAAATATTATCATTTCCATCATTTCTCGTTTAAGTAAATACATAGAAAAATTACGACCGGAACATGAGCCTCCTTTGACTGGAGAAATTAAATTTGAGGATAATAAAAAAACAAACAAATACTCCATACATACATTTAAAATTGAGTAATTGTGGCAAAATTATTTTTCTCGAGATAAAAACACTATTTATACCACCGATTATAAAATATATAAAAATTATACCACTTTTTGACGTTTTTGCCCCTAAATCTTTTACTTCATGAAATTCACATATTATTATTGTTTTCATATTTGCAAAAATGTGAATTCACATATTATAATTATCATTTAACGTTTTCAAAAATGTGATTTCACATATTATTATCCGTTCTCACATTTTTGAAAATGTGAATTCACAAATTTGCATTTGCAAAAATGTGAATTCATATATTATTATACATGTGATTTTTACATAATTATGATTTCACATGTTATTTGATGTGATTCACATATTTTATTATGTGATTCACATATTATTTGATGTAATTCACATATTTTACAATGTGATTTCATATATTATATTGATGTTAAAATCTAGGAAGAAGGGCAAAAAGTTAGAAAATTGTACTCCCTCCGTCCCGTTATTCTTGTCCTATTTTTCTTTTCGGATTGTCCCATTATTCTTGTCATGTTTCCTTTTTTGGAAATAATTAAAAGATAATTAATTTGTTAAACAATCCACTTTACACCTTTCATCATACTTTTCCATCTCATTTTCTGTACCATTCACTATTCTCCTTCTTTCTCTACTCACTTTATTCCACTTTATTTCACTATTCACCTTATCTCTATTTTACTTTAAAAACTCCACTAAACATACTTTCTATTCTTAATTATTTTCTCCTTAAACCCCGTTTCCAAAAGAAACAAGACAAGTCTGGTGGGACGAAGGGAGTAGTTTTTATATGTTTTAAAATGAGAGAATTTTGAGACTAGCACTTAAGATATAATTTTTTTTTTAAATTCTAGCACTTCTTTTAATCCTTTAAATTCTAGCACTTGTGGACATTTCTATCCCTACTAATAGTTGACTTTCTGGTACAAAAAAAAAATTGTGCCTTTATGACTTTTCACTCTTTCACCTTCTACCTCCTTCTACCGCCACCACCATCGTCGTCGCTGTCGCCTGTGGTCTCAAAAAAAATTGTGACTCACCAAAAAAAAAATCACCTCTCTTGTGCCGCCAGCACCGCCTCCGCCGCCGACGAAATAAAATTCTACCTCTTTCTGCCGCCACCATTATTGCCACCGTCGTCGCCGGTGGTCTAAAAAAAATTTGTGACTTACCATAAAAAAAAAACCACCTACCCTCTGTCTCCGCCACCATCGCCGTCGGTGCTCACAAAAAACTTTTTGTGACTCACCAAAATAATAAAATTGTGACTCACCGAAAACATAAAAACTTGTCGCATACTCTCTACCGCCATCGCCGCCGCACCGTCGCCAATGGTCATAAATTGTTTCTTGTGACTCACCAAAATTTTATTTCATTATGTAACAATTTTTTTTTTTTTTGGTTATAGTTTGTTTCACACTCACATTTTGAGAAGTATCAAATTTTTGTTGAGAAGCAATTTTTGTGATTTCACAGAGTTACATGGTTCTGGTTCAAAAACTTCAAGTTGAGAAGTAGTTTTTGTGACTCACAAAATCAACAGATTTCACAAAAGTATTTTTGTGAATCACGAAACAAAATATGTACCTGATTCAAAAACTTCAAGTTCGTCCTCTTCATCGGAATCTGACAGTGATTCGGATCTTGTAGATCTGGATCTAGAGTGTTAGAATTTGGATCAAGTTTTTATTGTTTTGTATCTTGTTGTTCATGAATGTGACAGAGGATGGGGTGGGGGCATGCGTGCGTAATGAGCTGGGTTGCACGTAGATATGTGTCTCACTTTTAGCTTTATTTTGTTTGAATTTGTTTGTAGTATTTTCGAGTCTTTGTTGTGTAAGCATGCTTAGTTTGAGATTGTTGATGAGGTTTATGATGAAAATGATGTTCTGATTTGAGAAAATGATTGCTTGTGGATATTGCATGGATTGTGGATCTTTGATTGATTTTCTCTTATATATGTTTGATCCTTTTGAGTTTGAATCAAAATTAGCCCTTGTGAGGAATTGAGTCTTTTAACCTTGTTATGGTTAGCTTTCATTCTTCAGTGAATTTATATTCAATCATGCATGATTTTTCTCTAGAACTTACATGGTTCCTTCCTTGAGATTGGATATTGGGCTTTGAATTTAGAAATGATCTAAGGCCATTTTTCTTGAGCTTAAATTGACCAAACACTTGTCCAAATGCCCATAAAATCTTTGTTCGCCCCTTTGTGCCTTTAGCTTTTTCTTTGAATTGCCTTGGGTGGGGTTGTTTTTGTTTGAAAGTTGGATGAAGTTGTTTGGAATTGCTTGAGTTTAGGGCCATCTAACCTATGGAGAGAGAAAAATGTGTTCAACTTTGGTTGTGAAATAGATTGCTTCTACTTAGCATAAGCTGCTAAAAATAAAAGCAAGTTTGAGAAATATTGCTTTCAAGTGATAAACAAAGAAAAAGAAAAAAAAATGATGAAATAAATTGATAAAGGAGTATAAGCAAGTAGTGAAGCTTGAATTCGGAAGTTTGACAAATTGAGTTTGGTAAGAGCTTGTAATACCCCAGTTATTTTTCTTCCAACGAGAAATAAAAATTTAATTATTAATTAAGGCTTTGCACGCCTAAGTTAAGAATTTTCAATTCTAAGACTAATGGTGAAATCCATTTCTGAAAATAAATTCTAGAAGTCGGTTGAACGACTACTGTATTAGGGTTTTTGCGTTCGATAGAATTTTCGTTCGAAAACTCAGATCGAAAAACCATCAGACTTTACATTCACTTATTTTGCGATACGAGTAAGTTAGTAAAAATCAATTTTATTTATTTTTCCGGACGAAATTTGGACTGTGAAGTCCCGAGTTTTTATCGGATTTTGGAAAATGAATTGTCCTTTCCGACTAAGTAAAATATTCCGGAACTAATGGTTGTATCCATTTCTGTCAATAATGTGTCCGTCTAATAAAGTAATTGTTCATTTTAGTTTGCAGTATTAGATCCGGAAAAGAATTAAATTTATAAATAATATCTAGATATTAGTGAATAGTTAAACCTCCTTACTTTTGCTATAAATATCAAGTTGTCATCCATTTTTCTTCTTTCTTTTTCTTCTCTAAACCGCCAATCTCCATATCTCTCTCACCATTGAAGAGTTCTTCAAGTTCTTCAAGCTTTCGAGCTTCGTAACTTGTTCGTTTGTCGATCGATTTCAATTTCGATTGCATATTCGTAAAGGTAAGAGCTTCCTCTTTAATTCCAACCGAACAAAATTTATTTCCTTTGATTCTAGTAAATTTTGAAAATTTGGAGATGGAATAGGATGATGATTCTATGTTTAATACATGTTATAGTATGTTTAGGAATGGATTTTATGGATAGAAATCATGAAGAAATCATCCCCCCTTAATTATTGTTATTACCGAAATTTTATAGGAATTAGGGGTTTGATGTTAGTTCGATTTTCTTTGAGGATTGATTGGTGGATTCATGTTCTATGCATTGATAGATGATCATATGAATTAATTGGTATTTTTCTAAAAATAAGAACCAAAGTATAAGAGAGAAAGAAGTGATGATTTGATGTAGTATATGATATGATTTGCATAATATGAAGATAGAAATGGTATGTAGAAAGTGTATAGATGATTGTATAATTTATTGGAATTTTTCTAAAAATAAAATAAAAATCGTAAGAGACGAAAAGTCGTCAATAAGTTAAGATTCGATAATAATTGGAGTATGTGGTTTACGTATTAGTAAATCTTGATAGATGATGAACGATATTGGAAAGTTTGAGCAAAATCGGAGAACGTTGAAATTTTGTTAAGAGACGAAGAATCGTCGATAAGTCGAGATTGGATAATGATTTGGGTCTATGATTTGAACATATGTTAATCTTGTTAGTTAATAATCATAATCGAAAAATTTGAACGAATTCTAAAGAAGTTGGAATTTTGATAAGAGATGAAGAAACGAGTCTAAGTGTCGATAGAAAAGTCGAATAAGGAAAACCAATTTGATATTAATGATTGTTGTCGTTTGATAAATGAGTTTGTAGTTGACGATATTTCCATCCGAGATATGAGATGATATAAGTTATAGTTATGAACTAGAAGTTGATGAATGAAATAGAAATTGAATTGGAAATGGTTTAGTAATTGGTAGTAGAAAGACGAGGAAATATACGTCGAGTTTTTAATCGAGAAATGTGAAGGAGTTTGTCATAAAAGATTGTACATGTTGACTGCCTTAAGATGGAATTTTCGTGAGAATAAAAGTGGTATATCATTAGTCGAACCTAGGAAGTCGTGCGTCGAGTTAACGAGCACTAGGGTTCCACGCGGACTGTTTTGCGACCTTTTACGGAAACTGTCATAACTCTTAGCTCGCTTAACAAAATCAAGATCCGTAAATTGGAGAGTAAACTAGACATCCGTGGCTTTCTTTTGGTACAGAGCACATCCCCTGTTTCAAAATGCTCTGTTCTGTATAAGCTCCAGAACTACTGCCTTGTGCAGGAAATTTCCAAAACTCATTTTCTTAAGTTGAATTCTTTTCAACACAATTCCTTAAGGACTTTTAAGTCGTTATGAGTTATCGACTCCCGTTATTAACCGATCTAAGTATCGAGTAAGGAACCGAGTTAGTTCTAAACGAGAAGTGTTCAAGTCTCATTTCTTGTAATAAAAAAAAATTAGTTAAAGTGCAAAGGCCTAAAAGGCATTAACCGATTTTCGATTCCTTGTTCTTTTATCATTACGACCAAGCACTAAAGCTGTTTTATTTGCGATAAAAGGAGGAAGTCGAGTTTAGAAGATAGGACGGAAGACAAAAGACGAAAGCTTTAGTTGTTCTATAAAACGTTTGAGGTGGGTTTTTCTATCAAAATAAAATGAGCGTTGCTCAAAAGTGTTTACTTACTGCTTTAATAAGTGTGTATTAAAGTAACTATCAGTGCATAATGAATTGTTTTATGTGAATTCTCTTGTGCCTCTCTGAGTTAGCCCACAGAGTGCTATCCAGAGTATTGGATTCTGAGTTAGCCCACAGAGTGCTATCCAGAGATTCCAACTAAACGATCAGATTCTGAGATAGCCCACAGAGTGCTATCCAGAGGGACAGATTCTGAGTTAGCCCACAGAGTGCTATCCAGACGATCAGATTCTGAGTTAACCTACAGTGTGTTATCCAGAATTAAGTGTACGGCCGTATAAGTCTTACGAGTGTTTATGAAAAGATGTCTGATTAATCTATACTAAGTATGATATGTTTTCGGCAGTGTGCCCACTAAGTGCTTTATGTACTTAGCCCTGCATGTTTGTTTTTAAATGTGCAGGTTGAGTAACAAAGGCGGAGGAGGTTGAGTAAGGTCGTTTATAAGAAAGAAGAATTGTGTTATCATTTTACGTTTTTCCGCTGCAAAATAACTCTCTTATTGATGTTAATCTTTTCGGTTTAACTTGTTCATACTTTAAACCTAGTCTTCTCTGATCACAACTTTGTCGAGCGATCTTTCGAGATTGACTCTCTTTTGTCTAATACGAATCAGTTCATAGTATTTTTATCTCGGTTATAGATGTTAATTTATTCATTTATTCAGTAATTCCCCTTTCTTCCCCGCCTCTTTAATCCAACCCCTAGTCACACCCCGACTTGGCCGTCCCTTGGGATATGGGGCTGTGACAGAGCTTTATTATTGGTTGAAAAGTTTGGTGAAAATTGGGCTTTTGAATGAATTGTGGGAGTTTGGGTGAGTTGTTTTGCAATTGGAAAATTTGTTAAGTCACTTAGCCAAAAACATCCTACCTAACCAAAGTGCCTTCATTACAACCCGACTAAAGTCCTTGTTGATCTTTATTTCAAGCACATAGTTTAAGCAGTGGAGAGGTAAGACGAGTTACAAGCTTATGGTGGAATGCATATTTTGAGTTGAATTGAGTGTATACACTCCCCGTTTTGCATTGTTGAGAGCGAGAGCCTATATTGTTGATATACTCTCTTTTAGTGAGGATGATAACTTGGAAAGGTTGAATGTTTGAGAATATTGAGATATTTAAAGCATGAATTGTGATATTCCACTTGTAGTTTTGTTTTGGAAAAATTTCTGAAGCCATTATTGTCAACATCTCATTTTAAGCATGTTTATCGTTGAGTCTTTCTTCTTTTTCTTGTTCGAGGACGAACAAGTATTTAAGTTTGGGGGGAGTTGATAAGCATGATTTTTCCATAGTGTTTATGGTTCATTTAATGCTCTTTGTTGTTGGAAATCATGTTTAAGCATTTGGTTTAACTTTGTTTGTTTTATGAGATTTTACGCTTGTATTGCTAGTTTTAACCAAAATGCAGGAAAATTAAATTCGAATTGGAGAAAAAAAATCATAAAATATGAAAGAGGAGTTCGATACGAAGCCGTAGAAAAAAACGGGAGTCAATTCAGAGTTCGGACGAGGAAGAAAGAGGCGAAACAAAAAAACGTCGCACGCAGTGCAGTCATCCGCGCCGACACGCGCGGCCGCGTTTCCCGGAGCGTTCAGCTGCAGAGGCAACGTTTCTCAAGCAATCTTTTGCTTCAAGTCACCGCGGCCGCGTCCCGTTGCTACCTAGTCGCGTCTCGCTACATTTTTTTAGCAAAATGACGATTTTACCCCCTTTCTTATGTCTTGTAATTCACTTTAGCTACTTTCATATATATAGAGGGATCCTCCCCCATTTAGAGACAACTTTCATTTTCTCATTTTAATTTCAATTCCCAACTTCCCTCTTTTAGGGTTTCTGCTCTTAGATTTTAATTGAAGAATTGTTGTGGATGTTTTTGAAGATTTAATTGAAGATCTACATTTGGATTACTTAGTATCAATGGCTTATGGTTTCATTTCTCTTTTCTTTTGTTATTTCTTCTTTTATGTCTAGCTAAATCTTTAGTTGATTCTAGGAAGTTGTGAGGCTCAATTGATGGTGGAATTTTCTTATTGATGTTATTTTACCTTCTAATTTATAGTTTGCGCATCTTGGTGCTTGTTTCTCATGTTAGAATAGGTGGTCTCTATTTTAGCATGTCAGATGTTCGTAAAAATGCTTAGTCGGTTTTTATGATCATTGAATTCAAGTTTGCATTATATGAATGGTTAAGGGTCCTAGCGGAAGTTAATCTATTCATAGAAGGTTATAAATCACGGGTGCTTTTGGGAGTCGATTCCTCGTTTCGAGTCTTAGTCGAGAGAGGCGAGTAGTTGATCAACTTGTGCTTTCTTTTCGAGAGAGAGAATGTGCATATGGGTGTTATTTCTTTGCTTTTGAATTGGATTAAAAATGGTTAAGTAGATCAATAGCCTAATTCCCCATCATTTTGAGTCGAGCAAGGTTCCAAGAATCAACTCTCGTTTATATTGTTCTTGTTTGATCATTTATTGCTTTATTTCCTTTTATATGCTCTCTAATTGTTTAATTTCTATTTCTTTAAGTTGAAATATCCAAAATCATGACCCCTTTAGAGCTTGGATAGTAGGAACGTGTCTAAAACTTGTTGCATGACATTTTCGCTTTATAGTCCTCGTGGATATGATACTCGACTTACTATATTGCTACAATTGCTCCGATTGAATTGCGGAATATTGCTAGTAAAAATAATGATCAAAAAGTTGATCACTGTTTTAACGAAATAGTAGTGTTAGTTATTTTATTAGTTGTCCCGAATCAAAGCGTATGTCCAAAGATTATTTATTTTTATTTTATTTAATATAGTACACCGGAAAAAGGCCGGAACCATAACACTAACTCTAGCTAATCTCTCAGTAAAGTTTCCTTCTTCTTTCTAAAAAGCTTCTAAGGCATCTCCTAATGCGAAGAATTCATAATCTACACAATAATTGCATTCACAATTCATGCAAAAATAAATTATATATGAACATTAGAAAATTAATTTTATTTTTCTTTCCTTTAGCGTGTGTTTAATAGTGGTATCATAATCCTCTGTGATAGAGCCCTAGGAAATTGAGTTAGATGTTAAGTACTAAACAATTAGAGTCAATTTAATTTCGCCATGTGATTAAATTAACCAAGTAAATAATAATGAAATTCCATTACAAGACCCAAGACATCATATATGTATGGATCTCAATCTAGTCGGACAATATTATAAAATTTGAACAAATATATTTGATTTTGTAAAACATGGGAAAATTTTCCTAGTACACCGAAAAAAGGCTGGAAAGTTAACCATAAAACTAATTAAGCCTAGCTAATCTGTATGAGTACCATTTGCCTCTCTGGAAAAAGCTTCTAAATCAAAGCAGCTCCTAATGCGAAGAATTCATAATCTACACAGTAATTGCATCCACAATCCATGCAACCACAATTATACGACTTTCTTCCGCTCTCTTTCTTTTCTTCAACTTTCATGGCTATTTGAATAGCCGGCGGCTTGACATCATCAGTATACACGTGTTTATCTTCTGCGATCATCACGACCCACTTGTCATCAATCTCCATATTTGGCGCACCCACGACGTCGTTCCATGGCATCTCAGCCCTAGCCAGCAGTTTTGATCCACTGATCCTAGCTAGGAAAGATGCCGAATTTCTGCACCGGAGCTCGAAAACAATGGTTCCTTGCTTGAGGGATTTGAGGGTTTCTGGAGTGCCACAGCAATTTAAAGAAAATGTTTGATTCCAAGAGAAGTTGTTGGAATTTGATGGGATTTCTTGGCTCTCTAATTTTACTCTTTTGTTGCTTGTTGTAGAGAGATAACATCTCACAAAAACTTCTCTTGATGTGCTCACACAAATGTTTCTTGCCCTTATCAATTTTAGCTCAAGGCTGAAAGAAGTAAAGAGAGATTGGATATCCATTTTTGAGAGAAAGAGATATATAGATAGAGTTGGCTGTGAGAAGCTCTACTGATGGAGCATATAAATAGAGATGAGGAGGAGGTGGTTTATTTTTACTTCATGGAGGAAGCTCCATTAGTTAAATCGAGGAGATTAGCTAGGATCAACTCAGTTAGATTTGCTACAAATCTCAATCTAATTATTATATACTTACTAGTATCCAGTGGACATTGGACAATATTTAATAGCTAAATCCTCGTTTGCTTTGATTGATAGATTTTAATGAATATTTATACTTTGAGCTCTTGAGATTCTTGAATCGTTCCAAATCCTCTAAAGACGACCACAAGTTAAAAGCGAAAGCACTTGGGCTTCTCAACCACTTGGTTCTAATTAAAATATGCATCACTTTTTGCCTATTGTAAAGCAAGCCACTTCTATAGCCAGCTCGCAGTTTCCATCTTCCTCCATTTTACTGTTACTTATTAATTAGGGCGAAATAGTTCATTTATAATTACAGATTGTAAGTATTTTTGTTTTATCTTTCCATCTTTATGATCAACAGGGTTAATATTTTCACAAATAAGATAATAAATATTGAATTCCAAATTATAGTTATACAGAGACGGAAGAATTATAGAAAGAATAAAATCAAACATAAAAAATGATCACCTACTACCCCGCTGCCAAAAGTGCTATTATCCTCCTCTATAAGATTTTGGCTCGAGTGTTAATTATGCATACGGCCTTATTCGGCCTTATACATGATAGACATCATTTAGTTGATAGCTCTCAAACTTGAGATCTTTTGGCCTCGGACATTAATCACATGTGTCCATACTAAGATTCAAATAAGGCCAACTAGCAATATCCAAATACAAAAGGACGTAAAAATCAAATAAAAAGAGAATATAATATTTATGTCCAGATTCACCATGTAGTTCAGAGTAATGTGATTGTAGCTCGCAAACTGTATTCGACAGAAAATAGTAACAATCAGGAAGGAAAATACAATAGCAAACCACGTCCTCTTTGGTAGAAAGAAATTAGAAGCAAAAAAAGTCAAGTTATGCACGTATAGGATCACTGAACATGTTAAAAAAATTTAAGGACTCATTAGCAAAATAAAGAAAATATATAATTGTGAGCATTTTAGAAGAGCCAGGCCACTATTGAGATGAAAAGGGCAGGATATATATAAATATGCTGTAAAATCAACCATCACAATCCTAGATCTTGACTGATCTATCCAGATCTCACTGTAAAACAACTGAACAAAAATTATTGCAAATAAATGAAATTAAAATTCATAAACCCACGAGATCTCAATCTTAAATCACTAAGCTCACTCAGAAAGATTGGATAGAAAAGCTAAAATCAAGTGTGTGTGTGTGTGTGTGTGTGTGTGTGTGAGAGAGAGAGAGAGAGAGAGAGAGAGAGAGAGAGAGAGAGAGCTGCCCAAGTGGTACTCTGAATTAATTAAAGAAAGAAGAAAGCAATAAACAAATACAAGAAAATCACCATGTGAGCTTCATGAATGAGTGATCAGTATAAAAGAGTAAAACATATTGCATTTCCTGCAAGTCACACACACAACACGCAGTCACCAACCAATAAGGTTCCAGCTACCTGATTATCAACTGTTGATAGTGGAAAAATAAGGTTTCAATATCAGAGACCACTCAGTAACCTTTACTATCACAGCATTCCAACATGCACCAACACAATAAAAGTAATTGTATAACATAACATGCTTCTTTCAGTTTCAAATCCAACAAGACGAAAAGAACAGAGAAATAATATTGGTGCTTAAAATGAGTGCTAAAGTAGTAGAGCTCCTTCAGCCACTACAAAGGAATTCAAAAGATTCAAGGCTAGCATTATGTCTACACGAATGACGACATGTTAGATAATCACACTTGACATTTAGCTGAATAGTAAGCCACTTTATTAAAACCAGGGCCTATAAATTGATAGATTACAAAATATTACAACATAACGGAGATATTACACCGTCACTTTACATAGTTCTTTTACTCTCTAGGTATTTCTGCAGTCAGCTACCCCATCCACCAAATTAACCACCGACAGGAGAAAATAAATTAAAAAACATATGTATATTTTATGCTCTAATTTTGTATTTTTATTTGGATTCACAATAAATAACTCTACGTTATCCAATTTGGCTCGACCATGAGAGAGGGTTGCCACTTTTCAGGTATGTTCAAATTTCCATCATTTCCATGTGCTGAAAAGTGTTGCTGCTAGCCCAATTTATGATGAACAACGTTACGGCAGCAAATTGTAGGTAAAAATAGCAAAATAGCATTCCTTACTCACTGCTCAATTGTACGAAGCTCCCATTTACCCTCACCGTCAATTAAACGTAACTCCCTTGAGTGAAATGGTATCAAAGCAGGACGCTGCAGAAACAGTATATTTTATCACTTGTAGAATATCACATTTAACTGATAAATCAAACTAGCATATAAATATAAGCCATCTAAACTAGAAGGAAGCAGATTAATGGGTGGCATCAGTGGGATCTAAATAAGAGAGACAACCATATAGCCATGTACCTGTGAGGATGTTATAACGGTAATCCCTGATTCAGTTGCTAGCTTATAAAGGTGCTCTTCCACATCGACACTTGTAGCACTTCATATAAAATCGCAAGGGAAAGAAATGTTAGTACTATGAAATCAATTAGGTTTCATCTCTGGAAACAAAAGAAGGAAGAAGAAAAAAAAATTACTTGGTGCACTCGTCCAGGACTCCAAACTGCGGCTTGTGGAAAAATAATCGTGCCTTGCAAAATAGTACAAGCAACATCAATAATTGTGTATGATTCCAGAACTTATTTCACCAAAGAAGCATATATCCTTAAAACATGTCTACAGTGTAAGTTAACACACCATGCCTAATCGTTGCTGTTCCCCAAGAGACAATATATCTTCCCAGTTCTGGCAAGTATCCCATCCGCCTTCTCTTTCCAAGAGATATAGTAATTTAACATTCTCCAGGATAGACCTCAGATGCACATCCAAAACTTTTGTGGCGCCAATTAATTCTTGACCTAGATTCAGAATCATGACAGATCAACTTAGGGGAAATAATCGTGGCATTCACTAAAACACATGAATGGCAAACAATGTGGGATTTAGAATCAAGGTGAGTATGAATACATGATTTTGTTTATTTAAGTATCCGTCAAGGTGGAGAAACAGACCAAAAAAAAAAGTTGAGATTTTTTTATTCAAGCAGCTCGATTGCCAAAGACCAGCAGCCTCACAGATTGTCCTTCACCAGAATCATTTAATTCCCTTACAACTTTCATTCATTCTGCCAGCAATTTTTTTAAGATACTTTTCAAACTCAGTACAATGTGAACAAAATAGGTAAGAATTCTCAAATGATAAATCGTGTATTCTATGACCTGCCGAAGGAGCTCCTCAGAAAAGAATGTAAGGTATAGCACAGAAATTCCATCTAAGTGACTACTTGTAGCACATAAAGGTTCAACATGAAGACATCAAAACTACTTCAATATGGAACACAAGTATGAAGTTAGCCAGAGAAGGAATAGCAGTCTATTGAGATTACCTTCTTCAACCAAATGTAGTAACCTTTTCTCTGCCTCATCACAAGAGAGAGGATATATTATTTGATCTCTGAGAGTTCCTAAGCAAGTATATGGTCGCTGAGGCACATAAAACAGACGACAGTGGGATTTAGAATCAATTTCTTGGTAAGGTTTCATGAGTTTTCCGCTGACCACAGGCCACAGTCCTCGAAGGACTCTGAAGATCGAACTCTTTCCACTTCCGTTTGGACCTTGAAATAGAAGATTTTTATAAATAAACACCAGTTAAGATTGTTCACATCACCAAATATGGCATCTGAGTGGAACAAGATAGATTAATGAAGAGGATATCTACTAACCAGTCACAAGAAGGCTTTTCCCAGGAACAATTTCACACACTAACTGCCTAGCCAGAACTTTCTGACTTGGTGTAATTATATCCACCTTGGAGAAAGAAATAATATCATCTGAGAGATGTTCAGTAGATTTAGATCTTAAAGAACCATTATATAGTCCTGCAAAGTACAATCACGTCAGACTGATAGATGACCTCAAAACTCTGCTAGCAGTGTAAATTTGACCAATCTATAAAAAAAAACCTTTCTATTGTACTAATAGATATGATTTACTCAAATAAAAATCTTCATTGCAGGTCCTCTAACCCCACAAACTTTATTCACTCATTCGTCATGCTCTTGATTTGAAGTAAACTTGCCGCACCTCATAGAATAGATGTACTATCCTATTCTAAGATACAAAATAACTTAACCAGGAAAAAAAAAAAAAAAAAAAAAAAAAAAGCATAACAAGAGACGAGTCATTCACAAAAGAGATAGTTACCAACATATCTAGAAAATACAATTATACAACGCCAGTCTCTAGTTGAATCTGATACAGGATAAGCCTACTCTAAACTAAACCCTACTCCACGCATCTAAATACTTCTCTTGACCCTCTAAAATCCTTCAATCCCTTCCATACCAAAGAAACCAACATAGCGCTGAACCAATAATCCCTCACTATCTTCATTGTTTTGCTAATGAGACCACCTAAGTTAGAAATATATTGTGGGAAATGGAATGAGGGCCGGTACATTCAAGAAATACATTCCCAAGGGCTTCTAAATGTGGGTTGATACAAGACCAACATCCTACTTATTGTCATGAAGCCGTATTTGCTCGCTCCCCACAACAAAGAGATTTATTTTCTACCTGATAACACCACCACCACCATTTCCCCATTAATGATTTATTTTAAAGACATATGTTCCAAATACCAAGACACCCAGTTTCTTGACGTTTAACTGGAACATTCGAGGACACGACATGAGTATGACAATCTCCAACAGAACCATCCCATAAATAATCCTTCATCCTTGTTTCAAGCAAGCTCGCAATACCTTTTGGTAAACAAAGTAAGGAAAGATAATTGGTAATGAAACAGAAAACAGATTGAATCAGTGTCAATTGTCAAACTCATCAACCATCTCTCCATTCTGCTATTTTGAGGAACTTAATCAACACAGGTTGCCAGAAGGAGCCCTTAATAGGATTACCTCCGAAAGAAACTACTAAATATCTAATAGGACATTCTCTCAATGCACATCCCAGTCAGTATTGGCTAATAGTACTAACTCTGTGTCAGTTAGATTGAAAAGCGGATAAAACCAAAATTAATAGAACCCTGTCAGTCCAATTAAATTCTAGTGTTGATCATAGTCATGCGTATAACTCGGATTATCGAGAAGCATAGTTATAAAAGATCATAACTAATGATTCGACACATTATCATAGAAATTAATGAAACAGTTCGCTTGAACTGCATCTTAATCTTGCACTTTCCCAGCCATTTAGAAACAGAAATTACTTCACAAAACGCCAACTCTATACATCCTGTATCCTCTTCAACCATATTACTAGTTAACGTTTTCTGCTGGGATTACTTCCATAAATGCCACAAATTTAATGGAAACAACAACCACATTATAATGTAATGCCTGTACCACTTCATAGAGAAGCAACAATGAAAAATGAAATACGGACCATGCTGAGCAGTGTCCAGAAGCTCTTCAAGTTCAAAGATTCTGTTGATACCACCAGACAGCTCAAGGAATTTTCTATGTAGCTCAAGAATATCACCAAATGCCAAAAAGCTCTGAGATACAACAGATGCAAGGAATCGTAAGGCGTGCGCCAGTTCACCTGAAATAGAATTTATCATAAAAAGGGGAGCTCTGAAAGCAAAATTAAGCAAAACCTAAAACTAAAAATGCGAGGGAATCAGCCTCCACCTTGAGTTGAAGTCATGGCTCGATCGCCCTTATGCTCCATGGCATACAACAAGCTCAATCCCCAAGTTACATTATGAGGAAGTTGCTTTGTGATGAAGTCATCTATAATACCAAATAACCATTTCTTCTTAAGAAGCGTTATTGAATGGTTAAAAAGTGCTCCAAACTTCAACTCAATCATCTGCAAGTAGAACGAGCAATAATTAGAATTAAATACCAGAAGCAAACAGCAAGTGCACTTGCCAAAAGTAGCTATTAAGTCTACGATATCTCTCGGCTGTCACGTAGAGACAGGAAATAAGGGTGTTTCTCATTAATATTTCATTACATAGTCTGAGTAATCCAGAAGATGCTCTGATAATGACTTCCATAGCAAATTGAAATTTTAGACAAAACAGGCAGGGGTATACCTCTTCAGATAAGAACGCTGGAGTTTCCACTCATACTTATTCGATGACAGCAATAAATTTCATTTTAAACAACAAAATTTAAAGAAACTGAATTCAGAGCTAGTAATAATAGGACCAGTACCTCTTTTTCTCTAGCACCACCACCAAAAAAAGCAACAGATTCTGCATGTGTCCGCAATCTTTCGTGCATGTACCTGATAAGCAAAGTATTCGATAAGGATTCCCGTTAAAAGAAAGTACTCGATAAGGATCAAAACAAAATACCAAATAAGGTTAAGAATTGGGTGATATGTCATTCAGGTTCCTAATTTTCATCATAGATGTCAAATTGATACATGAAGTTCAGCGAGTATCAAGCTCATAAATAAATAGTCATAGATGATCAGTGTCAGAGACATGCATGAATTTGACAAATGCTCTAGGATAACTGAGGTTCTCGATAAATGTCAAAGTAATACATCTTAAAAGGACTCTATCAACCATCCATCTCTAACTATCATATAATGACAGAGTAGCTATTTAAGCCATTGTCTAATTGTAGTTAGTCACTCTGACGTTTATCAACATAATTCATTACACTCCTATAGTTGTTGATAACCACTCAATTTTGAGTTATCTCTAAAACATAATCACAAACTGTGATACGATGGAGGATGCCTAAAAATAATGGAATGGGACAGGAATGAGGTGTGGTTGATTGGTTGCGAGGAATGAATAACTCGATATCCATAAAGTAGGGAATCCTCCATTCCTCTCCTTTTTTGAGGGATCAAAGTATACTCATTCCTGTTCCCCCTTATTATCAGATCTACTCAAATTCCCCCTTCTTATTCACACCCATACTCATTACTTTTCACCTTCACAAATAAAACACCCCCTTAATCCATACTAATTCGACCATTAAGGAAAACCTGAAAATCAATCGAGCATTTTTCACTGCTCCAGTGACTAATTATTGTATTGACATATTTGACAAACTCATGAACCAGAACCATTCAATTCATATTAGAGAATCTTGAGACTGAAAACATGATGACCTAAAAGTTCCTTCCATTTGTTGCTCCTGACTGATCAGGTCACCAAAGTCGGGTGTAACAATCCTCAGAAACCCTAAACCTAATAACATGTATGCATACAGAATAGCCACTCCTCTTCGACCAGTAAGTAGCTTCATTCTCCAGGTGAACCTGTAAAGCAGAAAAATATAGGTCAATAAGCAAGCAGCTACTAGTGAACCACATAAGCAACTTTTCAATTATTACCATAAAATATCAACAGTTGGTTTAACCATTCCAGTGACCAGACCAGACAAATCAGTAGTCAACTTCTCCAAGTCTTGAGTTAATCTCTGATCCGCGTCAATATTTTCTCGTGATATGTTAAAAACCTACAAAACAATCATGTAATATAACTCAAGTTACTTAGAAACAATCTTCTAACAAATGTTCAAACAATTGACCATTCCATAAACCACGGCATGGAATACCTATGAAACATCAATACACTAACTTTAATGAAATCATAAATGTTTAAAAAAGCAGCACTTTCAGACACCAATGATTTGTTCGCTGCAGCTTCCATTGACTCCAAGACCACAAACCTTCAAACTCAAGCTTTAATCTCCATAATTGTAGGTTCAAACACTCAAGTAATATACAGCACTACTTTGTTTTCCATTGAGCAGACAGCTCTTGTTTTAAATAGAAACATGTGAAAATATCATAATGTGAGGTAAGGAAATTCTTATAACTTCTCAGAAACTTAATCCATGAATCTATGATCTTCGTCCAGAAAATCCGTCAGCTGTGGTGGACCTAGAATATCAAGAGAAGGGTTTCCAACTTCTTTATTTAATTAAACAGTCTAAAGCTAATGCTCCCTCCGTCCCATTTCAATAGGCTTGCTTGCCTTATTTGGACGTCCCATTTCAATAGGCGACTACCTAAAACAGACACCCAACACATGACAAACACCTTCAACATAACTCATAAATTACACAATATGCCACAAAAAAGAACCTCACTCCATTTTCTCTCCACTAGGTTTGACATAATTACCCCCAAAATAACTACTTTATCTTTCCAACTTTATTACAAATAGCTCATTTCTTAACATCCATGCCCGGACATGCTAGCCTATTGAATTGGGAGGGAGAGAGTATATTTTAAATAAAAATTAACATTACAGTATTACTATAAGAAGCAAAACATTTGATGGGGGGCCAATGCTCCCCTCGGCCATAGTGTAGGTCTGCCGTGGTCCGTGGGCCCAGGCTAGACCTAGTGGCTATTACAACTTGAACAGGAAAATTACATCAAAAACATAAAATGCACTCTGGAAAAATTATATAATGGCAGAAAGTGGGATAACTTCTTATTCATCACCTTTTCAACATTAAATAAAAAGCTGTGCATATGCAAGATCTGTTCTAATTCTAACACTTAATAAAAGCAAGTTTTTCACTCTAAGATGACACAATTTAGTACCTTATAATATGCGTTCTTTCGCAAGTAGTTCTTTAGTAAGTGCTTGGTGAGGCGAATCCTCCATCCAAGTGCAAGCAAAGCTGTCAGGTGCCTGTAAACATGAAAGGTGAAATTTAGCCAATGAAATCATATGCCGAAAGCTTCAGCATAAAATCTGGCTTATCTGATAAGGAACCGCGGGCATTATCTTAAACAGTTAATAGATGTAACTCACTGGTCTTTGGGTAAAATAGAAAGAGCTTTATATAGTTCAAACTCTACATGATATGTCTTATCATCCACCATATATAAGCACTAGATACCAAACAATAACTGCAAATAAGCAATCAAAATGAAATGTCTGCATTCAATAAGCAACAAGAGCACAAGCCACAACTACTAGAGAGCTTCATAAGCAATGTTCAGTGAAGTGAAACACCACTTGACCTATCCACCGTAATCAGCAAAAAGAAGAGATGTGAAGTATTCAAGAAGTGAAAACTAGATACATGGACTCCAGACAATATAACTTGAAAATGGAAAATTTGTTAGAGGTCCGCTTTTATTAGCATCATAATTCATATGCACAGCTTTATCTTCATCACAAATTGGAAGAAAATGAAATTCTCTAATTCGCATTAGCTTCTCTTGACTAACTATGATTACGGCATCCTAACTTTGTACAGCATAAGTTATCATCCATCTCATATTTTGCAGTTCACTTCATAAAAAATTATCAGTCATGTCAACCAAATTCATTTTGTTTTGACATCCTACACCTTAGAGGTAACAACTTGGCTCCGTACACAGACAAACTATTAACCCGAATAAAGAATGGAATTAATAAGCAATACTGAAAGCAAGAAACAATCAGTAGAAATAGAAAATGTCTTCTGCCCAAAAACGACCGGAAGAGAGAACTCTCCTGCCCAGCACTATGTGCCAAATCCAAATTCCGCTCGTAATCCTAGACAAGCCTTCTCTGGAGGAGAGAGACTTCTTTTATAAGCTTAGCTTCCTAGACAATCCTGAAGACACTTACTGAGCAAGTCTTGCAAACTTCCTACACAAGTCCTTACAGAAACGCCTAGACAGGCATTTCCTTAAGGGAAGGATCTCTCTTATTTAAATAAACTTAAATAGATTAATAGAACAAAGGAAGAACAAATAAGCTAAATATATAATAGATTATAATTAGCTGACTCTATCCGTAACACACATATATATAATAGGCTAATAGCAATGTCCAATGTCATTACTTTGAGAAGTGACCAGGTGATATGCACCTCCTTTACCAGATTATCTTCAGATACTAAAATTAAAAGTACCTCAATGATGGGGCGACAAATGAGGATGCAGCACTTTGAAGAACACTAACACCAATCAACTTAATGAAGGCAGCCTTATCTTGCTCCAGGACATATTTTACAGTTGTCCCTGAGATGCAATCAGCGTGTAACGGAGAAAATATTCCAAGTGCAGGCTTTTTTTATTGACAGCACAAGAAGAGGAAACAACATAATAAAACAAAAGAAGAAATTACCATTTAAAGAAGCAATGCGATCTGATATCCAAGTCCTGGATAACACTAATATGGCAACTGCAAGGAGCTGTGCACCCTGCTTATCAAGCACTGTGGGTACCTAAAGCAAGTAGTAGGTCAGCAAGTACACTGTACAGCAGATATAAATACATTGTAGCCTTAGATAAATATATCTCGCTTCCAAGTGGGCGTATGCCAAAACCTTTAAAACTGAAGTTAGCTTCTATTCAGCAGTTTTGAGTGTTTTCAGATATCAAATTCTGTGCAGAGAAATTACCCAACAAGAAAGTGAAAACTTAAAAACACTAGGTAGGGGAGGCGTTTTCACATTTAATTTTCCGCAATTTAAATATTTAATACAATTACCTATCAAAAACTTTTAACCTCAACTTTCTATCATATCCTGGATTTTCTCCTTAATTCTCCTCGAGCATATTTTAAAAGAAATAGAAACAGTAAATCATTTCTACTTCTAGTGATTTTTTTGCAAACACTACCAGGATTTGAATTTATTTGGCTTCTAATCATGTTGTAGAATTTATGTATACTTAGAGTTCTTGTATATATCTGACTTATTTTAGGATTAGATTGTTGCCTAAATCTACTCCCTTCTCCAATAGCTAATACACTTAATATATTTTCTCCAATATATGTCTCTCCTTTATGCCTTTCTACAATTTAAAAATTGCAAACACTACATATTGTTTAGGCATTATTACCAAATTTATATCTATATGCTATCTAAAGGGCATAAGCCCACTTAAAGAGTTTCATTACGATTATCCTAATAGTGCGAAACTCTTTAAGTGGGGCTATGAATTATGGATTGCATATTCCTAAACTATAACAAGGTTATGAAACCGAATAAAATACATCTCGTAGGAAATGGCTAATTGACCATGATTTAAATAAAATTTCAACTAACTTATATTTTTAACAAAACGTAATCCATAATTATTCTTAAGTTTTAAATTATTTGCCTATAACTTTGAAAAATGGAGAAAGTATCTTGATCACACAGTGTGGATCCAAGACTGGGATTCAAAAGCTTTATCGATTAGTGATCACTATAGTTGTGTATCATGTGTGGAAAGAGAGAAATAGTAGGAGGTTTCAGTTGGTGTCTTCAAGTGTGGATAATGTGATTAGGCAATGTCAGATAACTACAGCTATGGGATGTAGTAAAGGATCATAAGCTAACTAGATTTCTCAA
Source organism: Schizonepeta tenuifolia (assembly GCA_029490685.1). NCBI lineage: Eukaryota > Viridiplantae > Streptophyta > Magnoliopsida > Lamiales > Lamiaceae > Schizonepeta > Schizonepeta tenuifolia. Next base: position 76,703,484 of record CM055956.1, on the reverse strand, counting down.
AATCTAGGGAGGTTTAGCTGAGTTACTTGTGATGTTGGGGTTGCGAGTTTTGTAGCTGTTTGTTCTTCATGCTCTTTTGGAGAAATAAAAACCCTATTTACCAAAAAAAATAATAATAAAAAAAAAATAAAAATTGGGTTTAAAGTAGAAATGGAAACAGGATGAAGTGGGGGTGGAGACTCAGTCCTGTCCTGCCCTAATTTTTTATAGGGGAGACGGGGATCCCCCGCCTGGTTAAAGCATCCAGTGTTCCCCATTTGTATCCAGTATAGTATTTCTGAACTAACTTGATAAATATGTGAAGGTGGCCAATTTTTTTCATATCCACTCCACAAAATCTAAAATAAAACTCATAGATAGCAGATTCAGAAGCTCACGGATAGCAAACAATTGACAAAACAACTTCCAGTAGTAATGAGCACTTACTAGTATCTTAAACATGGAAGCCACTCTCAAAGGTAACATCCTTGGTGCGCTTTGCAGCTGAGGAAAATCAGGTGGCAAATAGTCATCTCCTTCACTGAGAGATGCTGCTAGCAACTCTGATGAATGTACCCTAGAAGCAGAAAATGCTGGATCCTGAATGATATTTTGAAGAAAGTTCAATAACAAGGGGATGCATCTAAATAACAATTAACAGAAATTGGAAGAATATGTGAAAGAGACCTTAGTATTAGCAAATGCACGTTGGACAGTCATAGCATCATTCTGGCGCTCTGTATCAGAACTCCTCCTAACAATCTCAGATTCTGTAAGAGCTGGAGACTCCGCCCTACAAATTGAAGATGGTCATTATAGAAGAGCATTAAACTCTTAACATGAGAACTAGAAATACTCTAATTCAAAGGTCCTACCTTTTATAATGGACACTCCATCCTCCTTCGCCATCCAGAGATAGGACCACATCATGAAAGGCAACTAATGCAGGGCGATGAGAAATTGTGATGCATGAGGTACCCATTGCTCGAACTTTAGCACAGAAGCGTTCTTCCATATCAGTTGTCACGGCACTTGTGCATTCATCCAGGATGGCAAATTTAGGTTTATGGTAAAAGAGACGAGCCATTCCCAATCTTTGTTGCTCTCCCAAAGACAACTCATCACCCCAATTCACCTCCTTGTCAGATGGGTAGCGATCAAGCAGATACTCAAGATCCACCTAATTCACACCCCGAAATAAAAAAATAAAAAAGTCAATCAAAACCAAGCATTACAGAGCGTCCCATCAGGATCATACAACTACCAAAACTTGCACAATATATACTTTGAAAGAATCTCACATTTTTCAGCAACTCCGCCATTTCACTTTTTGTAAGGGGTTCAATCTCCTGATCTGCTGTCAGAGGATAAATTAACTGATCGCGCAGAGTTCCCACTGCCGTATAAGGTCGTTGTGGTACATAGAAGATCTCTTTGTTCAGATCAGAACCAATTCCAGGTTTCACTATATGACCAGATATCAATGGCCACAAACCACCCAAAACACGAAAGAGAGAGCTTTTTCCACTTCCATTTGGACCTTGAAATGCATGGAATCAATTTATTACAAATTCAACCATGAAATATACTCGAGTAAACATACATGTCTGACCATCCCATGTGATGGTATGGGGGACTAAGTACTCAGAATGAATGCTGGGTAAGATAATGGTGTCTTAAGTTATTAATACCCAAACAAGATACTTCAGGTTTTAGGCTTTATTTTCTTCAAAAAATAAAGCCCCAATAACCACAGTGAACTTGATAAAAGTACGAAACAAGCCTCCTTTAATCTCTTTTCAGTATCTTGTACAATAAAGACACTAAAAGTTAACATGTAATACAGGTTTCTTCTTTCCCTTACGCAAGCAGAAATTTGGAATTAGAGAAATGTTTTCTTTAATCATCTCAGGCACATACTTCTTTATTTTTGCTAAATTTTATAAAATCAAAATAATTATACTTCAAGATGAGCCAAAGACATAATGAATGAGCAGGTTGATATAAATATCTAGGGGACTATGAAAAGGACAGAATAGACCAATAGAACCTACCGGTTATTAAAAGATTAGAGCCTGATTCAACCCTTAGAGTCAAATCCTCCACCAACACATTGCCAGTGGGGGTAACAACCTGAAACATCAAACATGCTTTAAGGTCTGGCAAGGATGAGAAGCATAAAAAATTGCAGCGCCAACATTTTCGCTACCTTGACACCATCAAACTCAATGTAATTAGCCTCACTAACATAGTTCCTGTGCCCATCAGGCTGTTGAGAAGAAGCATCTCGTGTGGCTAGCTCTCTAGATATACCCATGAGTTCGTGAATACGATCTGCATAACCACTGCATGTGAAAGAACAAGTTCATCTACACTACATAGAAACATGGAATATAGTTTAACTAGCATAGTAGCTAACACCAATATTATAATACAGCAGTGCCACGTCCAAAGCTGACAAAGAAAATATCAAGTAATCTACCTACAAACAAATAGTTTATCTTTATCTGCCAACTTTAGATGCATCGCGCTAAGTACGAACAACAGCTATTAGAAATAAGAACCGCAAGTCAATAAGACTTTCCAGGAATTTATGTCAGATATCTTCACTATCAAACAAATAAAATACAATAATACATCTTCAGAGATTGCATCCATGGGAAACAATGCGCATCTTATATTTGACAAATTGAGAGATCACCAAGTTCTGTACACTAGGAACCGCCCCCGTCTACAGCAGTGTCTATTGTACAAAATAATTATGAAATACAAAATTCTAGCCGAGAACTAAGTGATCAAACATGAATTAAGAGAACTAACTGGACAAGAAACTTATATCTTATGATTTTTTTTAGAAATATATCAGCATCAAACTCTGATTAAGATTGATCACAACAACTCTCTCGATATTTCACATACACACAAAAATACTACCAAAAAGGCCTATCTCGTTAACTTTTTAAGAAGATACTTAGGCTTAATTGTTTACAAGATATATTAATCCAATCTGAAACCAAATTGTTAAATGAGAATGAAACAGCAAAGCCTAGATGGAGTTGAGCCAGCCATTACATACACCCTTACAATGTGATGCTTTCCCCTAATGCTCAAGACCTCTTCCCACAAAAAAGTTAAAAGAAGATTTACAAGGAAAGGGATGGCAAGATTATGGAATGGAGACACCTGAGTAACGAGCTAACAATTCAAGTAATGAAGCAGTTTAGTGCACTGTAAGAGGTTAATGGTATTAGAAAATGACAGTGTCAACAAGAAATACCTCAGGCGATTTAGCCTTCTTGAACTTATAGAAAGAGTTCCTAGTGACTGAAACAGCGAAATTATAACACTGGTATGATATCTTAAGTTGCTCAGCATCTCTGCACGTCCTAAGGTAGAAGAGTCAGGTCTGAGATTGCCAGAGAAAAAAGGCTCGATAATCAGAATAACAGCAACAGTAGCACCAAGATACTTTAGTAGGAAATCCTGGATCATGCCAAACCACCAATGGTCATGAAGAACAACCCTCATGTGCCTAACAAGATTCCCAAACTTCTTCTGAATGTGAAACTCTTCTCTCTTTTCTCCACCATAGAGTGCTATGCTTTCTGCATGGGTCCTTAACCGTGAATGCAACTGCCTATATTCCCCTTCGAGCTGCTGTTCTTTCGACATAAGTTTTCCAAATGCTGGTGAGAAATTCCTAATTGTGGCTCCTGCCCCCAACACATAAGCCTACAAATTGAAAGATGAAGGCTATTCAATGAATTAATTAAAAATCTAGCTCATAGAAGTAAGTTGAGAAGTTCAAACCAGTATCCAGAAAATGTATTTGGGGCTAGCATATGAACATAGACGCCAAGTATAAAGCACCCCATCTGCAACAGCAATTAGATCCTCTTGTACTAGGTCACTCAGCTCCGAACAAAATTTTGGTATATCACTGGCAATTCGTTGTTCAGGATTGCTTATCCGACCATCAACATGAGACATCTTGTAGTACACCATGTTCTAGATGTATATAACAGAAATATCAACAATAATTAGATGGAAATAGATTAAAATGGCTACTCAGAACGCATACACCAGATATCATGAACACAATTTCTCAAAAGATGTCTACTCAAACAAATTGGGAGCTTTGCATCTGGTTATGCATTTATTTCCACTAAAAACTCTAGAGTCATGTGAATCATGAAGCATCCAAATGAGGCATAACAAACGGGACAACTTTATTTGCAGAAAGAATAACAGCCACCAGTAAAACTTACTGGAACCCATACTAGCAAGCGGTACTTGTATGGTAAAACATGTAAAAATCTGATGGCTGCGTATTGTGATTCAAAAACCACAATTTCATCAGTTATTCAGTTTAATTCAGATCATTAAGTGCTACTCCCTCTGTCCATGATATCACTACTACTTTTGCCATTTAGGTCCGTCCACGATATGGTTGCCATTTCCATTTATAGTAGTAGGGTCCACATAATACATTATATTTAACCTTATATTCCCCACTACTCCACTCACATTTATAGTGGAACCCTTACTCCACTCACAGCAATACCCACTACTATCCACTACTACCCAGCACTTTCTTAAAACCCGTGCCGTCCACAATAAGGTAATGATATTGTGGATGGAGGGTATTTCTTACTTCTTAGCAGAGATAAACTGTGATATTAATATATATAGCAAGTGAAAAAATGCATACACTCTTTTATGTTATATAAGCTGTGTTGATAATTACCTGAAAATACTGTGCATGTGTAAGCTTTGTCAAGACTTTCCGGAACCGTAAACTTAGGGTCCCTGTTATGTACTTGGAGGTGGAATTCAATGTTGATAGAAGGAAACAAAGCAAGATATTTTCAATAATAAGACGTAGAAATGCCGGAACACGTCTGAGAAAAGCAGAACGGAAAAGGAAACCTTGAACTTTAGCTAATCTGTTGCTTACAGCAGTTCTAGAGACCTGCAATTTAAAAAGGGAAGCATTAAACAGATGACGTAACTGATTCAGTGTGCACAAGTTTGAATGCCAAGCCAATACCACATAAGGAAAGAACAAAAGGAAAACTCATTTCATTTAATAATTATAACATACGCATTTTGGCAAAAGAAACTTTTAACAACTAATAAAGGCAAGGCACGATAATAAATATGAAAAGACTACAAAACAAATTTAGCCTCTCTTGAAAGGAAAACTTTACCGCTATAGCCAGCAACGATAAAATATCTATTGCACCCATTCGCCCCATACGAGATAGCAATATAGCCGCCAAAACCTGGAGAGATCTCAAATTTCCTCTTCTTTGCCTACTTGCTTTGACATTTCTATCATTTCCAATTAACTGGTCTTGTTCGTTTTCAATGTCCTCCACTCCATTGGAATGACCAAAGGAATTATGCCTCTTACAGCTACTTCGTGAATGCACATAAGCAGCTGCAGCAGTTCCACCAACAGCAACAATACTAGTGGCCAATACTAACGCTTTCCTACAACAAAAAAATAACAAAACATAATTTTGAATATAAGTTGAGTGCAAAATGCACGAGCACAATGAAAAGAAGTGTGCTGTTATGCATGGTTATGCCTCTTGTTTTCTTTGAAAGATAAACTACATGTAAAAATTTCTGTTTATTCCCAAATTTCAGTACGTAGCTGGGCCATTATATTTTCAATAGGTATCTGAAGGAAAACAACAACAAGATGCTAGTATTTGATGGCAAATAACTACAAACTGCCTACTGCGTTTGTAATTCCCCAAGGGCAATACGCATTTTCATCAAATACAACCATTGGCTATTGACCGTCCGTGCACTAGGCAAATATTACATCATAGATAAATAGATTATTGAAAACTTTGAGCAGTTTGCTTGTGCAGTTACAGTTATCGGGATATTTGAGATTGGGAAAAACGGCATCGTGCATTATTAGTCAAAAATATCACGGCCTTAGCAAGACCAACTAATGGAAGTTTTTTTACTAACTCAACAACACATCTATCATTTGTTTATTGTCGGGATGTTATTTTCTGATTCGTAGTTTATCCTTTCACTAATGTCTAGTCATTTTATTCACTTTATCAGAAATTTGCACTTTCATAATCCATACTACTAGAAATACGAAAATAAATAGGAATGCCACATAATAGATACTTATCTGAATCATACTGAGAGTAAAAGGCAAACGGCGATAACAAGAACAGTGAAGAAGATTTACCTTCTTGAGGACAGAAGTCCACGACCATGTTCAGTCAACTGTAGAAGCTGAAGAGAAGGCATGTTCGAAGGCAACCTCCAGCAGATAACAGATATCAATGGCTAAGGATCTGCCTTCTTCAGGTAGCGACAAAGATTATATCATGTTGTCATACACTCATACCTGGTGAGTTCGAAACAAGCATGGCAGAAGAGAAATAAATTTTATGTAAACAATTACACACCGCACAAATATTGTTTTGTGTGGTATAAGTTGACACAATAGTCAAATTCTGAGCTTTTGAGGCCTAGCATAGCACATAAAATTAATATATCTTAGCAGTGAGTTCAAATTTGCCAACCTGATCTTGCATGTAAGAGCAATACCAGAATGCCAAGAAGAATAAATATCCTTTTAGTTTTCACATATAAATATCCTAAACTAACTTGAGAAATATAAATTACAAATCAAATTAATCGCCACTTCATAAAGTATACTCTGCATCTTGATCAAGTGTATTATCTATACTAAAATCAATACTCTACTGCGAGCGATTAATCAATAGCATTCATGAAATTTCGACAAATCAAACAGCATTTCACTGTACAATCAGCAATCAATAAATACATGTAAGCTAGCTACGAGCAGCTAACCTTATAATTCCCAGAAGCAAAGGTGCGTCGTTGCTCTCTTTTCCGTCGACAAACACTGAATCAAATCAGTGTAAACTTGAGTTTGCAAACAATAAATCAAAGAACACAATTAAGTCAGCAAAATTACAGAAAATCAAAATACCTAAATTTCTGTGCGTCTACGAATAGCTGATTGGGGTAACGACTACACAAGCCGTATTAATTTAAGCCGGGCCCCAACCAAAAAGGTATTTTCCGGAGGAGGAAGAAGTGTGAGAGAGATGAATTATGGTTTTTTGGAAGAGAGAAAAAGGTTTTGATGGGAAATTTGCAATTTTTTATTCCTTATTACACTAATATTTTTTGGGTTTTTTAATAGATTTTGGTAATTATTAGTAGTATTTTGGGGAAGAATCAGCTGCATTTTAGAGCGTGAGGTTACTGACACGTGATCAAAGTACCTTGATAAGCGTGAGGATGTAATTGGCGGCCGAGATGTTTTCTTGTGGAAATTAATTTCCTAATTTCGGAAATTAGATTTAGTGACGAAAATAATAATTATGTCATGGTCCAAATCTTGAAATATTGTAAATAAACTGAGAAAATTTATCGGTGTACTAAACTAGGTAACTAACTATCCTCAAGTACAAATTATACAATTTAGGACTCGTAATCGCTAATTGTGTATTGGGTAGAGATGGAACAACAATTTTAGAGGGTGGATAAAAATGAGAATAATGATAAATGTTTAAATTAAATCAAATGCATAGGGGTCTAAAAATTGAATCAAATGCATTGGATTGTGTATAATTGATTTAATGCTAGCAAACAAATGTTAGACAAGCAAGCTTCTCGCTTGTTCAAATGTCAACATTTGACAAGCAGCTCAACTAATACAAATTCCTTTTCTAACTTCATTACTATTTGTAAGCAAAATGAAGATATATCATTCGGCATGAAGCGCAACAATTATTTCGAATTTACGAAGGTAGATAGACGCCTTTTACTAGTAGTATTAAGTAGTGTTTGGATCTTGTCTTTTTAGGAATGATTCAATGGTAAAAATGAGCGTCTTTCAATTTCAGGTTCAAACCTTATGAAATATCTCTATTAGTTTAAAAATCATATTAATGTGGTTTTATAATTCTTGCTTATTTCCTAGTTATATGAATAAACTGCATTCAAGTAGAGAGAATGGAGAAGGAAATTGGATAATGAAGACATTATTCAAGTACAGAGAATGGAGGACGAAATTAGATAATAAAGGAGGATTTTTTTTTTTTAGAACAATAAAGGAGGAACCGAATTTTGATAATCATGCTTCCTGTACACGAAACACTATTTGTCATTATTGTATGACTAAAATAATAATTTTTGTAATATTTGACGATTAGATATTTAGATGTCACATTTTTTAAATGATACCGGTATTTCAATTAGCACATTGTATTTTACCCATAATAAAATACTCAAATTTAAAAATAAAAATCTTGGTGCAAACGATGCCATTAATAGATAACTGTAGGATCATTTTTTGTCCTCGTTGCAAACGAATACGCTTGGGAGTTGCGATATGATAGTCACTTTACTCAGGGGCTCGTATAGTAGATGTGGTTAGGTGTATAATATGTCTATAATACCTTAATATGTTATTTTAGTATAAAGTATATAACGCTTTATAAAATTCGGATCCGCATTAATTATACTTATTTTTGTTGTTACGTGTATCATATTTGAGGTGGTATACACAATACTGCAACTAATTATAACATAAAATTATCATGATTATTATTTTTGTAGAGAATTTTATACTTCATACCAAACGGAATATTAATTTTTTATACGTCAAACATATCAAAATTTATCTCATACTCCGTAGCAAACGAGGTGAACATTACTCTTGTTTTCATCACAACAATATTAGTTTATTTATCTTTTTGTGTTGAATGTTTTATTCTAATATTTTAGAAAGTTGAGATAATTAAATTGAAAAGGGTTAATTTGTCAAAAATACACTACATTTTCCGTATTTCGAAATTTTACATGATTTTCAAAAAGTTTCTATAAATACACTACTTTTACATTCTTTTGGATTTTGACATTAATTCCAACTATCCCCAAATTACATTTGTGTGACTGTCGGAATCTTACAAGTAGAATAACTATGACGAGAGAAATGATGTCATTTTTTACTTTACCACGAGTAAAATTTTCACAAATAGAAATTACGTGTAAAAAATTGATTATCACATCAAATGTAGTTTGAGAATTTTTGGGATTTATATCCAATTCAAACGAATATAAAGATGATGTATTTATAAAGACATTTTAAAAGTCGTGTTAAATTTCAAAGTTCAAAAAATAAGATGCATTTCAGGAAAATTAACCCAATTTTTAGTCAAATATAGTCACTCCTGAAAAGAAAAATGCTAATATAGCCACGTTTTTAAAAACGATCAAATATGGCCACGCATACACGACTTGCATACACGACCATGTATATTGGTCGTGTATGTTGGTCGTGTATGTTGGTCGTGTATGCTGATATGGTCGCGTATGCTAGTCGTGTGTGCATTATTGTGTATATTGCTATGGTCGTATATGCTAGTCGTGTATGCATGGTCAGCATACACGACCAGTTTAGGTCGTGTATGCTAGTCGTGTATGTATGACCATATTTGATCGTTTTTAAAAAAGTAGCTATATTACCACTTTTTTTAGGGGTGGCTATATTTACACTTCTCCCATTAAAAATTGCATTCAAATCATGCTGGATTTGTTCATATCCCTTTGAAATTCAAAGAGAGTAAATAGAACAGGTCGAACTTTGAAATTTATTAATTTGCAAATTTAACAATTTCAATTAGAATTTTGGTACTAAAATAAAACATAATGTAAAAAATTAAATAAATTAACATCTATCTATATATATATTATTAAAACCGATGAGCATTCGAGGCCTCTCTTTAATTCGAGGTCCTACGTGGCGCTCTCTCTATCTAGTATTCTTATTTATCTTAAATCCTCATTTTATGCTCTTATTTATCTTAAATCCTCATTCTATGCTTATAAATACATAAATTATATTATAATATATTTAAGGGTAATGATATTCGGTCACACTATGGCCAGCCACACGAGCTAAAAATGGTAATATATATTTTTAAAATGGAAATATACCCTAATTGGGAAGCATAAACCCTAAAGGGAAAATGTGATTATTTCTATTTTTATAGTCAACTTTCCTTTTTTTAACCGTGTGGCTGGCCACAGTGTGGCCGGATATCTTTATTCTATATTTAATTAGCAAGCTATCTTACGGTAATTTATATATAAGGCAACAAATCTTTAAATATGGTTTTAGAGTATTATAATGATATAAGCAAGAAATCTCTAAATTTTAATATTATTGTATTATAATAGCATGATAAGAAATTTTGTCAAAAAGAAAAATTACTATAAGCAATAAATAAATAATATAATATCTATTATTGTATACTAAGTACCAACTTATTGAATGCCATTAATTTGATGGAAATTGGCGTGTATATATAATTCATTTTATATTTTTTTAAGGTAAGATCCATTATGTTAATAATGAATTAAAAACATAAATATCATTATTATCATTATCATTATATCATCATCATTATATTATATATCATTAAAAGAAAAATGATTCTTACTTTGAGAAAATTCAAATGTGGTACCTTTCTTAATCCTCCATTCTTATTTATCTAAATTTTCAATTTTTTTAATTTTTAAACATAAAATAATAAATTTTAAATATTTACTAAAATCTTCTGCCCCACATCGATTATTCAATGAAACATCATATATTGAAAAGTCTATAAATACCTATAATCAATGTGTATTTTCTCATCTTTTGCACCACAAGTTTTATTTGGCCCAGTTATTTATCAATCGGCCGAATAAATAACTAATTTTTATAGTTTGATAATATTTTAATTTAATTTGGCCAATTTTTAGTTGGCCGAATAAATGGTTCCAAATTCGAATTTGTGGCATTATTCGCATATTCGAATCAGTATTCGAATCAACTTCGGATATTTTTTTTATTCGTATTCGATTCGTAATGATATTCAATTTGAATCAAATATTCGGTTTATTTATTTTTTTAAGTTTATTATAAACATATTATTCGAATATTTGATTCAAAATTTTATAAATTTTTTACGCCATTCGATTCACAATTGTGAAGGAATTTTTCTTAAATAATATTTCACCTAAGAAATAATTAAACACGTAATTCAATAATAAATGTCAGTGGCACCCGAAACGATTATGGAGCTTTAAATAGTTTAATTTTTATTAAATAAATAGTTTAATTTTTATTAAAATTTTAGTATGTTATTAAGTCCTATTATATAACCTACTACTTATTTTATACATGTCGTGCATTATTCATATATTCTATTATGCACAAAAATTAAGATCATGGTAAACGAGTTGATTTTGATCGGAACCGTGGAGGTAAATATAACAAGGAGGATCCAGTTACGATAGTTCAACATAACAGGGAGGATTCCGACTTGGAACTGTAAGGGCAGACATGCCGATTCCAAACCGACGACAGTTCAACATAACAGGGGTCGTATCAGTTACGTCTGTACAACATAACGAGTGGATTCCGACTTGGAACTGTAAGGGCACACATGCCGATTTCAAACCGACAATTCAATATATAATATGAATTTTTATTTATTAAATATTGTGTGACAAGTATTTGACTTTTTATTCCGATAAATTTTATCATAATATTTGATTATTTATATAATTTATAAATTTAAACAAGTTTACAGTCACTTTTAAATTAAATTTGAGTCTATGTTTACTATTATTTTCTATTAAATCAATGTCTTAGTTAACATGCTGTTCTGGGTTGGAACCGTGTGGTAAACGAGATTATTGCGAAGTGGTGGTTCAACATTTTTATTTTTTGTTAATTTTATATTGAACTTATAATGTAGGGTATTTATGATTGGTGTCATTCTTATAAACAATATTCAAAATTAATTTAATTCTAAATGAATGTGGGGACAAGGAATATTTACAATGAAAAAGGCCCTATTCTTCTCAATTTTCATACAAAGTCAATTTGGGACAATATCTTTGAGAGTCAAATATGTTTTTGCCCACATATATTTTGGAAAAGAATAGAGCTTTGAAAATTATCAAAAAAATGAGGGTAGGTTAGATTAGAATCTTTAACAAACATTAAATTTAAGATATGTTTAAGTACATATAAATTCTAAACGAATTTAGTAGATTGCATTATCAAATGATTGAACAAAAATAATTAACAAGTAATTTTTTTAATTAATTTATCACCTATTACTATCTAATAATTTTATCGATTTTTTAAAATATAATTTCTCATCAATTTTCGACGGGTTATACGCTAGTTAATATAGATCATACAAGAGTGATGCTCACCAAAGATATCTACTAAAAGTGACTAGTATATAGCTACTTGACTTCGTGGCATTGTATTTTGAGTAAGGGTGCGTTTACTTTGATGAAAAAGGATGGAAAATGAATATTTTCATAATTTTTCCATCATTTTCACATGTTTACTACGTTGGTTAATTTTACTCGAGCAGGATGGATAACCTTTCCGGGCAGCCCATTTTCTATCATTTTCTCTTAAATTGTAGAAAATATTAACATGGGGGAGAGATGTGATAAATTCCAATAGATAAATGGCATAAAAATGGGGAAAGAGTGCGGGGATCATGTGATAATTTTTTTCTTCCATCCTAGTAAACATGTGATTGAAAAAAAAATATATATATTAATACTTTCTCATATTTTCTTATCCATCATTTTCCAATAAAAATGTTTGAATCAAACTAAACACACCCTAAACATATACTCCATTTAAGTGTGATGCCCAAATTTAATCACACGAAATGATGATATGTTCCGCGCCGCCTTTTAAAATATAGGTAGATAGAGAGCTAACATTAACAACGGCCATAACATTATAAGTTGCGCTATATAAGTACTACTAAAATTTTATTACTTCAAAAAACAAAAAGTATTAAATACAGCTCCACACCTCTCTCTAGATACATGACGTTAATCTAACATTAACAACGGCCATAACATTATAAGTTGCGCTATATAAGTACTACTAAAACTTTATTACTTCAAAAAACAAAAAGTATTAATACAGCTCCACACCTAACTCTCTCTAGATACATGACGTTAATTTCTCATCAAGTTAGAATTGAATTGATGTACACCAACCATAGATCCAATTACTTTAGACATGGCCCTTCCTCATTATTATTATTTTTTTTTTTTAGAGTGGGGCATTCCTCTTTAATTGTGCTCAAACAAAGCCTATTTATGTGTATTTTTTGGCTAAATTGTATATAAATTCAAATTCTCCCTCTTTTACTAATTTCTCGTTTATATTTTCACACTTTTAAATTAGGTAAAAAATCCTCAACTTTTAAGTTTTCGCAATTTGATACTTCTGACAATTTCCTCCCAGATTAACGCTGACATGATGCTTACATGGCAAAGTCCGGGAGAAAAACAAACGACGTAGTTTTAAATACACAAAATATCGTCGTTTCCTCAAATACGAACACTTATATATTGTTCTTCGATCGGTGCCCTAATGTAAGTGTTTGTATTTCAGGAAACGACGACGTTTTGTGTTTTTAAAACTACATCGTTTGTTTTTTCGCCGAGCTTTGCCATGTAAGCATTTCCGAATTCCATGTCAGCGCTAATTTGGAGGAAAATAATCGGATATATCGAATTGCGAAAATTTAAATGGTGGAGAATTTCAACCTAATTTTAAAAAAAGTGTGAATATAAACGAGAAATTTGTAAAAAAGTTGAGAATTTATATGCATTTAATCTTTTTTTTCAAGGATATTATACGTGTTAGTTTTAATAAACAAATAATTTATGTAATGACATGTTGTACAATTTAAATTTTGAAAATCTATCTTTATATTTAGTATTTTTCTGTTTATTCCAACCTTAAAGGAGAGGCAAACCTCTTAAAGACAAGCTATTTTATGTGAAGAAGAAGTTGGTGCAGAAAGTATTTAGAAGGCTTCACTTATGTGGGTTAAATATTATAAAAATACACAAGCTTTTATGTGGGTTAATATATAAACAAGCTATTAATTTTTTTTTCTTTTATGACAATAAAATTGACATGTATTATGTGGTAATTATGAGTGTACGGTCTTTTTATGGCTGTTAAATTATATGATCCCATTCTTTAATCTCTATACGCCATCGTTTGGTTTCAAAAATGGAATCGTTTAATTTAGTAGCCTGAAAAAAAGATTGAATACTTTTGATTGTCACATAAAGTTGGTGTATTATCACTACTCTAATAGAAAATTGAAAGTTAATGAAAAAAAATGAAAGTTAACCTATCGAAATTCAAGGGAAAAATGAAAATTAATTAGTCCAAAGGTTATGTATTTTCAAGATATTAATCCTTAAAAAAAAAGGACCATACGTTTTTTTTTTTTTTTTTGAAACTGCATGTAGATGTTAAATACAAATATATTATAAGAAAATCACATTGATAGCTGACTCCTTTAGTTTCTCTCATTCACTTTTATTTTTACTTATCTGTTAATTAAATATTACTGCTTGTATCTTGTTTAATTAATGAACCATTTTGTGGGTCTAGATAGCCTACCAAGTACAGTAAAATCTTTATAAATTAATAGAGTCGGGATCAGAGAAAATTATAGTATTATTTTATAGAAGTTATTATTTTATCGAGTTAAAATAAATGATAGACTTAAAGTCGGGATTATAAAAAGGAAGAGAGATTATTAACTTATCGAGTATTAATTTAAAGATGTTATATTATACTATACAGAAGATTAGAAGTGGACCGTTATAAGTTACTCCCTCCATCCAGCCACACTTTTCCTAATTTTTTTGGGCACGATAATTTAGGAGAACAATTAAGAAGAAAATATGTATTTAGTGGAGTTATTAAAGTGAAATAAAGTGGGTGGAGAGAGAGAGAGAGTGAATAGTAAAATAAAGTGAGTGCAGATAGTAAAATAAAGTGGGTAATGAAAGAATTAATAGTTAATGACACATAAAATGAGGAGAAAAATAAGTTGAAAGGTGTAAAGTGAGTCTAATTAACCAAACTAATTAGACAATAATTTTCCTAATTATTTCTCAAAAAAAAGGACAAATGTAACGAAATGCCGAAAAGAAAAAGTAGGACAAGTATAGCAGGACGGATGGTGTATGATATTTGGGCCGACCAACATTTAGGTTCAAACCCTATGTTAATTAATGTTAAAACTAGTCCATCAAAGCGCAATAATTAAAAGTTTAAAACAATGGGGTGGAATGGAATGTTCATTCCTACCTCCATTATTCAAGGGATTAGTCATTCCTTATTCAAATCATGGTATTAATCATTTCTTATGCTTCCATTTTTATATTTTGACTATTCTATCCTTATATATTTTACAATTTGTCAATTTTATCCAAAAAAAAAATCAATGAATTATTTCCATCAATTCTAACTTATATACACACACTGCACACATATATACACCATATACACACGCTCGCGCGCACACACATATATATATACACACTGGAGACATACACACTCATACATATACACACACTACACACACACACACACATATATATATATATATACACACTGCACACACACATATATATACACACATATCACACACACTGCACATGCACACAGACACACGCATGTATATACACACACTAGGTACACACACATACATATACACACATTACACACCCATATATACACAATGCATCAAAGAATATCGATTTCATTCCTCTACTCATTCCTTGTGCATATTAAACATAGGAATCAAGTTACTCATTCTATTCCATTCATAGCTCTATTTCATTCCTAACCTCATTCCATTCCATCATACTAATCACTACCTTAGAATGTATATTTAAAGTTTTTTTTTTGTGCGTGGGGAAGAATGTCGATTTAAAGTTCTTTTTTTTCTTGTGTGTGTGGGGGGAGAATGTCTATTTAGTACATGTCTTAAACAACACTTCGCTTTAGCAGTAACTAGTGTGTAGCCCGTGGAAAATCGATGAAAAAATATTATTTAATAAAATTAGTAAATTTAATAGTATGTGAGAGTATAAGAAAGATAATGATTTTAATTATTATTATTATTATTATTATTATTATTATTATTATTATTATTATTACCCATTAAAAATTCAAAGTTAATTCACAACCATTTTAATAGATAATTTTCAAAATATTTCTTCTCAAAATTGATGTGGACAAAAACTTTACTTTTCAAAGAGATTATCTAGTGTTAATTTTGTATGAGAATTGAGGAGTTTTTGTAGCAAATATCACTTTGTCTCACATTAATTTAATGTAAAAAAAAATATTTGAAAATTGTCTATAAGAATGAAGGTGTCCTAAATATCCTTAATTTTATGAGTTCAACATAAAATTATAGATAAATAAAAATTACACGATGGTACTGAATCGAACCCTCTACGCGAACAATTTTGGGTCATGACCTACCCGTTGACAAATTGTTAGTAATTTTCTGCCAATTTTCCTACACATTCGACGTTTTCCAACGGAGACGATTAATCAAACAATTCGAGAAAGAGTGTTTAAGATCATTTAAACATGTTTGTAATTTATATACTCGTACTTAATTCAAACTCGATTAAAAAATTAGTCATATGTGTTCCTTTCTAAAAATATTCATATAGCAATACCCGTCGTTTGAGAATTGACCTGTGTACTGCCACGGTTTGGAGTTGGAACCGGCCCGTTGACCACGACTCTGATTTATAAGTGCGTAATTTATAAAACTCATTTTATAATATAGACCCAAAATTTAATGAAAATTTTGATTACACTATTCGTTTTCGTACTTAACTGTATAGTAATATCCGCTAATTACAATTATAGATTATGTAAAGTTAGAAACTCAACTACAAAATAACGTAAAAATTAATTTATGGATGGGGATTCTAGAGTTTGGAAAATAAACGAAAAAAATGCATAAAATGAATAATTTTCCGAGCTGAGATACCCATCAGTTGGGAATTGGCCCATCAACCGTCACGGTTCCGGGTAGGGATCGGTCCGTTGACACGTTAAAAAATCCATATATCAATATCCATCAATTGGAAATTGGCTCGTCTACCACTACGGTTCCGTATCGAAACTATCCCATTGACCACAACTCTAATTTATAAGTGTGTAATTTATGAAACTCGCTTAAAATTTATATAGACCTGAAAATTAATAATAAAAAATTTGATTGTATTATTCGTTCTCATCTGAATTGTATAGTAATATTTACTAATTACAATTATAAATTATGCAAAGTTGGAAACCCAACTACAAAGAACGTAAAAATCAATTCGCAAATGACGATTCTAGATTTTAGAAAATACATGAAAAAATGAAGAAAAAAAAATTAAAATAAATAAGAATAAGGAATGGACATGTGCCACGTAGAATCCCGAATTGAGGTACCCGTCAGTTGAGAATTGATCCCTCTACCTAGTTAATTGACTAATGAGAAATTAATTATTTTTTATCAAAATAAATAAAAACTTATTAGACTATTTCAAAATTTAATTCGGCCAACCAATAAATTAGCCAAATTGTATTGGAACCATTTATTCGGCCATTAATAAATTAGTTCCCTATAAAAAAAAATTATTTATTCGGCCAACTATTAAATTAGTCAAATTAAATTAAAATAAATTATAAAAATATATTATTTATTCGGCCGACTAATAAATAAATTGGTCAAATAAAACTAGTGGAGCAAAAGATGAGAAAATACACATTTATTCTAGGTACTTATAGGCTTTTCAATAGGTTAAATTTAATTGAAAAACCGATGTGAGACACAAGATTTTAGTAGATATTTAAAATCTATTATTTTACATTTAAAAATTTAAAATTTTGAAAATTTAGATAAATAAGAATGGAGGATTAAGAGGGGTTGTTCACCTTTTAATTACCACGAATAATCTGCAAGTGTACGGTGTGTGTATAGATAGTGCAAGTAAGGTCGTATCCATGGAGACTAATTTTCAACTCTCATGATTACTATTACTAAATTGTTCAAATCTATTTAGACTAATCGGAAATTGAGGTGATTTATTAAAAAGAAAATTTGGCAATTAAGACGAGTAAAACAAATAATAAACAAGGAAAGATATGCAAGGTACAAGAGATAAAATGGTTGATTCTAGGGAATGTTTTCACTCGACAACAATAATGGTCTAATCCTATTAATCTATTCAAGCAATTTTAATCCAAAACATGAGTAACAATCACACAGGTAATTACATTCCACCTCTCGATGAGAATGCAAAAGTGGATTAATCAAAGACTTTCTCCGATTAGGACTCGAGGCAATTAATTAACTCCAAAAAGAACATGAATATTATAAGCTCCTCTGGTTGCAAATATCACCACAAGTCTCAATTGCACGCATATTGGTAGTTCTTGCATTCAATGAACATATAAATCGACTAGGACTTTATACGAACATTTGACATGTACAAAAAAGTGGCTAACTATTCTAACATGAAAATCAAGCACCAAAAACCACAATCATAAAATGGAAGATAAAATATACTTAAAGATACAAAGAGAAATAAGAGATAAGTGACATACTTAGCCAACCATTCTCATGTTCAACAAAAATTCCAAATAAAAGAAAAAAACATTCTTAAAGATACAAAGAGAAATAAGAGATAAGTGACAAATCCTATAAATTTTGTAGTCTTCAAGCTTGAATCCTTGATTCCCACTTCTTCAATCTTCAGCAATGGTGGAAATGATAGAGTGTGTGAAAAAGTGTGGAATTGTGTGTAGATGGTGGGTTTGTATATGGATGGATATCTAGGGCTTATGTTTAAAGAGGTATATATAGTGTTGATAGTGGAGAACAAGTTTAGAAAGTTTAAAATCTGAAAATATGAGGGAAAAAATGAGATAAATCGTGTTTTGGGATAAATAAGTGCACCGTGAGCGGGTGCTCGCGAGGGTGCTTATGAACCTCATGAAAATAGCTCTCAGAAGCAGGTGGATAAGCGGGTGCTTATGAGTTATGACGACCAAGCAACCCGCTCAAAATGGTTTTTTTTCTTCTTTCTTCGCGTGCTCGCACTCTTGTTGCTTATGGCTGCGCGAATTTATTTTGAATCGTTCTCTCTCATTTGAACTCCGATTTGCCTCACGTTTTTCCTACAAACTCGTAAAGAACTCCTCTTCAACGCATCATGGTTATTTCACTCCAACTTGATCTTAATTTTCCTGAAATTTGAACGAAACAAGCAACCAAACGTAACAACTTCACAATAACAACATTTATGCAAAAATACTCAAACAAAGCATTATTTTCTTGTAATAAATGGCATCAAGTACACCCTTAAAGCATAGAAAAATCATGTTGTCAGGGGTGCCACGTAGGATTTTTTCAAAATAAGAATTATTTTCCTTTTAGTAATATAATGATGATATGATTTTTTCTAGAAGATAGGTCGTACAACATGCGGTAAATGTTACTCCCTCCGTCCCAGGTGAGTATGATTACTTTATTTTTTTAGCCGTCCCAACTTAGTATGGTGTTTCCTTTTCATGACATGTCTTTTACCTTTTTACACTTAAAAGTTCAATATATTTACTTCAATAAAGTTTCTGCATCCACTAAAAAAACAACAACACATCATAAATGGGTCCCATTCTCAACTAAAAATATCCCTACCAAACAGTTACTCCCTCTGTCCATTTAAATGTTGTGCATTTTGCCATTTTCGTGTGTCCATTTAAAAGTTGTGCATTTTTGTTTTTGGTAAGTTCACTTTAAACATATACCCTTACTTCAATCTATTATTAACAACTATGCCACCCAATCAATCCATTAATTAACTTATACAACTCAATTAGATTTAACCCAATCCGCTAATCTAATTACTAACCTGTTAGAAGATAATAAATATCTTTGTGCTTACTGAAGTTGAACCATTTCTCATCAATGTGGATAATATTGTCCATATTCTGAAACTTGACTTTTTAATCTACAACAGTTGGCCTCAACTGCTTCAGACTCCTTTTAAGTCTATTGATTTTTATTTTCTTCTGTGAGTGCTGGTTTGATTGAGTTGGTATGTGCCCTTAACAGTTTTCTCTTGTACTAGTTTCCAACCAAGCTCTTGCTCACTTTCATTTTCTCTGCAATGAGTCTAAGTGATGATCTTTCCAAGATTGATAGACCTTTCATTTTCTCCACATCTAAGTGTTTTCTGATTCTTCCTTTTCTGCCTTTCTTCTTTGATTTGATTTGAATAGGGCCTCCCAACTGTAGCTGGTGTTGAGCAAGCTTCCATATAGAGTGGATGGTGTTTTTGTAACATACAAACTTGGATGCTGCCTCAGCCAATCCTCCATTCCTGACCTTGTTGTTTTGGAGTTTTGAAGTAGCCATTGAACAACTGAATTCCTCTGTTCTTGAGTGTGATTTAGGCGGCCTCTTCCTTTAACTTTCTGTATTTATGATGTTTTTTTTTTGTAATGAATGTTTTTCTGAATTGATGGTTGTGAAAGAATGAATGTCTGTTCTGTATCTATGAAGGAGAGCTAGTAGTTCATTCAAATTTCCCTCCATTTTTTTACTAAGGTAGTCGGGGTAAAGTAGCATTTTGTTGTATTCAATGTTGCTTTCCCTCTTAAATTTATGTGACTGGCGCCATATTTGCCCTTCGTTAATGCAGATTTCAGATTCCCTCTTTAATTTTAAGTTTCATTTTTCGTTTGAATTTGATTTTGCCTCTCTTTTATTGACTACAAATTTGCCTTATTTTTAATTCAATGCACTGCTTCTACTTTTTTTTCCCTTGTGCACTACCTTAATGGTACAAAAAAAAAACCCGAATGATGAAATCAACCACAAAATAAACGATCAACATAATAAATGAAAAAGGAATTCCAAGTTCGAATGCAATGTAATGCAATGCAAACTTTTTTTCCATTATAGTTTGTTTGTTTGTTGAATGTAATGCAATTGTTTATTTTAAGAATTTAACATTCAACAAGGCATTTTAAATAAGACTGCTTTGTGAAAATAAAAAGAAGAAGACAGGTTTGTGATAAAAAAAAATGAAGAAGGCTTCATTGTGAAAAAAAAAAATTGAACAAGGCATTGTTGTGAAACGAAAAATAGAACGAGGCATGGTTGCTTACTTGATTAACAAAACTAATCACTCTCCTAATTCACACTAAAATTGGGCCCCTTTCTCCACTCAAACACAATTTACCAACTTTTTCAGGGGGGGTATCTACTTTTTCTTTAAAATCTGTGCACGACCCCCACACCATGCTATGTAAGGACGGAGGTAGTATAAGACAAAAACTCTCGTGCATATGTTCCACTGTAGAACACCTGACCCGACCTGGCCCAAGACCCGCGCGTGGCGCGTGAGAGCGTTGTGCCTCCACGCACCCATTTTTTTTTCCAGTTTTTTTTTTCCAGAGTTTTCCCTTTTTTTGTTTGCCACTTCTTTTTTTTGTTTGTCTCTTCTTCTTTGGTTAAGAGATGGAGCGAGACCGAAGATCTCGGAGCGAGCCGAAGAATTCAAATTATTGCCACTACGATTATCTTTATATTAGTAATCGGAGCGAAGGCGGAGCCAGAAAAAAAATTGATAATAAAAAAATGGAAAATTAAAAATAAAACTCAACATTTCGGCGTTGATTGGGTCGGTTAGCGGGTCGGTGCCCCATCTCCATGGTGGAGATGTCTCCATGGGAGTGCGACTCATGTTATAATATAATCTGGTTTATAACTAAGTTTAAAACAATTTACTATGCTATTATAGTGGCGTTTAGTTTGTATTATATGATAGATAGGATTGATATGATTAATAGGATTATATGAGTGATTAATAATCCATCCATATTTGTAATAATAAATCATCACTCAATTAATGAATATGAATCCGTGTTGTGTTTTTCATCACGGACTTAACTATTCAAACTAAACATGTGATTAGATTGGATTATTTTATCAATCAAGTCTTATCAAGTAAACCAATCAAGCAAACCTAACGACCATATATGCATATAATAGGGCTCGTTTGGTAGGAGTGATTAAGGTGTATAATATGTCTATGACACCCTACTATCTTTTTTGGGACAAAGTATACGACCCTTTATAAAGTTCGGGCCCATATGAATAATACTGTATTGATTTTTGTTGTTTAGTATACTACATATGAGGTGGTATAAATATGACTACAACTAATTATACTACTAAATTATCATATTTTACAATTTTGCAGATAATTTAATACATCATACAAATCGGAACATTAATTTTTTATGCGTATAGGAAATCTCAGTCAAATATATCAGATCTTATCCTATACTTCATAGCAAACGAGCCCTTTAAATTTTATATTTTATAGTAATATATAATGTCATGGGGTACCAACTTGAAATCAAGTTGAGTACTATATATGAATCTCACTTTGTGGTTAGCTTGTAAAATTAGGGTAATTAAGTCCTTTATTATTAATACTTAGTAAATTACAAATTCCTCATAGAATTATTATAGAAAGATTAGAAGCAAGCAACTCTTTTCTCCCTGCTTCTTGTAAAAATTACATTCTTCCCCCACCCCACCCCCAAAAAAAAAAAGAAAAAAAAAAGTATTAAGAATAATGAATTCAACTCTTTTTACCCTCTTCGCCCCCTTCTTCCAAATAAGCCTTCTTCCGCCTATCAACTCTAGCTAACAGACAAATGACAAGGAAACACGTGGCGTAGAGCGCGTGCGCCTTCCAATTCGTCTTGGGCGGCTGGTGCATGACAGCTCTGTGAAACACCGACACGTAGTAATGAAGTCCCACCGCAAAGCCCACGAATGTTTGGGCCAGGCCCAATAACTTGGTCACGAGCCCAGTCTCAGTCGATAACACGAGAATGAGGTACATGAGCAGCAGCAGGAGGTACAACACGTAAGCCAAGGTCTGAAAGACCTGCACGCAGATGTAGGTGGACAGCGCAGTAGAGTATAAAAACCTCAGCGGTTCGAGCCCCGTAGCGAGGGAAGAGAGGGAGAGGATGGTGAAGTAGATGGAGAGATAAATTTGGACGAAAATGAGGAGTTTTTGGAGAGAGAAATAGGCTTTGATTTGGCTGAACATTAGGGATACGAGGATGAGTGGGATGATGATGAACGTGAAGGAGACTAAAGATGCAACTTTTGAAGCGTATTTTTTGCCGACGTAGGGTTTAAACCCTTTTGTGAATTCTTTGTTGTATTTCGTGAGGTAGCTTCTTGATGTTTGGGAGATTTTCTCCAAATCTGGGACGATGGTTTCTTGGAATTTTGATGTGAGTTCTCTGAATTCGGCGACCAAATCATCATCTTCTTCTTGATCAACCCAACTAGGTTTCTTTAGGAGTATGCTGTTGGATTTGATGGCAACAACACTTTTTTCAACCTGGGATTTTGACTCTTTGCTCGGAGTGGGCTTGGTTGTCTTGTTCTTGGGGGATGCAAGTTTGTTTGGATCTGAGGTCTTCTTGGTTGAAAGTGTTGAGTTTGGGGAGATTTTGGAGGTGGAGTTGAGTTTCTTGAACGGGGATTTGATGGTTGAGTTCGATGATGACGTGGCTTTGATGAGTTTGGTTTTGTTCTTGGATGAATCTGATGGGAGTTTGATGATCACTTTGGTTTGATTCTTGGATGGCAATGAATTTGAAGTTGTGCTGGTTTTAACAGGAGTATTAAGTTTGGTTTGATTCTTGGAAGAAGTAGAAGTTGTGCTAGGTTTGATGAATTTGGTGGAGATTTTTGTGGTGGAATCGGGTTTCTTCTTGGGCATATCTTGATCATCATCTTGTGATAATAAACTTCGTGGTTGGGCAGAAATGAAGGAAGAAGTGATGAAAAGAAGCAAGAATAGATAGAGCAATAGTACCTTTCTAGAAACAGAGTGTTGAAGAAGTGGAGCCATTCTTGAAATTCGTTCGTAATAATAATACTCTTCTCTTTGTTTGGAAATCTAATCACTAAGAAGGGCTCAAATTGAATCTGGATGTCAGAAGAATTTTGGGAGGGGAGAGAGATATAGAGAGAGAGAGAGAGAGAGAGGAGTGTGAAAAGGAGAGTGAAGGTGAAGAGGAATTTAATGCAGGGGAGGGAAGGTATTAGGAGATGAAATCAGTCACATGGCGCCACTGCACTTTGGGCATAGCGTTTCTACGCGTTTTAGTTTTACGCACACTCTATTACTTAATACTCCATGATATGATAGTAGTATCATGTTATGTCAGCAATAAAGAAATAGTAATTCAAATTCTTCAACTAAAACTATATTGATAAATCATTGAGACTTTAGTAATTGTAATTTCGAGTAATTTTGGTCTAACTTGGAAGACTTGCTGTTTTGTTAGCGAAGGACTTTGCGTTTAGATTAAATATATTGGGGAAATGGATTGAAATATTACATCACTTTCACATATGATTCCAATGAGAAATTGATTACGTATAGTTGTAATCATGGAACCGAATTCATCATATATATCAAAGTGCCCAAAACCAAAATTGAATAATTGGGACCAAAATATATAGTATATACATGCGCGTCAAATTAAGTCATCGACTAGTTGAACTAGGTACCGTAAATCCACCGACGACGATGACTTTATATGTACACTTATCTATACTTATATAAAACAACCTTGTTTTACAAAATTTAAATTATTATACTTATATAAAAAGTACTTTATTTTACAAAATTTGAATCGCTTAAACTATCTTTACTATAAAGCAAAATTAACGCAAATAACGTAATACAATAATGATAATATTTTAATATATTATTAATTACAAGAATATAAATTTACCTTAGTTATAGTTTATTAACCTTATCTATGAAATATATTAGTTTAGTGAAAATCAAAATTACCTTATTAATATTTAAATGATATATCTATCTTGCGATTTACCAACATGGTTATAAGTTCATATGTGAATTTTTCACGTATATTGTGCTTTTTTCTCTATTTTTCAACTCAAAGCAGCTTTCTCTTCCAAAAGATTCCTCTTAAAATTCTTAAATATTTTTTAGATTCAACCATGTTCAACTAATTTAATCTTTTTTAGGAAATTTTTATCCTTCCCACCCTTACCTTTTAAATAATAAATATAGAATTTATTAGGAAGTAAGTAGTCTGTTTAGTATTTAACTACTCCCTTCGACTCATTCATATTGTCATCATTTCCCTTTTTTGAAGTCCCACTCATATTGTCATTTTTCAAATAAGGTAAGTTTTAACCATTTAAAATCCTTCAAAGGTGATGAGACCTACCCAATTTCTATCATTTTACTCTTATTCTTAATCTCCGTACGGAACAGTAACATGACAATATCAATGGGTTGAAGGGAGTAATAAATTTTCATATACTCTTGAATTCTTATTGTTGATAATAATTTCAATTGTATATTAAATCTCGATTTTAACGAAATGGGTATAATTAAGTCGAATTAAGTTAGAGAGACCATAAATTTCGAGCATAACTCATTTATTATCTCGGCTTATTTACAATGGTTCGACTAAAATTAATATCATAAATATTTTTTCAGTTAGTAAACTAGCTAAATAGTATCTGTCATCCACAAACATAAACTTAGTAAGAATACTAAAAATGCATCAAAATTTTGAAGACGTTACACTTTTAAAAGAATAA
The DNA here is from genome assembly GCA_029490685.1 of Schizonepeta tenuifolia. Lineage (NCBI taxonomy): Eukaryota > Viridiplantae > Streptophyta > Magnoliopsida > Lamiales > Lamiaceae > Schizonepeta > Schizonepeta tenuifolia. The sequence continues at coordinate 76,677,874 of CM055956.1, read as the reverse complement.
AATAAATAGTACGTACAGTTTTCAAAGTTGACATTTTTGTTTAAAATAATTAGTATATTTTTCACTTTTAGATATTCATATAATTTATCTTTTAGATGAAAAATTTCTATTGAAATAAACTATTGATATTTTAATTTTTAACTTTTCAAGAGACTACACAAAAATTATATTCACTTATATCATATTAGTGAGAATTTATTAGCACTTTTATAATGACACTAAAAGAATAATTGAATTAAAATTTAAATAATAGTTATTATATTTGGGCAAACATAGAACTTTATCACTGACAATATTTGTATAATTCGTAGAAGGTCAATAATACAAAAAATAACGAGAGTGCTCTTTACAATAAAATATTTATTGTTCTTTATTTTTTTATTAGTGATCGAATATTAAATTTTGAGAAATTGCAAAAATTCAATAAAAAATAAACTAAAATATAGATTAACTCGTTAATATTTATTTAGTAGAATCATTCTTTTAACGTGCGAGTGCACATTACTTATACTAGTATTTAAAAACAAATAGAAAAGTTCAAACATCCCGAAAGCAGGCTAAAAAGAGTTATCTTTGTTACACCTCATTTTCAAGCTCAGTATTGTTTTAACTCTTAGGGTGCGTTTACTGATTGAATAGGATAAGATTGGCTATTCTTATCTCATGATTCCTTTAATCTCACATATGTAATTTTAAATATGAACAATGATCATGTATAATAAAATATCCTTAAATTGAATCTTTAAAAATAAATATTTAATGAACTTATATTATATTTATCTATCCAACTTGTTCCGCTTAGGCCCCGTTTGATATGTTATAAACCCATACTAAAATAATTATCTAGGTCTATCTATTGTTTGGTAGCAAAAAAACTAAAAATACATACAGTAACCCATGATATTTCCTTCTTTTCCCCAATACCCCTCGTTCTCCATCTCCGCCGCTTCTTCTCTTCTCCTCGTCACTCCGTCGCTTCTTCTCATCTCCTCCGCCGATTCCGCCGCTTCTTCTTATCTCCTCCGCCGATTCCGCCGCTTCTTCTCATCTCCTCCGTCACTCCACCGCTTCTTCTCATCTCCTCCGCCTCTCTGCTTCTTTTCTCCATCTCCCTCAAAGCCTCTGTGGTGCTCCGCCGCCTCTTTCCTTTTTGATTCTGCCGGCTCTGCCTTCGCCGCTGACTACGCAGCCTATACCCTTTTCCCTTTTCGATTCACACAACTCTACTCTTCTCCCATTCCAGTTCTGCCGCCGATGTCGCCGCTCAATCCAGCCGTCCTTTTCGCCGCTTTTCTCCGCCGCCGACTGCCGATCCCAGCCACGAATTCCAGGTATTTCTTTGAGCGCATGTTTACCCAATTATGATGTTGATGTTTGGATGTAGCTTGGTATCTATATGTTGACGTTTGGATGTGTGAATTTGCTTGGATGTTAGGATTTTTTTTGATTTTTAGATTTTGGATGTTAGGATTTATGTTTGTGTTATCAGTTGATATTGCTTGCTCTGATTTATTGTCTAATTTCGATTTGTAATATCAGACCAAAATGGCTTACTTCTGCAGTTGTTGCCTCCGACGGATTGATTACATCTATGGTTTTTCTGTACGCATCTATTATTTTTGCCTTGAAGTATTTTTCGTTGAGGATTGTTGATAGACTCTGATTTTTCTGGAATTCACAAATTCTTTTATAGATATAGTTTGTGCTTAGCAATTTCATTTGTGTATCTTAATATGATAGAATTTAGTCTGGTACTAATTCGAACATAACCTTGTGTTATGAAGGTTTTCTCCAATAACATGGGCACAAAATCCGAGCCTTCTTTATCTAAATGCAGAGCAAATGAGAACTGGACTAAGATTGTGAGCTTTATTTGAACATCTACTGTTCCGGGCTGAAAAAAAAAAGAGGAAAAATCTACTGTTCTGGGCTGCTGCTCGTTTTGCTGCTCCGGTGTGGGGAAGTTTCTGCTGCTCCAGGCTGCTGCTGTTTCTGCTGTCCAGAGCTGCTGCTGCTCCACTTCGTGCTCTTCGGTGTGTAGAAACTGAAATGTTGGAGTTGTAGATGCTGCTCTCTCCTTGGCAAGGCAATGTTACTGTCTTGTTGACTCATTTAATCACTTGTAGTTGCTGTAACATGTAAACTTTATGTTGGTTGTGTTTTCACTTTGGGAATTATTAATCACTTTGGGAATTATTAATCAGATTCAGGACATGAATGTATTTGTATTTTTTATTTTTATCAAGGGTATTTTAGTCATTTCAGATTTTAATCTTGAGTTTACACAATGCTACCAAACAATCCATTCATGTTATTTGATTTTTTAATCTTACCTACCAAACATATATTTGAAATTAATAATCTCATATATTCATACTATTTGTCTCAAGTTTATTAAACTTACCTTATCTCAACCTGGCTATCAAACGGGCCTCAGTATACGCCATGAAAAGGCAACATGATATTAGGAGTCTCTTGTGTATCAACTCTTCTTATTTTTGGAGAATAAAATTGGTGAACAATGGTTTCAATTTTCAATATCACAATCGCAACCACCAATTATATTGTTCCCCTCCCTCCCCCCATTGCATCTTATATTATATTTTTATTCATTGATATACACCGCATTTATTTATACTATAATAATATATATCACCCCGCCACATATATGACAAAAGATGAGCATTCGATATTTTGAAAATATAAAATATTAGTTTGACTCCTTTAAAAGAATATATTAAACCCAGTAAACTATTGGCATATGAAGTAATTCAGTAGCTTACAATTTTTTTTAAAAGAATGCATAGCTTATCATCATGGTCACATAAAGTTAAACTAATCCCCTATATTTTTCCGTGGCAAATTTCTAGATATACAAATTATCATGATTTTGTTGACTATAGATAGTAGGTCTGAGTATCGACAAATTTATAAATGGCCAATTGCATTAAAATAAATGAGATTTATTATCATTCTATTCTTGTTTTTATCATTAATCTATCAAGTAAAGGATCAACTAGTATAACACGGTTTGACTCTATGAGTAGTTCTTATTGCATTCAATGTGCTAGAATTAGCGGTGTAATATATTTCCCTTATTTTAACGGTCCACCAAAGCCATTACCCTTAACTTTTTTAATTAATGAGACAATTTTTTTTTTGTGTGAAAGGAAAATCATCACCATTAATCAAGAGTAATAATCAAAAGATACAATATGTCTATTAATGAGAGTAAAAGTCAACTGCGTACCGAACTATAAACAACCCTATGAGAAAAGTAGACAAACTTACTTATATATAAAGAGTTCGATTCTAATTTTAAACATTTGAATGTCATACTTCCTTTTGTGATTGTCAAAGGTGGAATAATTGAATTATAGTTAAATGAAAATCTCTATGAGATTAAAATTATTATAGTCTTAAACAACAAATGAGAATATCTTAATTTTGTCATCCTTTCAAAATCAATGTCAACCCAACCCCTTCACCTTTTCGGACTCTAGTTGCTAAAAGTAGCACAAGGAAATAAGAAGTCAACCGCAAAGCCAATTTAGATACTCCCTTCAATTATTATTATATTATTAAAAGGAAAACGATTTTTATTATGAAAAAATTGTATTTGACACCTCTCTTAATCCATCATTCTTATTTATCTAAATTCTCAAATTTTTGAGTTTTTAAATATAAAATAATAGATTTTAAATATTTCTACTAAAATCTTATGTCCCACATCGGTTGTTCAATGAAACTTCACCTATTGAAAAGTCTATAAATACCTATAATTAATATATATTTTCTCATCTTTTGCACCACAAGTTTTATTTGGCTAATTTATTTATTAGTCGGCTGAATAAATAAATATATTTTTATCGTTTAATTAATTAAATTTAATTTGATCAATTTATTAGTTGGTCGAACAAATAATTATTTTTTAGGGAACCAATTTATTAGATGATCGAATAAATAGTTCCATAATAATTTGGCTAATTTATTGGTTGGTTGAATTAAAATTTAAAATAGTATGATAATTTTTTATTTAATTTGATAAAAAATAATTAATTTTAATTAGAACCAATTCCCAACCGACGAGTACCTCAACTCGGTATGTAGTTGAGTTTCCAAACTTTACATAATTCATAAATATAATTAGCGAATATTACTATACATTTAAAGAAAAGAAAGAATAGTACAATCATTTTTTTTGGGTTAAATTTTGGGTCTATATAAATTCTAAAAGGATTACGCACTTATAAATCAAAATTGTGGTTAGCAGGCCAATTCCTAACCGATGGGTACCTCAACTCCGAAAATTTTTCATTTATGCATTTTTCCACGTATTTTCTAAAATCTAGAATCATCGGGTTTTCAATTTCGCATAATCTATAGTAGTAAGTAACAAATATTACTATACGGTGAAGGACGAGAATGAATGATATAATCAATTTTTTTTATTAATTTTTGGGTATATATAAATTCTAAATGAGTTTCATCAATTACGCACTTATAAATCAAAGTCGTAGTCAACGGGCTGGTCCCGGGTTGGAACTGTGGCGGTAGACGGGTCAATTCCCAACTGACGGGTATTGCTATAAGAATTTTTTTTAAAAAGGAATACAGGGTTTGAAACAAGTACGGGTATATAAATTTCAAACAAGTTTGAATAATTTTAAACATACCGTCTCAAATTGTTTGATTAATCATTTCCGTTGGAAAACTTTTGCATGCATTGAAAATTAGCAGTAAATTTACTAACGATTTGTCAACGGGCTAATTCTGATCCAAAATTGTGCGCATTGAGGGACTGATTTAGTACCAACGGGGCAACTTTTATTTTTTTAGAACTTAGGGAAACAAGTAGATATCTGCTATAAAAAGAATCACCTCAATTCTCATACAAAATCAATACAAGACAATTTTTTAGAAGTAAATAATTTTTGTCTCACAATAGTTTTGAGAAGAAATAGGGTGATGGTCCCGATACGAGTTCTGGTGTATGGGGGTGGGGGGGGGGGGAATACACCATATAGGAATTTTAAAAACAACCCCCTGAAAATTATCACAACCGAGTAATACGACTCAGCTGGAATCACAACTGAGTAAGGATACTCAGCTGGAAGTGTAGTGCTGTGCGGAATGTGGTGGAAAATAACAACTCGATAAAAATAACTCACGCTCAGATGCAAGGTTGGTAAAAAACCAAAACAGTTGAGATGTAAAGATGCAGTTTGAGTGCTGGTTAGTCGGTCAGTTGAATATGCAATAAGTAACTGAACTGAAAACACAAACACACAAAGGATTCACGTGGTTCAGAGAGAACTCCTACGTCCACGGGGAGTTGTGAGTCCACACAACTCAGTCCAAGTTCTTTAGGACTGGAACCACAAAGCTTACACGGGCTTTGCAACCGTTGAGATAAGTTTACGGGTACTTATCAACCTATCTACTCAATTTCGGGAAGAGTAGGGTCCTAACAATCCTTTTGAGAGGATATGTAAAAGGGTGGGTTTTCCAACTACTAGCTCGAACAAAGGAGTGAGCTAGGATCTAGGCTTGAATGAATGAAAACTCAAACTAAGATAAAAAACACCAAGACAGAATCTAATACTCTATGAACTCTCAACTAGTGATGTTCTTAGAGAATAAAAGCAGTTTGACTTGAGTGCAGTTTTTCGTTCTTTCTTTCGCTCTTTAATCTCTTCTCGCACTTGTCTGTCTTCTATATCTTGGTGAATGAATGAGTGCCTCTATTTATAGGCGGAGGGAATCAACTAGCCGTTGGATGAGCCGTTGATCTCTGTTTTGTGAAAGCGATGGCTTGTCTCTCATCTCTGCAGACTTTCCCGATTTGGCAACTGTGAACTTCTGCTTTCCATCTGAGACAGCCTTGTGTTGGGCCAAATGAGGTAATGACAGACCGTCAAACCTTCACGTGATTTCCTTTTTGAATTTCAAATTTCAACCTTAGACTTTCAACCTTGATTAGTCGGTTGAGAAGTTTTGGTCTTCATCCGAGTGGTCTTCAGCTGATGTTCCATCTGATCGATATCTTCATCTGACCTTCTGTCTGAATAGGAACAATTGAACTCTCAGCTGTCTTGAACTTCATGTTGTTGATCTAACAGATTGAGTCTTGTAACTGATGTTCTGTATCTTGAACGCTCAGTTGTCTTTCTCACATCTGATGTTCTGTATCTTGAATGCTCAGTTGTCTTTCTCACATCTGATGTTCTCTTACATCTTCTCCTTTGAACGCTCAGTTGTCTTTCTTACAACTGATGTTCTATCCGAGTAACGCTATGTTGCCGTCTTCAGCTGTAGACCTGTAAAGATAAAATCTTAACATTGCTCAAACAGCAAGCCTAAATACTAACATTAGGATCTGGCAACATCTACTCGGTTGGGGTCAGTTGATTTTGGAATCGATCAAAACTTTAATAAATTTCCCAACAATTTCCCCCTTTTTGATGATGCCAAAACCCTACTGATCTAAACCCTACTGACCTATCTAAAATCTCAGCTGAAATTCTAGACAGTCTATAAGATTAAAACATCAAAGGGTTAGCACAGTTATAACATGGTATTGAAATAACTTTGCGATTCAGAGCTTGGATAACGAGATATTGTACGTCAAGGTGAATCGGATAACTGATGAAAGTTTTCATTACAAGTGATGGTTACAAAAATATGCACAAAAAATAAAAAATACATCAGTTGCTCAAAAACTTTAACTTAGCTAATACTTTAGCCTATACTTGCCAAAGATTCTAACAAAAATTTCTCTCTTCGCATCCGATTCCTTTGAGATGTCAACTCCATGTTCTTAGCAAACTCTTCTTGCTTCAGCTGCTATTTTCTGTCGGTTGGGATTTCTTGAGTCTGGGAGGAATGGAGGAACGTATGTGGCTTTCTGAGGAACGGGGACGGTGTTCATATCCAGTTTTGCATCTATCATTGCTCGCCTGAACTGGCTGAACATGCCGGATCCCCAGAGTGTAGCTCGGTCAGGGCTTCTTTGAAGGCTCTTCTTCCATCCTCAGTTGAGTACACCTTTCTATAGTAGAAATAATTCACAAACTCTTGTTTGAATGATTCCCAATCTTCATTCCATTCGGCTGGCATCCATTTGTCAACATGCCTGAATCGACTTTGAAGCTTGATCTTCCCAGGCAGTCGCTGTTGCTTCATCCTTGGCTCAACCTTCACTTGGTGTTTCTCAATTCTTCATCGGCTGCGGGAGGCTATGTTCCTGTCCAAGTTCTTGGTAACCTTGGCAAGCTCCTCCTCGAACTGGTTGACTCTTTTAGCTTAGCTGGCAGCAAATTTCTTCACCCATTCCGGGTTCATGTAGTCCTTTTCCGGAACATCCATAGCCTTGTCAGCAGCAATACACTCTTCGGTTGTGATACCGTCGAGTTCCGCATCAAGCTCGGCTGCAATCTCGGCTATGGAGTTGTAGGAAACTCCATACTCCTTTGCTTGTTCCAGGTCCTTAGCCATTTCATCTCCGCCGACATCGGTTGACTTAGGAGCAGACTTCTTCTTCGGAGTCTTCTTCGGCTAAGATTTCTTTTCAGCTGGCATTTCTTCTTCAGCCTGGGTCTCATCTACCCCAATCACATCTTCCCCCTTTTTGGCATCAGCAACAAGGCTTGCAACTGAGCCATCCAGAGAGGTGAGTTGTTGTTCAGCTTGTTGGATTCGGTTGAAGAGTTCATCAACAGCGCATTCCACCTCAACCTTCTTTGCTATTTCAGAGTCATGGCGCTCTTGTTCGGCTTTCCTCAGTGCAGCGAATGTTTCATTGACCTCGGTTTGGAAAGCAACGAACTCAGCCCATCTGGATTCGAATCGAGAATCCCATTCTTCGTCCTGAGTTTGTTGAGATTTGGCCAGGTTGGAGTCTGAGATAGACTTGAAGACGTTCAGATCTGATCGGATTCCATGAACGGTTGTCTTCAGTGCATTGAGGTCTTGGCTGGTAGATGTTGAGAAGTCATCCAGCTTCATCTTCAGCGCCTCATTCTCTTCCTGCAGCTTCTTGTGCTTTTCTTCCTGTGCTTCCATCATCCTCAGCTGATCTTCTTTGTTGAGCTGGATGTTGGCAAGCATCTCCTTTCGCAGTTGGTTGACCCTCTCAGCGATCAGCTCGCAAATTTCGTCTGTGGAGGGAGCTGGCTGATCAGCTAGAGCTGGTTGGTTAGAAGTTGCTGGCTGTTCAACAGTGACCATGGCTTGGCGATTGGCCAGGTACTGTTGAAGCTCTTCTTCTTCTTGCTTGGCTGCTGCTGCAGCTGCGTCAAGGTCATCGATGAACTCAGCCGACTTGATTAGCATGTTATCAAGGAAGGCGACACAGTCTGGTTCGGCTGTCTCCCTGGTGTCTCTTCCTTCAGCCTTGCTGATGTCCAGACGACGCGTCAGCAGCGCAACCTTGTTGTTGTATGCAACCTCCAGGTTGGTGTAGTTGAAGTAATCCCCGATACGTGACTCATCGGCCTTGTGTTGGTTCCAACTGTGTATGCGGATGGTATCTTCCTTCACATACCAGTGGCTAAAAATGATAACTAATTGATACAGCAGCTCGGTTCCGAGAGTGGCAAAAGTGGGCATGTCGCGTGCTTTAGGGAACATCCCGATCAGCTTCTGGAAGCAGTAGGCCAACTTGCCTTCATGCTCCAACGCGATAGCTCGACGGTCGGCTTCTTCGTCGATGGAGGAGGGAGATAGATTTTCGTATGGAATCGGTTCAAGGATTTCTTCAACGTTAGCCAAAGAAGTGGTCTCAACGTTGGCATCGAGTTGGGAGCTCGGAATTTCGAACTGTGTGGGGATGATTGTATCAAGAGGTTCCTCAACATTGGCCAAAAGAGTGGTCTCAATGTTGGCATCGAGCGGAGAGCTCATAATTTCTAGCTGAGAGTCGGTTGGGATAACCTGTTCGGGCTGTACGGCATCAGCTCCTGCCGTGGGGGAGGTTGGAATATCTTCGGTTTTCTCAGATGAAGAAGAAGTATCCGAGGATATGGTTGGCTCGTCTTCCGGTTCGGTTTCCATCCCTTCCATCACATCTTTGTGAGGAACAACCTCGAAGGCAGCCGCGTCAACTGAGTGACTTGACTCAGATGGCTCCTTCTCAGCTGGTGCCTCCTCAGCTGGTGCATCCACAGCTGGTGTTTCCTCAGTTGGTGTCTCCTCAGCTGGTGTCTCCTCAGCTGGTTTGGTAACTGACTTCTTGAGGCGAAGTTTCAACTTCTTCTTCGCTGGCTCTTCCTCTTTCTCCTTCTCCGACTCAGCTCTGTGTCTGCGTGCAGTTGTAGATTTGGAAGTGCGGCCGACAGCTGGAGGCAGCTTCTCAGCTGTATCTTTTCTTCAGCTGTTTTCCGAGCTTCCCTCTTGTCTTTCGGAGTGTAGACACTTCTGATAGATGTTGGGTGGTAGATGTTGAAAAGTCATCCAGCTTCATCTTCAGCGCCTCATTCTCTTCCTGCAGCTTCTTGTGCTTTTCTTCCTGTGCTTCCATCATCCTCAGCTGATCTTCTTTTTTCAGCTTCTTTTATTAATTTTATTAAATAATTTCCCGTTGATTTTCGACGGGCAACACACTAGTTCTATATATTAGTCGTTCTAAGCTTTTACATAGGTTTTAATAAAAAAACCTTTTTACCTAAATTAACCTTATTTAATGGTATTTAATTTTTTAATTGCAATTATATCTTAGCAGAAAAACCAGAAGAACTCTTCATCGTCTTTTACAAAATTAATTTGCTAAATGATAGGATTTCTATTACTCCACATCACAAACTTAATTTGGAGCCAAAAAATCAAAACAAGGAGGGAATTTTAGAGTTTTCAAAACATTTCAATGCAATTTTGATGTTCATCACAGAAACTGGCGATTGGTTTTCATGCGTCTATAAATATGGTTAGCATAAAACAATTTCTCAACATAATCATACATGGAATCAGAATTTCAAATCGACTTGAATCAACCTTCTCCGATCAACTATCGTGAGTTACACAATGAAGAAAGAGAAATTCCAATTTCTGTGAGGTCATCATCATCGAGAAACTATATAATCGAACTAGAAAACAACCATGAGATTAGATACCCTATCATAGAACTCGACTTACATGAGCTTAGGGAAAACAACGGCCGAGTGAATTCAGATTCATCAGAAGAGGAGATGGATAACAATGCAACGCCGAATACGAATGGCGAAACGGGGGGGACTCGAAACGGATCACGAGCAGGACAAGGTATGGTTTGCAATATGTTTTATCTACAAAGTTTGCTGGCTGATATGGAAACTGAGTATTTATAATGTTAAAATTTGATAAATTGAGTATGTATTTTGATGGTTTTCTATCTCAGCACTAATGAAACAATAAGTGAAAAATCTAATGATTGCATTAGTTTGTTCGTGATAGCAACAATTTGATGGAAAAAAGGCTAATGTATTTTGTGATTAGATATATTTTTTGATTAGATATATTTGTGATAGCCACAATTTGATGGAAAAATTCTAATATATTTTTTGATTCATTTGGAAAATTTGCTCATATATGAGATATGAATTGATGGATAAATTATTTGTTCCTGATGCATGTTCCTGATGCATATTTGATATATTTGTGATAGCCACGATAGTCGACAATGTTCAAGTAAAGAGAAGAAGGGTTATAACTGACACCGTAAAATGGGCAATTTATCGCGCTTTATTGGAGAAAAGTGTGAATGGTAAGTTGATGAAGAACACGACAAAGTAGGTGCAACCTATGTTCAATATCAAGAATGTGCGGACAGTTCAAAAAATATGGAAAATTCACAAGACAACTCCACCAGGCATGGATGTAGACGTTTCATCAAGAAGGAAGAGGAATTGTGGTCGTAAACAAATTGATGTTGATTTAAGTCGGGTTAAAGAAATAGAGTTACATCGACGGACGGCATTGGCATCTTTATCAGCTGCTTTGGAGTTAGCTACTCGAAGTTGTATCGCCTTTTTAAGCAAGGAGTCATCCGTCGTCACTCAAGTGCCATCAAACCACATTTGAAAGAGAAAAATAAAATATCTCGATTGGAGTTCTGCTTGTCGATGATTGAAGGAAATGCAATGTTGAATGATCTCAAGTTTAAGGGAATGTATAACTACATACACATCGATGATAAGTGGTTTTACCTGACAAAGAAAGATCAAACATATTACTTGCTCGATAGTGAGGATGATCCTGATTGGTCGTGCCAAAGTAAGAATTTCATTGGAAAGGTCATGTTCTTAACAGCCACAGCTCGTCCTAGATTTGATAATGAAGGAAGAGTGGTATTTGATGGTAAAATTGGATGTTGGCCATTTATTACTGAACAACCAGCTCAGAAAAGTAGTAGAAATAGGCATGCCGGAACTATGGAGATGAAGGCGATTACATTTGTCAAAAGAGATACTATAAAAGCATTTCTAATAGAAAAACTTCTTCAAGGAATTTATGAGAAGTGGCCCCGATCAGAACATGGAGAAATTATTTTCATCCAACAAGACAATGCACGTACTCATGTTTCTCCTACCGATCCGAATTTTCTAGCTGCGGCTTCACAAAATGGGTTTGATATTCGATTAACTTGCCAGCCCCCAAACTCTCTTGATTTCAATATACTTGACCTTGGGTTTTTTAGAGCCAAATTTAAAACACTTTCATTCTTTATTTGAACAATATATATACATATATATATATATATATATATATATATATATATATTGAATTTGGTGGAATTACCTTCTTGGATTACATAAACTAACATCTATAGTACTGTAATTACAATCTTATGTATAACAGGAGAACAAGGGATGAACGGTTGAAGTTTTGTATCGGAGTATTTTGGAGATATGGGCATGCTATCTCAAAGTTAGTTGAATTTGTCTTGTTAAATTTGTAGAGAAATCTAGATTTTCCGGTTTGATTTTCCAGCCTACATTTAATGTTTTTAAGCAATAACAAGGTTTGGTTGTTGAACTTATAGAGAAGTGGTTTTTGATTTAATTTATGGTTTTTGATAAGTTTATTCATGGCTCGTAGTGTTCTTTCTATGATGTTGTGCTTGTTAGCCTCTATTTCTTTCCAACTTTTTAGAATAAATCAATGAGCTACTGTTAGATTTTTCTTTTCTTGTCTACTGATTGAAGCTACTCTATTTCTTTCCAACCTTTTAGAATAAATCAATGAGCTACTGTTAGATTTAGGCATCTTTTCTTGTTTACTGATTACTTTACCTTGAGATGTAGTTGTGCAGTTGGATATATGCATCTATATAAAAGGGTTAAATGTGAAAGCAACTTCATCATATATGAAACAATAAGTGAATAAGGTAATAGACTTGACTCTATTTTTCTGATCAAACAACAATATTCTCAATTGCTCCAATAATTTTTCAAACAATTCAACTACTCAAGTGCAACTGCTCATCATATAATGAAATTCACATGGTATAAATCAGTGAACAACTTAATATACTTAAGTCTAGTTTTCCTTATCAAACAACTTCGGTAGAAAAATCTTCAGCATCTCGTTTCCCTCTTCTTGCACATCTTTTTCATTGAAAATGAGATTCTCTTTTAACTTTAATTGCACTACGATGAATGAATGGTGTACGAGACCCATGAACATTGTCTTCAACATCCGAATCAGACACGTACAACTTCGATGACTCCTCCGTAGCCTTAATTTGCAAAGCCAGCTGTTCAGATTTTTCTATATATACTTTTGCCTCCTTAAGAAGCTGTTCCATGGATGCAAGCAATTGCATATCCGAATTCACTGGGTTATTCTCATTTGCATCCATAACTAAGAAGACAAAATTATCACCCCTACAACAACATATTATTGCATTATTTCTTAAAGCAAAATCTAAGACTATAAATGTAATTTAGAGTAGCAGATTGTGATAAAACAAGAGCAGTAATCAAAATGTAAAGGATTCAACATTGCAATTATCCTTTTATTATTCTATGCTTAATTGTTAGTCTCAATTGAAACATAACATTATCAAGAAATAGAAGGGAAAAGTTAAGAGCAATAGGCAAACATGTAGAAACAATCCGTCTTCTCCAAAGTATGCCAACCAAAAAATTGAAGTTTAAAAATACCATGAACATAAGGCCCACAAAAAAAAAAATGAAAGATGAGTGAAATTCCGTCGAATTAAGATAGAAAAAAAATCTGCAACGAGCAAAAATTCGTCCATTCAAATAGAAAAAGATTTGATTGGGGAAGAAAACAAACCGATCTACCTCGATTTATCTTGGTCTTCATAAGTGAGGAATTAAGTCGAAAATTTAAAGGATAGAAGGAAGAGAACAGACGGAGAATACAGAGGAAACTAGGGAGAAGAAACAAGCATAACTGATAATTTTTTACTATAATTAATGAAATCAAGGGTAGATAGGATAAGTAATGATAAAACGACTAATATTCTACAAATATTTTTTTTATAGAACAACTTATAAAAAGAATTAGAGGGAGTATTTTGTAAGAGTACTCACAATGTTTGATTTCTTTAGGGGTTTGATGAATGTGGACGTCAGATAAAGCATCTAAGTTGTAGTGGAAGAGATTAATAGGGGGTGTGATGAAATTAGTTTGAGATGTGATAAAATTTGTAGAAAAATGAAAACTATATTAACATTGAACAAAAATAAATATTACATTAATAAAATAAAATAAAAATTACAATAATTAAAAAAGTGAAAATTACAACAATTAAAAAAACAATACTAGTATTGAGTTGTTGGCTTTTTCAGTAATTAAAGATAAAAAAATACATTAGTTAAGATAATTAAAATATTAAAACAAATTAACTCAAGAAATAAATCTAAAACAAATTAGTAATAAGATATAAGCCCACAACCATACATATTTTAATTCTAGAAAACTAATACTAAAACCCGCTTTACATAAAAAAAGAAAGAGAAAAAAAAAAACCTCCTCTACCTCTCTTCCTCTGGCATTTCTTTTTTTGAGGTATATTTGTTGGATTTGAGACATTTTTGTTCAAGAGGTGATGCTGCTCAAAGTTGTTGGCAAAGTTTATGTAGTCAAAAGTACAGTTGAAGTGTCGAAGCCGCTGCGTAAAACAAGCTCAGTTGAAAAAGTGCAAATACAATTTGTATGCCGGTTAGTTTGGTCAGTTGGAAATGCAATAAGTAACTGAAAAAAAACAAACACAGACACACAGGATTTAACGTGGTTCGGAGATAACCCTCCTACGTCCACGGGGAGATGTGAATCCTCACACCTCAGTCCAAGTTCTTCTGGACAGTTCCACACAGCTTACCCGGGCTGTGCAACCGTTGCAATAAGTTTACGGGTACTTATCAACCTTAACAGCCTATAAGATGAAACATCAACGGGTTAGCACAGTTATAACATGATATTGAAAGACTTTGTGATTCAGAGCTTGGACAATGAGGAATTGTTCATCAAGGTGAATCTTTATATACTTTGAAGTTTTTGTTACAACTGAAGGTTACAGGATTTAAGCACAAAACAGATATCAAAATACAACAGTTGCTTCAAAAACTACAACATAAAAAAAAAAACAGAAAACTTCATCAGCTCAAAAATACTGTTGACCGTACTTGCTGAAGATACGGTCAAAGATTTCCTTCTTCGCCTCGGACTCAATCCCAGTGTTGACGCCGTGTTCCTTGCAGACTTGTCTCGCCTCAGCCATGATCACATTTCTGTTTGGCGTGCTCGTGCCTTTGATCATCTGAGGGCGGTACCTGCACATCTTCGGAACTGGAACGGTGTTGGGATCGAGCTGAGCACTCAGCATAGCTCGCTTGAACTGACTAAACATTTCAGGGTCTCCAGATCTGAGTTCCCACAGGGCTTCCTTGAAGGCTTGCCTTGGGTCTTCAGTCGAGTAGACTTTCCTGTAATAGAAGTCATTGATGAATTCATGCTTGAACTGCTCCCAGTCATCGTTCCACTCAGCATTCATCCACTTGTCAACATGTGGGTACCGAGACGGGAGCGGGACGTTCTTCTGCAACTGATGCGTCGACTTCCTAACCTCAGCCTTCATCTGGTGCTTGTTGATTCTTCGCACACTCCGGTTGGCTTTATTTCTGTCGACGTTCTTCTCCACCTTGGCGAGTTCCTTCTCGAACTTGGCCACCTTCTTGGCCTGATCGGCAGCGAACTTCTTGATCCAAGAGGGATTCAAGTACTTTTCCTTGGGCTCCCCCATAGCTTTGGCAGCTTCGATGCAGTCTTCAACAGATATCCCGTCAAGTTCTGCATCGAGCTCGGCCGTAAGCTCGGCTACGAGGTCGTGGTCCAGTTTTTGCTGCGATCCTTCAGCTGGCACTCCTTCCCCCTGCTGAGCTCCTTCAGCTTGCTGGAGAACAGCTTTCCCTCGTCCAGCAACAGCTGCTGGCTCCTTGTCTTCCCTCTTTTTGGCATCATCCAAAAGGGTGGCAACAGTGCCATCCAGGGAGGTCAGCTTGGCCTCAGCTTGTTGAACGCGGGAAAAGAGTTCGTCAACCGCATCCTTCTCTTCCACCTTCTTGGCCAATTCCAGGTCTTGGCGCTCCTGCTCAGCTCGCTGCACGGCTGCAAAGGTCGCAGAGACCTCTTTGTGGAGGGCGACGAACTCAGCTCGGAAAGATGCGAACTGAGACATCCACTCCTGGTCTTGGGTCTGCTGGGACTTTGCCAGGTCAGATTCAGCAACGGTCTTGAAAACGTTGAAATCCGAGCTGAGACCCTGAACGGCCTTCCTTAGAGCTGAGATCTCCGAGCTGGAAGAAGTGGAGAGATCTTCGAACTTCTGCTGCAGAGAGGAGGAGCAGCTGCATCCTGTCAGCTTCCTCCTCCTTGCTGTGCTGTAGCTTGGACAACATTTCCTGCCTCAGCTGGTTGACCCTCTCCGAGATCAGCTCACAGATAACATCGGTTGAGAGAGCTGGCTGATCGGAGGGTCCGGACAGGTGTTGTGGTTGTGGCTGGGCAGATGGCTCCGAGACAACCATGGCAGATCGGCTGGCAAGGTAGGCCTTGAGCTTGTCTTCTTCTCTCTTGGCCGCCTCATCAGCTGCGTCGACGTCCTCCATGCATGAGGCATTCTTGGCCAGCATCTCGTCAAGAAACTGAACAGCTCCAGGATTGTTGCACAGTTCCCTGGTGTCTGTCCCTTCTTGGATGCTCTTGTCCAGACGTCGTCGTAGCACAGCCACCTTCTGGTTGTAAGCCACCTCCAGGTTTTGGTAGTCGAAGTATTCCCTCAGGTTGGACTCTTCGACCTTCATCCTGTCCCAACCATGGATCCTGAGGGTTTCCTCCTTTACATACCAATAGCTGAATATGACGCTGAATTGGTAGAGCAGTTCAGTCCCGAAAACAGTAAAAATGGGCATCGAGGCTGCCTCGGGGAACATCCCAATCAGCTTGCGGAAGCAGTAGCTGAGTCTTCCTTCATATTCAGCCAGGATCGCCTGGCGGTTGTCTTCTTCATCAATGGGAGGGGGGTCGATATCGAAGGTAACGGGTTCGATGGTTTCATCAACGTTGGCCAAAGGAATGGTCACAACGTTGGCATCGAGCGAGAGGCTCGGAATATCTGACTGAGGACCAGTTGAGAGAACTGGATCCTCTTTGGATGGTGAGTCAGCTGGCTCAAGGGTTTCTTCAGTCACAGGTGGGTTTACCTGGCTGGCATCAGCTCCAGTTTGAATGTCGTGGGACTCCTCAGATGAAGAAGAGTCGTCTGAGGAGGAGCTGGAATCCTCCACTTGGATTTCCACGTCTTCAGCCGTTTCCTCCTGACGTGGTTGAAGAATAAACCCAGCTGGGTCAACCGATTGGCTGGATTCGGTTGACTCCTTCTCTTCAGCTGGCTTTGCCACCACTGGACTGGTTGTTGAAGGTTGAGCTGCCGGCTGGATGATCCTGATCCTGGGCCTCTTCTGCAGAGGTTCCTCTTCTTCTTCTTCTTCGTCTTCCTCAGCCACCTCCTCCAGCTGGCGCTTTGCTGGCTTGGACCTCGATGGGAGGCGAGCTGCTGACTCCACAGCTAGCTTGGGGGCACCCTTGGGAGTATAGACGGCCTCCACAACGTCCCTGGCCTTTTTGGCTGTGGGGAACAGCGTCAGCTTGCTGAATGGTGTGTCCTCACTCCCTTCCCATGTCAGCGGCAGTCCCTTTGTGGCTTGGAGGATGAGGGCAGAGATCTTTGTCCCGAAGTTGAGTGTCCCCTTGACACTCAACAGCAGTTCTCCGGACTCAGCTGTCGTCTCGGAGATTTTCTGCTTCTCATCATCAGCTGGCCTTCAAGATATCCCAGCCAGTCGACCTGGTGCAGCTCTTCCAGTGCCTTCTGCTGCTTAAGCTTAGGTCGGCTAATGTCACCGAACGCTCCTCCATATGCGAAGGCGCATTTGGAAATCACGTCGAAAAGCAGTCGGTGCGCCGGCTTCAGCTTTATCCTTTGCATGCTCCCCTTCAATGGTTCGGGAACAAGAAGGATGGTTTGAAGGAAGGCATTAGCTTCCTTGTCAGTGAAGTTCCCCAGCACATCTGTGGCTTCGCGATTTCTGGGGATGATCTTCTCTAATTCCTTCGACACTTTTATTTCTATGACGGTGTCTTCTATTGTCCGGGAGGTTCTGTGTCGTTGCTTGCACGGAATGATCGTGACAAGCCCATCATCTGCAACTCTCTACAGATTCCGGTAGAAGTGTATGACCTGCTTCCTGAGCAATTGGGAAGGAGAGAGGGTTGCCCAGTCGAGCAGATGGTGGTCGGAGAGAATGGCGGCGACGGGGGCAAGTTCCGGCGAGGTGAGAGCCGCTGTGGATAGAATCTGTTCGAAATGAATCTTCGACATCACCATGTCGAAAGATTCCTGGAAGGTAGCAGGCTCCGCGGAAACCATCTTCTTCAAAGCTTTAGATTTGGGTGCCATCTCAAATCGATATATATGCAAATAAGAAGGAAAATCTTTTACTGAAAATGGTGAAACAAATTCGGAGGGGATGATGAATAGTAATTAAAGATATGCACGAAATAAGAAGGTAAGGATCACTTCCTGATTTGCCGTATTATATAATCTTTGACTCGGATAATATCAACGGCTGGGGTTAAATGGCGCGAATCCATCAACGGCTGAGATTACGCGACTGTTGGGTAATTTTGACTGATACTCCACGCGCGCGAGTGAGAAGGTGAATAGTTTAGGGTGTCAGCCCAGTCGCACTATAAAGTAAGGCTATAGGAGTTCAGCCAGACTTTACATTAAATGCGATATGATGGCTTGTTTAGTTTAGCTGACATGTTCAGGAATGTTTGAATTTATTTCAAACATTCTCATTTAATATCATAACACCTTCAGTCATAAATGATACCTGCCAGCTGATGTCGAGATCAGTTGTATACCTCAGTAGAGTTCCTCAGTTGCCGCATACCATCAGCTGACTCGAGTTCGTCTGTTCAGCTGATGTTTGATGTCTTCAGTTGGCAATTCGTATCTGAGATTCCCCCTTCATCTGAGCTTCCCCCTTAGATAGATATCCGACTCTTCAGCTCGGATGGATCCTTATCAGCTCGGATGAATCTTCAGCTCGGATGACTCTTCATCAGCTCGGATGACTCTTCATCAGCTCGGATGACTCTTCATCAGCTCGGATCCAAGAGTCCTAGAAGATCACACAGCATCTTGAACCGGGCTTCAGGAAGAGGTTTGGTGAAGATGTCAGCTCTCTGAATCTCAGTTGGGATCTTCTCCATGGACACATCCTTCTTCTCAATATGATCTCGGATGAAATGATGACGAATGTCGATATGCTTAGTCCGAGAGTGGTGAACAGGGTTCAGAGAGATAGTTATGGCACTCGAGCTATCACAATGAATGGGAACCTGTCCAGTTGCAACTTCATAATCTCTCAGTTGTTGCTTCAGCCACAACACTTGCATGCAACAGCTTCCGGCAGCCATGTATTCTGACTCGGTTGTAGAAGTGGCAACACATGCTTGTTTCTTGGAGAACCATGAAACCAGCTTGCTTCCCATGAACTGACAGTGTCCAGAGGTAGACTTCCTGTCCAACCGATCTCCTGCTAGGTCCGCATCTGAGTATCCAGTTAGCTGGATATTGTCATCAGTTGGGTACCACAACCCAACATTGACAGTTCCCTTCAGATACTTAATGATGTTCTTTGCTGCCAACATGTGTGCTTCTCTTGGTTGGACTTGAAAACGAGCACACACTCCAACTGCGTATGATATATCTGGTCGGCTGGCAGTTAGATAGAGCAGCGAACCGATGATCCCTCTATACTGGCTGGCATCAACGAGCTTTCCCTCAGCTCCGGGTTCGATCTTCCAGTTCGTATTCATAGGGATCCTTGTTGTCTTACTTGTCTGCAATCCGAACTTGGTGATGAGCTCCTTTGTATACTTGGACTGGTTGATGAAGATCCCTTCAGGTGACTGCTTCACTTGTAATCCAAGGAAATAATTCATCTCGCCCATCATTAACATCTCGAACTTCTCCTTCATGAGATCTGAGAATTTCTTGCACAGCTCCTCCGACTTGGAGCCGAAAATGATGTCATCGATGTAAATTTGCACAACAAGTATATCTTCTCCAATTTTAATGGTGAACAGAGTTTTATCAACTGAACCTCGTTTGAACCCCGAGTTCAGAAGAAATCCACAAAGAGTGTCATACCATGCCCGTGGCGCTTGCTTTAGACCATAGATAGCTTTTTTCAGCTTGTACACTCTTCCATCTCTAGTTTCAAAACCAGGAGGCTGTTTAACATATACATCTTCTTTGATATCTCCATTTAGGAATGCACACTTCACATCCATCTGATATACTTTGAACTTGTGATGTGCGGCATAAGCTAGAAAGATTCGGATGGCTTCCAGCCTAGCAACTGGTGCGAAGGAATCTTCAAAGTCAATTCCTTCTTGTTGGCAGTATCCTTGAGCTACCAACCTTGCTTTATTCCTCACAATGAATCCAATGACGTCTCTCTTGTTTTTGAAAATCCACTTCAATGCAATCACCTTGACACCATTTGGTCTTTCTACCAACTCCCATACACAGTTGCGTACAAACTCATTCAGTTCTTCTTGCATGGCTGTTGTCCAGTGGACACAGTTGAGAGCTTCCCCAACATTCTTCGGTTCTGGTACATCAGCTACAAAGCAAGAAATCATGGCAACATCTCCAGCTTGCTCGAACTCTTCTAGAACTGCCAATTCCTCAGCATATTGGGCATAAGTGTTGGAATCTTCCTCGGTTGATTCAGGATTTGCAACTCTGCTCCGTGTACGCACACCCTCGGTTAGATCTCCAATGATGTCGTTGGTGGAATGAACTTCATACCATCTTCGGTTGCGTCTTCCTTCTTCTTCCAACTATGGCTGTTCAGAAATCTGAGTTGGAGTCTTCAGAGCTGGTGATTGATTAGCTGTTGAGTATGGATCCTCAAGATTGACAATGGTTCGAGCTGAGTTTGGTTCTGCTTCAGATGTTGATGCAGTTGGAGGAGCATCAGCAGAAGTTCCCCCTTGGGATGAGCTGAGGTCTTCGCATTCATCTTCAGAGGAGTATGGATCCTCATCCTCAGTTGCCCACACCAGTGGTTCAGCTCGGTTCTTTTCCCTAAGTGCTTGCGATCTGGTGAGAAATGGTAGAACAGCTGGATCCGCGTGTTGTTCTTTAACCTGTTCCCTGCACTCAAAGGTAGATTCATCAAAACTAACATGAGGTGTTATTTCCACAACACGAGAGCTGTTGTTGAAAACTCTATATGCCTTGATCCGAGCTGCATATCCAAGAAATATGCCTTTCGAAGCTTTGGCATCAAAAGTTTTCAACTGAGTATTCCCATTGTTGTGAATATAACACTTAGAACCAAAAACGCGAGAATAAGAAATATCTGGCTTTCTGCATCTCCACAGCTCGTATGGCGTCTTTCCCAACCGCTTGGTGAGAAGAGATCGATTCTGAGTGTAGCATGCTGTGTTGATCGCTTCAGCCCAAAATCTCTTTGGCAGAGCTGAGCTTGCTAACATGGATGTGGCAGCATCCTTCAGCGTTCTGTTTCTTCGCTCAGCTACGCCATTCTGTTGCGGAGTATGCGCGGTTGATGTCTGATGGGTTATACCATTCTTTTCGCAATACTCAATGATGGTTTCATTTAGAAACTCCGTTCCACGATCTGATCGGATAGAAATGATCTTCATCTCTTGTTGATTCGATATCAGATCCATCAGCTTGGGCAGCTCATCTCGGATTTCACTCTTGTGACACATGAAGATGGTCCATGTATATCTTGAGTAGTCATTAGTTACAACCAGGGTGTACTCGTTCCCATTCATGCTCTTTGGTGTAACTGGCCCGAAGAGATCCATATGGATCAGCTGTAACACTCGGTCAGTTGAGGGAGTTGACTTCAACCAGAAGGAGGATCTAGCGAGCTTTCCCAGCTGGCATGCACTGCAGATGTGTGTTGTTGAAAACACTCGGTTAGGTATGCCTCTTGCATGTTCTTGTCTGGCGAGTCGGTTCATCGTCTTGAAGTTCAGATGGTTGAGCCTTTTGTGCCACAGCCAGCTCACATCCGAACTGCTCTTTGATAATAGGCAGGTGTCAGGAAGGCTGCTGTTCCAGTCAGCGTAGTAAACATTCCCTGTTGGAGATCGATTTCCCAACAATATCACCTGCTTTGATCCGACATCTTTAACTCTGCAACCCTGTGCATCAAACTTGACAGAGAAACCATTATCACAGAATTGGCTGATGGAGAGCAGGTTATGCTTCAATCCATCAACATAAGAGACGTTAGAAATTGAAACATATTGGTTTCAAGGGTACCGTAACCTCTGGTATAACCTTTTGAGTTATCACCAAAAGTAACTGATGGACCTTCTTTCTCCACGAAACTTCCAAGTAAATCCTTCAGATTCGTCATGTGTTTCGAGCATCCACTATCCATCACCCACATTGTAGCAGACGCCTTCTTCTTCCTCAGCTGTTTCTCCTGCACCTGCAAAGAGAAATTCGCTTAGGTCCCCAATTTCAGTTGGGTCCTGGAGGGTTAGAACCAGTTCCCGCTGGAACTGCGCGTCGCTTTTCCCTGTAAACTCGGATGGATTTATCATTCCAGATTACTTTTCCTTCATCATCAACTATAACAACACCTCGGTTATCCTTAGGCTTGTTGTTAGTAGTGATGTTCTGTTTCTTGGGAGGAGTTCGATTTCTCCCCTGTTGAGCTTTTGGAGGTGAGGCTTTCCCCCTGTTTTGATGGCGATTCTTATCCTGTTGAGTTTGTTTGTGAGGTCGGACGCCATGTTGGAATCTTTGTGGCTGATTATGATTCCATCTTGCTGAGGGTTGTCTGTACCTATTCATGCCCTGATGATGATTCATATTATGGCATGAATATCTCCAGTTGTTTGACCAGTTCCTCATTGGTTGACTCGGTTGGAACCTTTGATCGAACTGATGTTGGAACCGCTGTTGATTCAGATGATTGAACCCATGTCTGTTCTGAGGTCGGTTCCATTCCTTCTGACGTTGACTTTGAGGTTGATGCAGAGGTCGGTTCTGATTCTGAGATCGGTTGCGGTTGTGCCTTCGACGCCTCTGATTCCTCTTCTGACTTTTGGAACATTTCCCCTCGGTTGATATCTCAACCGATGGAACATTCTGTCCTACCTCAGCTACTCCTTTTCCCTTCTCAGTTGTATTGGTCGTTTGAACTTGTTGAGAGGTAGAGGTTGAATTAGCTTCAGGAGACTCAGCTGTGTCTGGCTCGACAGCTGTGACTTCTACTGCTTTGATGAAGGTAGCTGGTGGAATACCAGTATCCTTGACAATATCATAACCGAGTCCTGACACATCATCCATCTGTCTGCTGTAACTTAAAAGGTTTTCGATGATCTTGGATGACTGATACAGCTTGATTAGATTGTCCTTCTCAGTTTGCAACTGTTTGAGGAGGATAATTATCTGCTCGGTTTTATCATCTGACTCCCTTATCAGCTGGTCGATCTGAGCATCTTGATTTTTCAACTGATCTTGTTGTTCCTTGTTCTGCTTTGTCAACTCCTCATCAGCGGGAGCCTTAGCCTCGTTCACTTGACTCTTGAGATTCTCAATCTCCTGAGTTTGGCTTGTAATCAGATCATCCTTTTCGGTTAAGGAGTCTTCAAGCTTGGCGAACTGAGCTTGAAGACTCTTAAACTCAACCGACTGCAGATGCAGTTCCTCACTGAGTTCTTGAAAATCATTCCAGGAGGGTTCCAACTCATCGCTCAGAGATTCCTGCATGTTAGAAGTATTGGAAGAATTTAAGCGAGCAGGATTAGATTGTACCTCAATATCATCTTGATCGGTTCCAAGTGCCATGAGACATTGATCCGGACTGATGACTTTATTGGTAGAGGTCAGTTCATCCTCATCTTCAGTGTCTGTGAAGATGTCCATATCGTCTGCTGCTTCTTCAGCTACCATGGCTTTGTTCTTTGCGGTTTGCTTGGCCCTCAATGCTTCTCTTTCCTTCTTTGAGAGGTCTGGGCAGTTAGCTTTGAAATGTCCTTCCTTACCGCATTCGAAGCAACCATTGGTGACTGACTTAGAACTGTCTCAAGTTCGGTTTGATTTATAGAAACGTTTATATTTTCCGAACCGAGTGTCCATTTCGGCTAGCTTCTTTGACAAAGCTGCAATGTTCTGTTGCAGTTCCTCTCTGCTTGGCTCCTTTGCAGTCGTGTCAGCTGATCTGGTTGGCCTTGACGATCTCGATTTTGAGTAATAAGCTCGGAGAGCGACTGACTTTGAGGCTGAGCCAACATCATCAATTCTACTTGTCTGACCTGAGGGCTGCGATCTCCTCCTGTTGACCTTATACTCATTTCCTTTCAAGATTGAGAACAATCTTTCAGTTCCCATTTCACCAAGGTCAGCTCGGCTCTCGTGGATATTTGTGAAAGTATCCCACTCAGCCGGTAGAGCTTGTAACACTTTAAGGTTGATTTCTCTTAGAGTGTATTTTCCTCTCCGGATGGACTGGATTCTTCTGATGATGTCCATAAACCGAAGCTCTAGCTGATCGATAGTCTCATCAGGTCGTCGCAGACTGAAGTTGTCGAAATCTTGACATGCATGTGAGAACTTGTTTTCCTTTGTCTCGTCGCTTCCTTCACTTAGCGATGCCAGGACGTCCCACATCTCTTTTGCAGTCTCACACTCCTCTATCCAGGGCAGATAATCTTGTCCAACCGTGGACATTATTGTGCTCTGAGCCCAGATATCCAACTGGCTCACCTTGGCCTCCTCTGGAGAGTAGTCTTCTGGCTGTTTCTCCACATACTCCACCACTGTATCTCCATCGTTAGGATTTGTGGGAGTGCGAGCTATCCTTTCTTTAATGACAATTGGTTCGGAAGAGAGAACTTGTTGCATCCTGTGATGCTTTGATAGAAGGATCTTTTTCATTCGAGTTCTCCATGATGTATAATTGACTACTGAGAACATGACCACGATCTTGTCCTTGACGTCCATCTGCACAAAAAAACAGGACAAAAAAATGCGAGCAAGAATGCACTAGCGTGAAAAGATCTGTTCAGTTGACCACTGATGAAAATTTCTCGAATTCACACCTTATGAAACAGAGTCAGCAGTCTTTTGAACCACTGCTCTGATACCACTTGATGGTCCCGAAACGAGTTACTGGTGTATGGAGGGGGGGGGGGAATACACCAGTTAGGATTTTAAAACTTAACCCTGAAAAATCACTTCAACTGAGTAAAAGGACTCAGTTGGAATCTCACAGCTGAGTAAGCAACCTCAGCTGGAAGAGTGTAGCTGTGCGGAATGTGGTGGAAAATTAAACTCGTTAAAACAACTCACGCTTTTAAGCTCGGTTGGTCAAGAACCAAAACAGCTCGGTTGGTCAAAAACCAAAACAGCTCGGTTGAAAAAGTGCAAATACAATTTGTATGCCGGTTAGTTTGGTCAGTTGGAAATGCAATAAGTAACTAAAAAAAAAAAACACAGACACACAGGATTTAACGTGGTTCGGAGATAACCCTCCTACGTCCACGAGGAGATGTGAATCCTCACACCTCAGTCCAAGTTCTTCTGGACAGTTCCACACAGCTTACCCGGGCTGTGCAACCGTTGCAATAAGTTTACGGGTACTTATCAACCTTAACAGTTAAGTTTGCGGGTACTTAACAACCTATGTCAAGTTTGCGGGTACTTGACAACCTAACTACTCAATTACAGGAAGAGTAAGGTCCTAGTAAACACTTTTTAGGGTGTGGATGGGTTTTCCAACTACAGCTCGATCACGAATGAGAGCTAGATCTAAGGCTTGAACGAATAAACACTCAAACTAAGATCTAAGACAGATTTTCACTCTATGAACCCTCAGCTACTAATGTTCTATCACTCTTGAACTCTCAGCTGCTGATGTTCTTAGAATAGGATTTTTTTGCAGATTTTTCTTTCGCTTGATTCTCTTGTGATTGCACTTTTCTGTCTCGCTTCTATTGTCTGTCTCGTGTACCTCTCGAATGAGAGAATGCCTCTATTTATAGGCGGAGAGTATCAACTAGCCGTTGGAGGAGCTGTTGATCTCTGATCGATGAAAGCGATGGCTTGTCTCTCATTTCTGCAGACTTTCCCGATATGGCATCTGTGCTCTTCTGCTTTCCATCTGAGACAGCCTTGTGTTGGGCCAGATGGGGTAATGACTGAACGGTCAAACCCTCATATGACTTCCTTTTGAAATTCAAATCTTGACAGTCAACCTTGGATAGTTGGTTGAAAATCTTGATCCTCATCTGAGTGGTCTTCAGCTGATGTTCTGATCTGTTGAACTCTCAGTTGACCTTGAACTTCAAGCAGTTGATCTTCTTGTTCGAGTTCTACAACTGAGGTTCTGAAACTGAACACTCAGTTGTCTTCCTTGTATTTACTCAGTTGGGTTTGAACCCTCAAATGACTTCCTTTTCATCTGATGTTCTCTTCCTTTCTACTGCTTCTCATCTGATGAACCTTCAGTTGGTTTTCTTCACAACTGATGTTCTGAAGACTTCCCCCTTATTCCATATGAACATATGAACTCTCAGTTGTCTTTCATCATAACTGATGTTCTGTCTGAGTAATGCCTTGTTGCCATCTTCAGCTGGAGACCTGTAAAGATAAAATCTTAACTTTGCTCAAACAGCGAGCCTAAATTCTAACATTAGGTTCTGGAAACATCTACTCGGTTGGGGTCAGTCGGTTTTGGAATTTATCAAAACTTATACTAATAAATTTCCCAACAGTTCGTTTAGATCTAACAATTGGTACCAGGGCGGTACACAGATCTTATAGGTGTTGATCTTGGGACAGACATCCAAACGTGTTGTTGCGTTTGTGATAAGACACAATGACTTCCACATGTGGCAGTTCAATGATGAAACCACCAATTCTTGATGGATCCAACTATGGATATTGGAAGATTCATCTGATGGCACACATCAGAGCCATCAATGAAGAGGTGTGGGAGACGATCAAGTCAGAATTCAAACCTCCCATCATAACCACTGGTTAACCTAATGCTGGAAAAGTCAAAGATTAGAAAGAATGGACGGAAGTTGAACGAAAAGAATCTGGAATGAATCAAGTTGCCTTGAATGCATATTAAGCATATGTTACTATGGAAATATTCTCTCTTATTTCCACGTGCACTTCTCGAAGCAAGCATGTGATATTCTGGAAACCTCCTTTGAAGGAAACGATCCTGTGAAAGGGCAACGATTACAAAACCTAGTGACCCAATTCGAGTTGCTAAGGATGGAAAAACATGAGACAATCAGCGACTTTCATGCAAAGCTTTTGAAAATCATTAATGAAAGCGTGGCCCTCGGAAAAAAGTTTGATGATGAATATCTTGTCAGAAAGGTTTAAAGATCTCTTCCCAACATGTTCGAGTACAAGGTGGTTACAATTGATGAAGTGAGAGAATTATCTATGATGAAGCTAGATGAGCTGATTGGATCATTGCAAACCTACGAGATGGGCAAAAGGTGTGAATAACATTGTAAGGGTTGGCTGTTTTGTTTTATTGTTTGAGTGCATATACTTTCTTGAGAGTATTGTAATTGAGTGCACGAATTAGTGAGGGTTTATCTTTGATAAATTCAGTTTGTAAGAGAGTTAAGGGTCGGACTAGAGATTCAAGCTTAGGTTGAGCGATTGTAGATCGATCAATCACTAATTCACGTGAAGTTAGGAAGAGGGTGAGCGAAAGGGTAGCATAAGATGTCGACCTGTATGTGTAAGATCCTCTGTAGCCATTTCTTCTAATAGTGGATTGGTTCTCTCTTGGGCAAAGGCCCCCCAGACATAGGTTGCAAAACCGAACTGGGTTATCATATTGTGTGTCTTTTATTTCTGCACAGTTTATTGTTTCTATTATACTGACTGTGCTAAATTTACCAGTAACGCAAACATCTTTATATAAATAAAGTGTTCGTTTAGATCTAACAATTTTTCTTCTTCTTCTTTAAATAGGGCACATGATTTTTTTAAATAGGACGCGGGCAATTACGCACCCTCCTTCAAACTTCATCCGAAAATTGTGATCTTAAATTGGTACGTTGACGTCTTTAAAAATTATGGTACTATTTCTTAATTGGAACATAACCCCACTCACAATTATAGGATTATTCCTTCATTCAAAATATATCTAATAAATGTTTCGTATTCTCTAAACCATAATAATATTCACCGACAGATGAAGTATTACTTTTTCATTAAAATATATAGGATTTGGTGTAAATTTGCTCCAAGCAAAGCTACATCTTTTTGTTGGAAACTTTTTATTGGATAGGATTTCGAGTCGGCGCAATCTTTCGAAAAGAGGTATTTTTCTTAACCATGATGGTGAGAGATGTTCGCTTTATTTGTCTGATGTTGAAATTACCGAGAACCTTTTTTTCTCATGCCCCTTTGCTCACAAAATTTGGGTTAGCTGCTACGATTGGTTTGAGCTGAATTATGTTGGTCACGTCAATTCTTTGAATCACTTTGAGCAACATATGGGCTACGTTAGAAAGGAAAAAAATATGTCGAGATTTGGAAAGCTTTATGGATTTGCATAACTTAAAATATTTAGGTCCATAAAAATGGAGTGGTATTCAAGAACGTGTCAAGCCGTGGTGATGATGTAGTTGAGAGAATCAAAATTATGTTTTGGTTTTGGATTTCAAACCTCAATCCTAGTTTATCTTGTTTTAGTTTGGGTGATTGGATGTGCAATCCTTCTCTTTGCTTTGATTTGTAAGAGGTGTAGGTGTTGTTTGTCTTGTATTGTAATGTGCATTGTCTATGGGTTGCACCCATCGTGCTATTTGAATAAATTTTACTTACCAAAAAAAAATTAAAAGATATATAATCGGAAGAGATAAGAGAGAGTTTTTTTTTTGCATTAGAGATAAGAGATAGTTGAAATGTTTAACCTTTATACATTGTTTCCCATTTTTGCTTTAACGAGTGGGGGAGGCAATCATACGTGTTGTTAGAGGGGGGCGGGTGGTGAAACGGGAACTCATATTCTCTCGTTTTCCAATCATTCTGAACGTTAACAATAGAGTATCAGTAAAATATAGTACTCCCCATTTTGCTTTCGGCACGGATATTAAGAAAAGCTGAAAAGTTATTTTTAGTGGGGTAAAAGTTAGGATGTAGAGGTAGTGTTAATCTTTTACTTACTTTTGCTAATCTTTATAACTTTTTTTATTATTTAACTTGTGTGAGTGGATTCATTTAATTTTGTTTTATTCATTAAGTTTTTGCTTTCATTTAATTTAAATATGCAATAAAAGCTTAAGTATGAACAGATTTTGGTTTCATTTAATTTAAATTTTTGCTTTCATTTAATTGAAGTATGAAATGTGTGTGTGCGTGTGTGATTAATTAAATCAGATCACTTAGTGGGGTAATAGAAATGTGTGATAATCGTGTGCGATTAATTTCATTTTTCTTCATTTTTCTTCATTGCTAATAGAAAAAAAAAGATAAAAGGAACAGTAAAGCAGAAAAAAAAAAAACACTGAAAAGTTAGAACAGATTTTGGAATGCAAAACAATAAACAAACATGAAATTGTACCGTCTATATAGAGAGAGAATCCAAAAGGCAAATTAGAGGGAAAATGTATTTTTTCATTCATTTTTGGAGCCAAAAGTGTTCACAAAAGAGGAGGGAAATTCAAACACCCTAACACACCTACAAGAATGAGAGTCAGACACCGGCACCATCTCCCAGGCAGCGGTAAAGTCAGTCACCGGCACAAAGTCCGACTGAGCAGCGGCTTCAGACACCGGCACCATCTCCGACTGAGCGGCGACTTGAGACAACAACACTATCTCCGACTGAGCGACGGAGTCGGGCACCGCCACCATCGAGTCGGTGGCACCATAGTGTCAAAATCAGATTCGAAAGTCGATTGAATCCCAGAGAACAAGGGATTAATCTCGCTTGAATTATACATATGAGTAGAGAAAGAGGATTGCAGATCGAGTGAGGAGCGAGAGTTGAGAAATTAGGGATTTTGACAGATTTGCTGATTGAGAGAACCAGAGAAATTATAATAGATGGGAAATTGGAAAAAACATAGATTCTGTTGACTACTTTATGAATTAATTATAATAGATGAGAGAGGTAGGTAAGAGAAGAGTTAAAACCCTAAAATCTGTTATATATTTTTTTGTTAAACTGAAACCCTAAAATCTCGCCATATATATTGCTGCTAGTTAGTGTAATTTTTATTATTAATTTTTTTTTTCGTTTTTTAGTTAATGTAATTTAGTCACTAATTTTTTATTTCATTGATCATTAGTATAATAGTAGAAAAAAAAATACATTTTCCAACTCAAAATAATTATATAAATTCAATAATCAAAGATCCTGCTCAAGTTATATAGATCCCACTCGAGCGGGATCTCAACATAATTCCACACATTGCGAGCAGGATTTCGTATTCATGAGTGGGATTTCAAAGTTATAAACTAAAAAATATTTTTTTGTGAAATTTATCACATATATATTAAGTTACGATTTTTTTAATCGTACAAGCTATTCATTTTTTAAATTTGATTAAATTTAATATATTGGTAGTAAAAAATACATTTTCCGAATCCAATAAATTATATAAATTCCATAATGAAAGATCTCGCTTGAGTTATATAGATCCCACTCGAGCCGGATCTCAAAATAATTCGACGAAGTGCGAGTGGGATTTTGTATTAACGAGTGAGATTTCAAAATTGCAAAACAAAATATGTTTTTTGTGAAATTAATCTTATATATATTAAGTTACGATTTTTTTAATCGTATAAGCCATTATTTTTTAAAATTTTTAGATCCCATTATATCGTTTGATTCAAATCTTTATCCTTTATTATTGTATTACTCAATTTTCGTCCTTTTATTCTTGACTCAATATTATTGTGAAATAAAAACAATACTCCCACTCGTGAATACCCATGACCATCGGTGAGGTGAGAGGAAAAAAAAAGCCCAAAGCAAAAAAAAACCTTAGATCCCGCCCCTATATATAATTCCACTCATGAATACCCCATTATCCCACTCCATGCCATAACTTCGATCCCGCCGGCAGCCACTTCACCCAAAAAAAAAATCATCACGTTCCACTCGAGTGTATTGTTGGAGCGGGATTTAATTCCTTCGATTGTACAACATGTCCGGAGAGGTTAGTAATTTAATTTATATTGATTAGATTTGTTGAATTCATTGTAGAAATTTTATTATATGTTGAACTTTAATTAAAAAAAATAAACTATGTTGCTTTTTTAGTTTCGATTATGTGTTTAGAAAACAAATAACAACTTTTGAGGTATATAAATTATCTCATATTAACAAAAATCGAAATCCCACTTGTGAATTAAAACATCCTGCTCGCAATCTATGAAGATCCCGCTCGGACGGAATTTTTTTATTTTCCTCAATGTCCGAGCGGGATCTTGTAATTCAAGGTTTAATTTTCATAAAAAAATTATATATGTACAATGTTTGAATTTTAGTCGAAGAATCTGTTGGTTAAGGTATTAATTTCAATTTTGTGTGTGTAGAAAATTAATAATAGGTTTTATAGGTTTATACGTTATCCCAAATTAACAATATATGAAATCCCACTCGGTCATAATAACATCCCGCTTGGCTTTTTGTTAGATCCCGCTCGGTTGAAATATGTATTTTTATTAATGTCCGAGCGGGATCTTAATAATATAGGTTTAAATTTAATTAAATAAATAAAACATGCAACTTTTTTGGATTTTAGTTGAATAATTTTGTAGGTTAAAATATTAGTTTCGATTTTGTGCGTAGAAAATTAATAATTTATGTTTTAAGTTTATAGTTTATCCCACATTAATACTATATGAAATCCCACTCGTAATTTACAACTTTTGTTGGTTACATATTTGTTTTGATTTTGTGTAGAAAGTTATAAATTTGTGTTTTTACGTACTTAAATTATGCGTATTTAAATTCGCGTTCTACATACTTAAATTATGTGTATTTTTTCACATAATTGGCATGTAGATTTTTATTGTTGTAAGTTAATTTGTGGGATTAGTATGTTATATAAAAAAATGCGTATTTTTCTAGTGAAAGTCCTTTTTTAAAAATATCGAACTATACTGACATTTTATTGAAATGAATAGACAAAAAAAATTGTATAGGAGATTTGAAGTTATTTGTTGATTTTTTATTTTTCAGATGTGTGATTGGTTGTGAATTTCAATAAATTAGAATTTTGGTTGTATTATATTTATTAGATTTATTTTGTCTATTGTATTAGACTATTTTAATCTTTTGAAGTATTTAGATTTATTTGTAATGAATTGTTATTTTGTGATACGATCCTCGCCGGAGTTGCAGACACCGACGTGAATAGTATACACCCAACATCAAATCTGAACCGAACCGGATAAAGATGGAGTATCCCAAAACCTCTGTATCTATTTCTCACAAGTGAATTAGGCGAATAAAATCCCTAAAACCCAACGATAGAACGACACAGCAACTCGGGGACGATGAATGATGGATAAGATGGAATATCCCAAAACCTCTGTATCTGTTTCTCACAAGTGAATTAGGCAAATAAATCCCTAAAACCCAACGATAGGACGATACAGCAACTCGGGGACGATGAATGACACACAACGAGGGATGATTGACTCGCTGATACGTCGATAAGAACATCACGGTGGCATGTCGCCAATCCGCTAGTTCGGTGAACGAACTGAAGGAGATAAACTCACATAATATTATTCATCAAATCGTTATTTAATTCATGCCCTACTAGATCTATTTATAGGGGAGGAATACAATATAGTCCTAATCTTATAAAGAAACTAATCCTTGAACAATAAGGAAACAAATATTAAACTAACAAGGAAACCAAATCCTTAACTTAATAAATATAAAACTACCAAAATAATTAAAATAAAGCCTTATTTTTGGCCTACAATAAATAAAAATGAAAATTAAAATAAATAAAATCTTCAAATCTTCAATTTTGGATTGCATCATTTTTATTTTGTGCACATATTACATACAAGAGGCCCGACTCTATTACCCGTGCTTCGACCATTAGCACGTATTATAGGATTGGTGTTTTGAAAGATGTTAGAAGGGTTTTGTATGAGGTCTGTGGTGAAGAATTGGTCAATAAATTTATAAATAAGTGCTTTGGGCATTTTATCTATTGGGACCTGGGACAAAAATACGAGATGGTTGTACATCACGTGCTGTCACGTGAGATCAACTATCCAGGTTCTCAGGCTCACGAGATATGGTTCCATATCAACGGAACTCAAATGGGCAATTCGTTCCACGTGATGCTGCACGCTATGGGCAATTCTCAAGCTCAGGAATAAACTTGTGTATTATCCAAGTATTCGTTCCACGTGATGCTGCACGCAACTCAAATAGGCAATTCGGATGCTTGCACAAAAATTTTACTCGAATATAATCCGATTTCAGAAAATTCAAGTCCTCTCTACACGAGTCACGTTCCGACTGCAATATTTAACTCTTTTTAGCTATCGAAAACAGCACCAACACGCAACTCATCATCATCTGTCGGGTCAAAATCACGTGCTACGAGAGAAATCGTAGCATTAAGTGGAATCACCGGAACTAACCAGTTGGTTAGATCACACGCGTCATTCGTTGCACTGAGACGAATTCATGCACTGTGCTCCACCATAGTAAAATCGCGTAAACCTTCCTCAGTCCAGTCTTCAGATGCTTTACTATCAATTTCAAGATCAGCACTGTCAACATCTTCATCGTCTGAATCCAACTCGACAGTGCATTGTGGTTCATTATCTTCGTTGTCTGGAACATGACAATCTGGAACAACAGGTACGTGATTTGTGGACGTTACTTCGTAATTATACCCACTAGGATATAAGTTGGAAAAGAAATTCTGGGAATTTATTTGTTGTTGGATACGCTCAATTTCATCAGAATATGTGTGCCCTTGGTTGTATTGAAATGATGACGGCTGCCCTTGGTCGTATTGAAAGGATGACGGCTGCCCTTGGTCGTATTGAAAGGATGACGCCCCAGGATCTTTGAAATATGGAACATACACATCTTTGTGGCTGTGGATGAGATACACGGTTGAAAAGGACTCAATACACAATTGAGCAAATTGTTGATATGTGCTCAGAGAATTTTCATAGTGCGTCCACTTCTAGCACGCGATAAATAATACATTTCGTACCGAGTGCTCATCGAATTTCGACTCATCAACACATCGATGTTGTATTTCAAATTGATAAAAGCTAGAGTGACAGCAAGAACTTGAGTGATTGATTCTGAACCGCCCACATACTCACAATCTTGCCATTCTCCACCATATTTGATGTTGAAATATTTCCATTCTTCCATATTCAAAAATATAAACACTATAAGTATGGAAATCAAGACAATTAAAAATGTAATATAAAAGATCCCGCTCGCATAATTTGTAGATCCTGCCTCGAGTGGAATCTTTCTTTACGAGCGAGATCTTACTATTCACAAGTGGGATCTACTAAGGACGAAATCTTAAATACAATTGAAACTCACCTTTTTTGGGTTTGTTGATCAAATTTGAAAAATTCTTCGACTAATAACGAAATTCTCTTTTAAACTGATTTTTTTATGAGGTTCTAATATTTTACAGAATATTTTGATGGTTGTGGTGTTTGCTCATTCATCTCTGCTACCACTTATATAGAATTCATTCAATCAATTGGGTGAGTGAAATTGGTACAAATTCATGTGAAAGTAAAATTGTTATATGAAAGGTGAAATTTCAACCATTCATGTGAACATTTAGAGATGAATTTTCATATTCACCACTATCGAGTACTATCACACTCAATTGTGTGTAAGGTGGCGTGCTACCAATATTTATGGAAGAAAATTTAATTATATAGTACAATTATTATCACATATTGCATAAAAATTATGAAAATCTACGAATTAAAAAAAATTGAAAACAAAAAAATATGTAAACTATACAAACAGATAAATAAAGTTATTAATTGCAAAATAATTAAATATCCCGCTCATACAATGTTAACAAAAATGAAGATCAAAAATATCGAGTGAAATCTTCATTTTTGTTATTTTTGGCGAGCGAGATTACCATTTACTTTACATTTCATAAATTTATTGTTATTTTAATATAATTTACATATTTTTTCATTTTAATTTTAATTACTTAATAGTTATTCAATATTATTATATAATTATTTGAGATAAATTTTAAAAAATAATTAATCTCCATGCATAATAATTTTCAGGCATATTTAATAAAGATCCCGCTCGAAAATTAGAAGATCCCGCTCGAATGGGATCTTCCAATATATGCAATTTAACCGAGCGGGATTTCTTTTTATTTGTTAATTGATATAATTATTGTTAATGTTATATAGTTTACATATTTTTGGGTTTTCATTTTAATTAGTTAATTAGTTAATACGTATTCAATATTATTATATAATTAATTTAATTAAAAATTGAGTAATTAATTAATAATTTATTCATAATAATCTTTAACCTTGAAAAATAAAAGATCCCGCTCGAAAATTAGAAGATCCCACTCGAGTGAGATCTTCAAAAATCTCGAGTGAGATCTTCTAGTATATGTAATTTATCCGAGCAGGATTTCTATTTATTTGACAATTCATATAATTATGGTTATTTTTGTATAGTTTACATAGTTTTTAGTTTTCATTTTTATTAGTTAATTAGTTAATACGTATTCAATATTATTATATAATTAATTTAATTAAAAATTGAGTAATTAATTAACCATTTATTCATAATAATCTTTAACCTTGAAAAATAAAAGACCTTGCTCGAAAATTAGAAGTTCCACTCGAGTGGGATCTTCAAAAAACTCGAGTGGGATCTTCCAATATATGTAATTTATACGAGCGGGATTTCTATTTATTTGACAATTCATATAATTATGGTTATTTTTGTATAGTTTACATATTTTTTGGTTTTTATTTTAATTAGTTAACTAGTTAATATGTATTCAATATTATTATATAATTAATTTAATTTAAATAATAGTAATTAATAACCATTTAATCATAATAATCTTAAAACTTTAAAAAAGAAATATCCCGCTCGTAAATTATAAGATCCCACTCGAGTGGAATCTTTGTTTATTTGATATATCATGAATTTTTAATTCTTTTCGTATAAATTATATATTTTTTCTCATTTATTTCATATAGTATCGAAAATATTCAGTTTACATAAAGATATTTGGGTAATTAATTAATTGGATATGCCCTAGACAAAGTAATCATTGCAACACTAATTATCTAATTATTGACCACTTTTGCTAACTTCTATGCCCTAACATCACAATCATTTTCGGTTAATGACAACTAAAGTGAGTGTTAGTCAAATCGGTGTCAATGTGTAAGAAATATAATATAAAAAATACAATATTAAGGATAAATTGGTCTCTTCATATCAAACATGGACATAACTAATTTAATTCCTCACAATTGTATATAACAAATTATGAAATGGTCAAAACATATATTTCACAGTTGAAACTAAAACTTATCTTAGTAGTAATTTTATTAGGGGAAAATGTGACTATATTTTATTTTAACAGTTAATTTTTTTTTCTTAACGTGTGTGGCTGGCCACCGCGTGAGTGAATAAAATTTCTTTTTATTATATGATGTTAAGTATCTGAAATTTTATCTGGCGATAGGAGTTTGATGTGGCCGGTTGTCTTGTCTTTGTCACATTATTATTAAGAAAATAATGTTGATTAATGTTTGGCCAAAATACATGGAAAATAATTTCAAATTTCTGGCTACGGCAACTTGTTGTGCCGCCCATCTCGGCATTTCCAGCAACGACAAACACGTCGGCCGTCGCCAATCTCTTCTCTCTCAACTTGGATCGTCGGAAAGTTATAAGTGTTCCTATTAGTAAAATATTCAAGCTTTTTTTTTTTTTATTTTCACTCTAATTCAAAATCATTTCTAACATTGTGAGAAAAAAAAATACTGTAAGGACGAAATCAAATCTGACCCCATACATATATATACATAGAGCGAGGGAACCTTGGGTACTGCACCATGTTTAGTTTTTTTTTTTTTTTTTTTTTTTTTTTTTTTTTTTTTTTTAACTGTTTAATTAATTTTAATTGAAAATTTATAAATATAATTAAAAGTTATTAATAAAATTTGATTGAAAATAAATAAATTTTAATTACTCTCTTTTTACCCCTAAGGCTGTCCACAGCGGTGGTCTCGTCGGAGGTCTCGAGACACCGAGCTGCAGGAGGGGAGAGCTCGAGACTGTCCCGCCGCGACGAGACTGTCTCGATCCGTCGCATGCGGGACACGCGCTCGACGCGAAAAAAAATAGCAGAGACGGCGGCGGTTGAGGGGCGAGCGGAGGTGTTGAGGGGCGGCGGAGGAGGGGCGAGCACCTCCGTTCGTCGAGATGCTTCTTGGATTGGAGGGAGCAGTTTGGTGTTGGGGATGAATGTGGAAGTGTAGATGGAATAGAAGAGGATGGAGATAAAGAAACAGGTGGCGGAGCTGCGGAAGGCGAGGGGAGGGCTGTGGCGGAGGGGTTCATGTCGCAGGTCTTGACGGTTGAGAGGAGAGAGATCGCCGACGCCATGGATTGTGGAGGATTTTTTTTAGGAGGAAAATGCATAGAAAGTGTTTGTGAAAATGTTTGAGAGAGAAATGAAACAGCATCTCACTTGTGTGACGAGTTGTACGGCTTTTAAAATTAATGTAATTAATTTACATTAATTAATGTGTTGTAGTTATCATTTAAATTAATGAAATTTTTAAATTTTATTATTAAAATTAATGCAAAATACAAATTCAGAAATTTCTTAGAGACACCCTTTAGAGACAGCCCCACTGCAGCTCACTGTCTCTATCTCCAAAAAATCCTTAGAGACACCCTTTAGAGACACCCTTAGACAATCTGCAGTGGTAGTGTCTCTAAAGGGTGTCTCTAAGGATTATTTGGAGATAGAGACAATGAGCTACAGTGGGACTGTCTCTAAGGGGCGTTTCTTTCTAATTTCTAAATTTGTATTTTGCATTAATTTTAATAAGAAAATTCCAATTTCATTAATTTAAATAAAAATAATATATTAGTAGAAATAAAAAAAATTACATTACTAAAAATAAAAAATTACATTACTAGAAATAATAAAAAAACATTACTAGGAAAAAAAAAACATAACCGTTGATAGCGGAAAAAAATAACTACGTCCATCCTCGACGTCGCTTGACGTCGGCAACCATCATCATATGCAGCTGGTACTGGTCCGGCGGTATGTGCGACATATCCATGCTGATGATCTTTGCATTGGTAGCGTCTTCCCAAGCATGCTCCCTCATTGCCTCGGCGAGGTTGTTCTTTGCCTCGCAGATGCCGCTTAGCCGGGCATTTGTTGAGTCGACCATCGACCCGAACTCCGCCTCCCCGGTCACCTTCTTTCTCTCCTTTCCTTTGGCCGTCCTCGTCGCCGCCTTTGCAGCGTCTCATCCCTGTGGGGGGGGGGGGGGGGGAGCCGTGCTTTCCTCTTCTGTTGCCTCGCTCGATCCGTGCGGCGTTCCAGATGAGGTGTAGGCGTCTTCAACCGTATTCTTCGTCCGCTTCATGGAGGGAACGTTAGGAAATTCTTGGTGGAGGAAATTTGGGATAGTCCTGCAGATTTCCCAGGTACCTAAGTGCTTGAAGCAGCTCCCTTGATATTGCTCGTATATCTCTTGGGCATTCTCGATGACCATGTCGTCGGAAGCGACGCTAGGCCTTTTCTTCGTCGCCTTGTCGTAAGCGATCATCCACTCCTTCACCCATATGGAGATACGTCCGAAAAAATTCTTTACTGTCTTTGAGTTCAGGTCGTCGACGAACATGGCGTTGTACCTAGCCGCGACTTTCCCCAGTATGCCTCGCCATGTTGATCTCTGCCGAGAATGGAGTTGTACGTCTCCTCTTTCCAGATCTGGGCGACGGCGGTACCTTGTTCAACCGTGTAATTGCGCCGCTTCGTCGGTTGTTTTGGCGCCAGCGGCCGAAGGAGGAGGGACGTTTGCGAGGGTGAGATCGGCCCGTGCCTTGC
The DNA here is from genome assembly GCA_029490685.1 of Schizonepeta tenuifolia. NCBI lineage: Eukaryota > Viridiplantae > Streptophyta > Magnoliopsida > Lamiales > Lamiaceae > Schizonepeta > Schizonepeta tenuifolia. Next base: position 76,639,144 of record CM055956.1, on the reverse strand, counting down.
CCTTTCCTTTGGCCCGTGCCTTCCCCATTCCTTTAGCCTGTGCCGCTTCGGATGAGGGATTGTCTTCGTCGCCCATGACACTGTGGAAGGACTCGCCGACGGACGAATTGAGGTTGATAGAATCAAGCCCGTCGGTGTATATCCTTCGTATGCATCGTCGTCCGCTATTTCAGGGGGACATCACGACGATGACCATGGATTATTTGGATCCATTTGAGAAACGATTGTGTGAAAAAGATAAAAAAAGAATGAAAGAGATGTGAAAAAAAAGAAGGAATTGTGTGAGAAAAATAGAGAGAAATGGTGTGAATGTGGTGTGAATTAAGGTGGTATTTATAGGTTAAAAAAAAGAAAAAATAAATAAATTAAAATCGGCTAAAAAGAGCCGTTTATACCAATTGGATTTCAAATAACCGTTGCGATTTTTTTTTTGGTCTGGCGCGTGCAATGCACGCGCCGTATTAAAAAAAAAGAAAAAAAGTCCAGTGCGTGCAATGCATGCGCCGGATCAAGACAGTCTCGAGCTGGCAAGACGGGCTCGAGACGTGGCAAGCTACAGCAGTCGTCTCGTCGGCGGCGGCATCTCGAGACACCCTTAGGAGACGACCGTTGCGGAGAGTCTTATCCCCCTAATTCCTTTTAATTATTCCCAAATTACAACTAATCATATCGTAGATTTGGTTGTACCAAGTTTTTTTTGCCACTCCATGTATGAGTGAATAGATCAATCCATCAATAATATCTTTGAGGTATGTCAAGTAGTAACATTGCTTGTGAGCAATTTCATCGTTGATAAAATGGTGGAATATGGCACAAGAGAAATCTGATGATCAATCACGGATCTAGCTATTAATATAAACAAACCACCCCCCACCATGATTTTAAAGACGAACACTACTTGTCACTTGGACGCTTTTTTGACTAAAAGAAGAAAACTAAATCATCGTTCCAAAGTCATTGCAGTTTTATTAGAGATCCAAAATTACAAACCACCGGACATTCCATACCGTGGGAAGAATACTGAAGGAAAATACTATATATATAATATCTTGTCGAATAAATGATGCGTATACATGTGTATTTGTATTGTTAAAAAATCGCAGAAGTTGGGTACTGACCTCTTGATCACACCATTCCTATCTCTTCATGATGAAATTCACAATTTGCCGATGTCTGAGAACGTAAGCTCACCCAGACAGTAGTCTCTGCTCGTCGTTCTCATCAAAATCAAGACTTCCGTCTCCTTCATAATCCACATCGATCACACTTATCTCCTGCACACCGTTTTCTGATACATGAAGCTGAGCATGTTCTTCCACTAAACCCGAGTTTTCTGTTTCTAAATCCTGCATTTCTGATTCGATTAATGCTTCCATTCTTGCTCGGTCTCTGTCCCTCGGATATGTACAATAGAGAAACGAGTAGAAGGCACAGCAAATTGCCATAGGGATGCTAATTGCAGTGTAAAGGGCTTTCCCAAGTGATGCAGCATTTTCTCTATCTGTTTCTATTGCTTTTGAGTCTTGTGGTGCTGCCGGAACAGGCTTATAGCCATACACCCGCTGAGCTAACATTCCCACCACCGGAGGAGCAAACGAAGATAGTATAGACTCAAACGATCTATCCAAAGCATAGATGCTCGTTCGCGCTCTCTCCGGTACTATCTCTGCAAATATTGGACTGCAACCATATTGAAAAGAGAAAATTTAAGACTGCAATCACATATTACTAATAGCTAGTATCGAAAACTTAACTTTAAAACTCATTCACATATAAATGAGTTATGCAACGAGCACACTAAACAAACATTATCATCATTGATTTGGTATCATATACAGAAAACATTGTGCTTTCCTACAACGGCAGAGGAAAAGAAGGCCTTAAGTTTCAAGAAAAGTTAAAAGATAATAGTTGCAAGATACTTACTTGTTAGTTGCTGGAGCATTCCAAGAGATGAAAAATCCCATAATAAAGAACACCAAACCATGCATTATTGCGGTAGAAGGATCATCCGGCAAACCGAGCAATAAAATAGCAGCTAAAGGAATGGCCGAACCAGAGCTTATCTGTGAGAGTATAATTCTACCAGCATTTGGTAATCGTTTAGCAAGGATATCACCCATCTTTCCGCCAAACAAACCACCTAGAGATCCAGCTATGTTAAACAGCGTCAAGATTGTCGCTGTTTTCTTGTGAGAGAATCCCATAAGCTCTAGCCACATTGCAGCAAACGACAGAGATGACCAGGGGAACGAACCAGAGACACCTTGAGCAACCAATATCTGGAATGAAGGTACTTTAATAACTGCTTTTGCTTCTTTAAGGAGTTCGTTCACTTCTTCTTTGAATGGCTTATGCGGAGGTTGCTGTATCTTTTTACCATAACTATCAACAAATCGAGGATCATTGGCAAACAGTTGGACTAATATACCAATCACGACACTTAATATTGCAACAAGGTGAAATGCGACTCTCCAACCTGGGATTCCCATGACTGTTGTGGAGGCTATAAGAACAGAAAGTAGGCCCCCGATGATGGAACCTAAGTTTCCTGTCAATTGTAGCCAACCAAAAGCAGTACCACGATTTGTGTCATCAGTCGAGTCAGCAACAAGAGATTGAATTGCTGGTGTGACTATGGCAAGCCCAATCCCATTCAGACCTCTCGATATTGCCACCTATGGAATAAGACCAAACTTAACACCTCATGATGCAACATAGCATGCAAGACCTACAAACAACACTAAATTTAGATTTCCTCAAAATTCTGGTGCATTAAATCAAACTTGCAAACTTATGTGAGCGGGTAAAAAGACTAGTCTATATACTAGGTTCGTTCACGAATTTTAAGGCAGAATGTTAGAGAGATTCTACAATACACAGCTTACTTTAACCAAGAATGTGAATAAAACTCCTCTAACTTCTCTCGGCATTCTTGGACGGACCGAAACCACATACCACCATAGATTTTACACACACCCTCAACCAACATAGAAAAGGAGAGGGATTTGTGAAATATATGTAACATTGCGGCAGCATTTTCGCTCGTTTGTTAACACTTACTCATCAAAACACTGAAATGTATGATGCCAAACATATTCGAACAGATTCACAAAACGAACCCCCAAAATGAGACAATAATAACAACACCTACAAATACAAATTTTGGCATGATCTAATCTCGCCTATCAACGAGGAATACATTCGAGAATATTCCGACCAAAATATGCAACAAGTTCACAGATAAATCAGATTTTGATGAAACATAAACGAATTAACACTAAAATTAACACCTCAGTGAAGGTGGAGGAGATGGCGACGAGGAAAGTGGCGGCGGCCCAAAGGAAAGCGCCGAGGGCGATGACAGTGGTCCGATTGTGGCGAACGGCGAGATAGACGGCGAGTGGGTAACACGACGACTGCACAATGGATCTGAAAAGCGTAAGCGAGCCGAGCCGAGTTGGATCGGCGTGCAGCGCCGCGCCGACTTCTTTGTAGACACCGGGCAGCAAAGATTCATCGGCGCGTTCCATTATTCCGGCAAAATTTATGAGAACCAGAGTCAAGGTCTCCGATCTCATCGCCGTGAGCTTCTTCATTCATGAATTGAACAGACAAATTCCGCGGGATCTTCCGGCGGCGGCGTGCGTTGACTAGGAAGAAATTTGGTGGATTTATGTCTGGTGCAGTGCTTCCTTTTTTGTGCTTCAAAATTCAAATTACAAGCAGTATCGCAAAATTATTAATATTGTCTCAAAGGGAAACCTAGTTGACTTCCAAATTAAAATGCCATTTTTCTTCTTTTTAAATGATATATTCCAAAATATCTAAACCATATGAATTTGGTTAAGAGTACAATTTATTATTAATATGTATCAATAAAATTTAAACTATTTTTTTACTCATTTTAATTTAACCTATATGACATAATTGACATTATTTCAATTGACGTGACAAAATTCTAATAACTCGAATCTCATGCGGAAAATAAATATTATTATTTTATTATTTCAATAATTTTATTTGAACATATTATATCCGGATACATGGAGTTCGCCCGAACAAAATCTGGTCGATTCCCACATAAACCGATTTTCGAATTGATCCAATATTTAGTGTGACTAATTTATCCCAAAACATTTTTTGCTCCAAAATTGATGTGATGTGGCGGTAATAAACCCTCCACCTAGAGGCTAGACCCCTCCTCCAATTTTTTTTTCTCCCAAACATTAAAATTATACTCCCTTTATCCCGTTCATAATACAACATATTTCTTTTTGAAGTGTTCCATTTATTTTGTAACGTTTCCATTTATAAAAATAATTAGAAAATCATTTTATCGACTTTATTCACTTTAAAACCACTTTATATCACATCAGTAACAATTTTTTCACTTTAAAATCACTTTATATCACATCAACAACACTTTATTTATTTTAAAAATATTTTTATATCACTTTATTAATACACTAATCACCATCTTTACTCTTAATACTCTTTTTCTTAATATCCGTGCCGAAAAGAAACGTTGCATTATGAACGGGATGGAGAGAGTATAATTCATCCGAAAAGGGTATGATAATGATCTTTTTGTGTATAGCATGATTATTAATTTCTCTCAAAAATTTCGCTCTCATTTACCTTCTTTTAAGTAATTCTGTTGATTATTGCCTACTTAAGTGAGACTTAATTAAGTGAAATTTTTTAATGTTAGAAATCAAATTTTAAGAAGTTACTTAAAATGATTGAGCTGACGAAATTTGAATTTTGAATTTCAAATTTAGCTGAACACTTATGTAGGGTTTCGAAAGTTAATATATGTCAATCAATAAAGAACCGAAAATAGGAAAATAAATTATTAATTATGAAATATATAAATCCCTAACTTGTTGTCGTGTGGTTGACTACAGTGTGGCTGAATAGTAATGAAATGAGGTAACTTTAATCTATATCTATCTATATATTATATAAACGAAAACGAGTTTACAAAAATCTTATATGACACCCCTCGAATCTCTTCATTCTAATCTATCTAAATTCTCAAATTTTCTAAATTTAAAATCAATATTTATTATATTTATATTCTATATGATACATAACTGTGAAACAAAATCTTCAAAATTAATATCTTTTAATAAATTAACAACATCTAATCTTTAAATTTGTTCCTAAATATTTTAAATTTAATACGAAAAAGATGAACTTTTGGGACGTTTTTGTGCTTATTTTTCTATTGTCATGGCTTTGACTTTAATCAATTTATCATAGAGAAGCACTTGGATGCAGATGTTGCACCGTGCAACACCAAACTGCCTGACCCGGTTCCCTTTGACCACTTTTTTTTTTTTTTTATAAATTCTAAAATTATGAACTTTTGAATTTATACTTGAAATTTTTTAATTTTTATCTTTTATAGTACAAGCCGGTTAAGACCCAGAATAATGAGGTAGACGGGCTGATTCCGATCAAAACCGTGGTGAATAGGTAAATTATGATACAAAACCATGGGTTAGAAGGGTCAATTTTGAACCGACAGTTCAACTGAAAATCTTTTTATTTTATATTGAATCATAATGTATCATATTTTGGGTCACCTTGACAGTCTTCAAAATTATTTTTCTTCTCTAAATCAATGTAAGACAGAATGATAGTATTTGTTATCAAATTGATTCACTTCAATTCTCATACAAAATCGACATGATGAGACAATTTTTTTTAGAACAAAAATTGTCTTTATCCTGCATCAATTTTGAGAAGAATTTATGGAATAGTGATTTTCTATCAAAAATTTGAGGAGAATTTATAGAATAATTATTTTCCGTTAATTTTCGACGGTATTTATAATTTGAAAACTAAAGTTTATATTACTCAAAAGAAACTAGAAAAATTAGAAAAAAAAAAAGAAATTTGGGCCTGTTTAGTGCAATGGTTAAGACGGCAAAAATATTTGCTTTGGGCCATATAAAAAATACATTTCCACTCCAATATTGAATTTGACGGTTGCCGAATAGGGGTGAGCAAAAAAATCGAAATCCGAAAATTCAAACCGAACCAATTCGAAATATGAAATTTGGTTCGAATTTTTTCGGATTTCGGATCGGATCGGATCCAATTTTTGGGGAAATTCGGATTTCGGATTCGGATCGGATCAGTGCTTTAAAAAACCGAACAAATCCGAAATCCGAATTATATATATAATATATTATTATTTTCTTTTATCAATAATTATTAATTTAATATATCTATTCAATTTATTATAAATTTTTTATTATGAATTATTAATAATTTAATATGTTTTTTCAATTTTTTATTAATTATTATAATTTTAATATATTTTGAATTTTTGAATTGTTAAATATTTTTTCTTTAGAATTTCGGATTTTCAGATCGGATCGGATTTGGTGTTCGGATTTCGAATTTTTTCGGTTCGGATTTGTTCGGATTTCGGATTGGATCGGATCCATTTTTTTTTAAAATTCGGATTTCGGATTCGGATCGGATTGAGCAAAAATCCGATCCGTAATCCGAATGCTCACCCCTATTGCCGAACATGTATATATCTCATATGTGTGCATAATATTTCAATTCAAAAGGCAAAATACATAATTAAAAATTAATATATATATATATATATATATATATATATAATTAATGAATAAAATTATGAAACACTATAAACATTACACGTATGTCAAATGATAGTACTTGTGAAATACTCTAAATATCACGGACGTATATGCACTTTATCTGCTTTTTAAATCATTTTTTTTTTTTGAACTCTCATAAATTTTTAAAAAATATTAAAATTACAACATATAAATATCTAAACGAAACGTTATCACTTGCTTATGGATAAAATGAAACTACTAACATTCCATTATATGCACGTCCTTCCCTTTGCAAAATATTAAAACGGTACGAACTTTAATCTGTAAGTACTAAATAGTGAAGCTTAGATTCAAACTTCACCATTCTCATTTTCCAATTAATTAAAAAGAAATGCATGCCATTGCATCTCTAATGACTACAATTAATAGTACGAATATATTATGGATGCAAACAGTCACAAAGTAAACTTGTATATTCCATTAGTTATGAGAGCATCTGTAACGGGGGGTTCAATCCCTGCAGTCGAGCAGAGTCGATTGACTCTCGCTTCGACCTCGACGGGGTCGATCCCCGTTGGAGATGGCGTCGATCGGCGGGGTCGAGGGGCTGGATCGAGGAGGGAGTCGAGAAATTGGCATACCTCTCGATTCACTTGAGGCACAAAATGAGGACACAAGACGTGTCCCCATTGATCCATTTTTTTTTTAATTTCTATAATTAAAAAAAATGAAAACTAACGGTTATTTTTAAAAATTTCCCTACAAATAACACACTCACCTTCACCTCTGTTGGGAAATTTATTAAAGTTTTGATTGATTCCAAAACTAACTGACCCCAACCGAGTAGATGTTGTCAGATCCTAATGTTAGTATTTAGGCTCGCTGTTTGAGCAATGTTAAGATTTTATCTTTACAGGTCTCCAGCTGAAGACGGCAACAAGGCTTCACTCAGATAGAACATCAGTTGTAAGAAAGACAACTGAGCGCTCAAGGGAAAAGATGTTCAGATGGAACATCAGATGTGAGAAAGACAACTGAGCGTTCAAGTCAACTGTTCAGATGGAACATCAGTTACAAGACTTAATCTGTTAGATCAACAACATGAAGTTCAAGACAGCTGAGAGTTCAACTGTTCCTATTCAGACAGAAGGTCAAATGAAGATATCGATCAGATGGAACATCAGCTGAAGACCACTCGGATGAAGACCAAAACTTCTCAACCGACTAAACAAGGTTGAAGGACTAAGGTTGAAATTTGAAATTCAAAAAGGAAGTCACGTGAAGGTTTGACGTTCTGTCATTACCTCATTTGGCCCAACACAAGGCTGTCTCAGATGGAAAGCAGAAGTTCACAGTTGACAAATCGGGAAAGTCTGCAGAGATGAGAGACAAGCCATCGCTTTCACAGAACAGAGATCAACGGTTCATCCAACGGCTAGTTGATTCTCTCCGCCTATAAATAAAAGGCCTTCATTCATTCACCAAGACTTAGAAGACAGACAAGTGCGAGAAGAGATTAAAGAGCGAAAGAAAGAACGAAAAACTGCACTCAAGCCAAACTGCTTTTATTCTCTAAGAGCATCACTAGTTGAGAGTTCATTGAGTATTAGATACTATCTTGGTGTTTTTGATTTTAGTTTGAGTTTTCATTCATTCAAGCCTAGATCCTAGCTCACTACTTTGTTCGAGCTAGTAGTTGGAAAACCCACCCTTTTACATATCCTCTCAAAAGGATTGTTAGGACCCTACTCTTCCCGAAATTGAGTAGATAGGTTGATAAGTACCCGTAAACTTATCTGTAAGGTTGATAAGTACCCGTAAACTTGTCTCAACGTTGCAAAGCCCGCGTAAGCTTTGTGGTTCCAGTCCTAAAGAACTTGGACTGAGTTGTGTAGACTCACAACTCCCCATGGACGTAGGAGTTCTCTCCGAACCACGTAAATCCTTTGTGTGTTTGTGTTTTCAGTTCAGTTATTTCTTGCATATCCAACTGACCTACTAACCAACACTCAAAACTGCATCTTTGCATTCTCAACTGTTTTGGTTATTGACCAACCTTGCATCTGAGCGTGAGTTATTTTATACGAGTTGTTATTTTTCCACCATATTCCGCACAGCACCACTCTTCCAGCTGAGTATCCTTACTCAGTTGTGATTCCAGCTGAGTCCTTTTACTCAGTTGTGGTTTTTATCAGGGGGTTGTTTTTAAAATTCTTAACTGGTGTATTCTCCCCCCCTCCATACACCAGAACTCGTATCGGGACCATCAACCTCATTTCACACCTCAATTCTACTTCAATTCTACTCTCCTCCCTCTCAATTCTACTTCAATTTTCGCATAAAAAATAGTATGAATTTCAGGGAACAATTTTTTAATTTAGATGAAGACAAGGAGCAGCGTCAGAGAAATATTGAGTTGATATCTTCTAAGAAGCATTCGGTGATGAAGAAGAGGAGGATGAGCCATTGAAGAAGACGTACGTGCTCCAGAATCGTGAGTAGACCGAACAACGCCTCAGACGTGATTATTTTGTCGACAATCCTATTTGGGGTGAAACTATATTTCGCCGGTGAAATCGCACGAGCAAGATGTTGTTCTTAAGGATAGCTGCAAATTTGGAAGCTCAGGAGCCTTATTTCCAACAACTCCCAGATGCAACCATAATACAGGGGTTTCACCCATGGGTGAAGTTCACCGTTGCTCTGAGTCAACCAGCCAACGATGGATCTGCCGATCAATACGACGAATATCTGCACGTTGGACCGTCAACAGACACAGAATGTTTTAAGAATTTCCGTCGGGCCATGAGATCTACTTTCGACGACGTCTATTTGAGGAGGTCAAACGCTGATGACGTCACCAAACCCACACATAATTGACGCACGACTTTCCTGGTATGCTTGGAAGCATGGTTTGTATGTACTGGGCATTGAAGAATTGTCCAACGTCTTGGAGGGGCTTGTACACAACCCAACGAAAGGGTTATCCCACACTAATCCTTGAAGCGGTTGCCTCCCAAGATTTGTATATTTGACATGCTTTTTTCGGTGTCGCCGGCTTCAACAACGACATCAATGTGCTCAATCAGTCCACCGTCTTTAGCAACGTCCTCAATGGGAGAGCGCCGTCACTAACTTTCAAAGTAAATGGCCTCGAGCACCACATGAGTTATTATCTCGCCGACAGCAATCATTAGGACCACACCAAAATCACCAAAATCAAGAATAAACTTAGGTCTATATAGAGACCCCATCGTAAATGCTCTGGAACCATGTTTATTAGAGACCAGACAAACCACCCAACCAACCACCTTTTCTAATATTTAATTAATTTCTCTCTCTTTCACATCCTCAATAATTTTTCAACCCAATCACTTTTACTTTTCTCTAGTTTATCAATGACCACCCCAACCACCCAAACCACAATATTATATATTTTGATTTTGTATTATTTTTAATACTAATATAATTATTCGTAATAAAGATAATTAAAATAATCTAAAATTAATGTAAAATTATAAATAAAACATAACGATGACAAATTACAAAATAAACAAACCAAAATAATAAATTACTTCAATTAAAATATAGAATTTAAAATACATATGCAGTGCTTAAAACATAGACAAAACATCATCAAATTTAGTTACGGTTGTCGAATATTAGAAAGAATAGTTGTCATCATCCATGGTAAACGAAAATAGATGATAAAGAAAATAGAAGGTGTGACAAAATGAAGGTTATATGAAAAAAAAAAAAATATTTTTTTGTGTAAAATTATAGCAAATGTGGTCTCTATTTATGGAGTATAAAAAATACAAATTTTGGTCTAATTTTTATTTATTTTTAAAATAATATGTAAAAGATATAATAATTTTATCTTAATATCAAAAAAATCTTATAAACTAATGAAATGGAGACAAGTGTCTCTATCTCTAATGTTACCTTAAAAGAGAGAGAGAGACCACACGGTCTCATTTAGGGAATTGCCGAACACGGTGGATTTTGCTATCCATATTTTTCCTTTTTCCTTTTTTTTCTTTTTTTGCTGATATGGCGGCAATCACACCAAGCCAAGGTCGCCGATAATCGTGGTCTGAGTGTTTAGACACTCACTAGTCACCGTATGAACCATTATTTTATGAAAGCTCATTTTATGAATTTAACTATTTAAGCATAATGTTTATCTAATTAATTTCATCTTAGGATAGAAACAGTTTGCCATTTAATTTCATATTTAAGCATAATGTTTAGCATAAAATTCATCGTATATTCGATGTTTGATTTAATGGTTAGTTTGCCATTTTCACTAATGACCCATAATTTTGAACACTCCCAATTATTCTTGCAACCGGAAAAACATTGAGTTATTATTGTAACGGTTTTAAAAATTAAAAATTTATTTAATTTCACAAATTGACATTTCGTCCGCGACTTGGTGAAATCATCACAACTTCGAGTGTCTCATGTCTCCTCTGCTGATCAACTTGCTGATGCCCTTACCAAGCCTCTGACTCGATCGCCATCTTAAGGGGGCGTGTTAGGATATACAGTATATTATTTACTTAATTTGTATCTAGTGTTCTTAGCTATTTCTCCCACATCGGTTTAGTATAACTCATAGATTGTTGCTGTTTGTGTATAACCATTAGTTTGTACTTTGTGAATAATATCAATAAATATATTCTCTTTAGAAAACCATGTAATTAAAAAAACTTAACCCTTTGCAAATTCATTAATTTTTTTTTTAAAATAACTGACTACACCATAACTAAAATATGAAAATACGATACCCATAAATTGATCTAAGAATTTAATCATGACAGACGAGATTTTATCCAATAATTCTAATGAATTTTTAGTAAACAAAAATAGGTCGGATCTTAAAACATTTATTTATTTAAAACTTGGGTAAATTGTATGTAAAATCAAAATGTTTCGCCAAATTCGCAAATTGCACATGTTTTTAAAAAAATGTTTTGTAAAATCAAAACGTTTTAATTTTTTGCAATTGAAGTCCGGTGACCCGTTTCCCCAACTTAAATCTTGCGTGGCAGTCGGAGTTGACACGCTGGACTCACCGAAAGCTAAAACGACGTCGTTTCGAATTTAATAAAACAAAAAACAAAAAAATATTTTTTTTCCACCTCACCCTTCTCCCTCACCTCACCCTTCTCCCCATCTCATCCTTGTCTCTCTATCCTCCCCATCTCCTTCCTCACCCTCTCGTCCGCCGCCAACACTACAACGATAGATTGGGCAGTGCTGCGATGAGCTGCGGTTCATCCCTAGATTAAATTGGGCAGTGCACCGGCGACGTCGGCGTTAGGCCTGGATCGGTACGGTATACCGAAAATTTTCGGTCATACCGTATACCGTACCGAAATTTTCGGTATGGAAAAATTCATACCGTTATCATACCGTTCCTTTCGGTATACCACTTTTCGGTATACCGAAAATTTCGGTATGAAAAAAAAATCATACCGTTATCATACCGTTTGTCGGTATACCGTATCCTAATTCGGCATGCCGAAATTACCGATATACCGAAAATAACTTGTATACCGAAAATACCGAAAATAACTTGTATACCGAAAATACCGAAAATAACCTGTATACCGAAAATCAAATAATTAACATAAATAAAACATTCATCAACAAAATTCAAAAAAACCAACATCTCAAAATACATCCAATAAAACTACAACAAAGTACATAAAACAGTTGATTCCAAGTCTCCAACAAAGTAGAAAATCCTACATTTCAACATCTTATGAAACAAATTAAATCACTTCAAGTAAGTAAAAACTCCAAGTCTCCAACATCTTAGCCAACTTCAAACATCTCCAACAATATCTCAAAAAAATAAACCACCTACAAAATTTGTAATTTATTTAGTTACAACCAATATATGTTGAAATTAATATATGTAAATAACAATAATCTTACTCTTGAAGTCACATCACATAGCCGATAAAGTGGACGATGGAGAGTCTTTTTGGGAACAATCTTGATTGATACTTGCATCTGTAAAGAAAAACACAAAAATGTTAATATATTTCATTTGAATTAATATAAATAAAATGAAGAAACTTAATAAAATAAAGAAGCTCTTACTCAATTCAATTGCTTCAATTTCCTTGTACAAAGCAAGATCATCATCAGTAGGATCTTTATAAACGCAGAATTCCTCTGCTTTGAGCCAATCAGAGGTGCAAACCAATGCTTCTACCATCTTTGGACTCAAGCTAGTTCTAAAAGGATCCACAACCCGTTTGCCCAAACTAAATGCAGACTCACTAGCAACAGTTGAGCTTGGAACAACAAATATATCCCTTGCAATGGCTGAAGGATTGGATACTTAGAAGAACTATTTTTCCACCACTTCAAAAGATCAAAAGGGGTATTAGTTCGCTTCTCGATCTCATCAGCTAGGTACTTATCTACTTCATTGCATATTTGTTGAAGTTGTTCTTCTTCATTTTGTGCGTCAACATCCTGGTACAACTCATCCAAAAAGTTACTGTCACCTGTACCAACACGATCTCCATCACCACCTACCGAGATCATGTTTTGACCACCATTAATCAAAGCATCATCAGTCACTCCTTTATACTCTACCCACAAAGTTATCAAGTTATTTTTTGCTTGAGCAATGGTAGCATTGTACAAATCTGTAGTACCTCCTAATTTCTTGATGCTCACTTTGATCATCTGAAGCTTATTTCTTGGGTCCAAGACATTAGAGATAAAAATCAGCGTATTCAAAGTACTCCAATTCCCCCAATACTTGTCAAACTTCTCTTTCATTGAAACAACAACCTTCTGAAGAGTGGGATCTGAAAGATCTCTAGCCTTTTTCTCAATCTCAGCCTGTAGAGCTACCATTGATGGATAAATCAATTGAGATGTAGGAGTTTTGGTTGCACTTAACTCCAAAGTTGCATCAAAGAATTTTTTGAGAAAGTATAGAAATGCTTCTGCATTCTCCCAATCCTTATCAACCGGAGGCCCCATTCTTTTTCTATCCTTGTCATCCTTTTCATTAAAATAATTAATGAAAGCCAATGATTCTTCAGCCATCCTTTCAAATACTCTTATATACTTCAATGCAGCATCAAGCATTTTATAGGTTGAATTCCATCTAGTTTTGACATCCATAGGTACCGTTGAATCCCTAGGAAACTTGGCTAGTATGGCAAACTCCCTAAACTTGTTCAATCTCAAAGGAGAAGAATGAAGAAATAAAACTGCGTTCCTAATAGACTTACAACAGTTTTAAGTTCTTTCAAACCATCATGGACAATCAAGTTAAGAATATGACACGCACATCTCAAATGCAAATATTTCCCATCAAACAAGAGAGTGTTTTCAATTCTCATTCTTTTTTTCAAGTATTCAATTGCAGTATGATTAGAAGATGCATTATCAACTACAATAGAAAACACTTTCTCTATCCCCCACTCTCCCAAACAAATCTCAATCATCTTGCCAATTTCTTCACCCAAATGACTAGTGATCTTTGTGAAACTAATTATCCTTTTATGCAATTTCCAATCACTATCCAAGAAATGAGCTGTAACAACCATGTAATTGATATTTTGAATGGATGTCCAAGTGTCAGTGGTGATACTCACTCTATGGCCACTAATCACACTTTTTATTTTAGCCTTCTCAACTAAAAACAAATCATAAACCATACCTGCGACTTTCTTCTGACCAGGAATCCGAAATCTTGGCTGTAATTCATGCAGAAGACTAATAAACCCTCTCCCTTCAACAGCCCGAAATGAAGCTTCATCAATAATCACATATTCTGCCACCTTCAGTTCACACTTCTTTTGATTAAAAGTGTGATATACCATCTGACTTGTTGGCCCCATCGTCGCCATTGTGTCATTGGTCAATACAGTTTGACCCTTCTCTTCGGTGTTGGCTTCGTACAATGGACTTGACTTGCATCTTTTCACCAAGTGATGTTTCAATCCACTTGTACTTCCATATGTCACCGGTATTTCAGCCTTGCAGTAGTTACATATCCCAATATGTTGAATGCTCCCATCACTTGCAGTCCTTGTTCCTTTTTCGCAATGCTCCCAATATGGACTTCTCGTTTTAGGAACTTTTGGAGGCTTTTGATTTGCATCATCTCTGGATCTTTTTCTACTAGAGCCATCATCTTTTGTAGAAGTATCTGTCGTGATTGGTGTGTTGGATTGTAGTGGAGCAGTATTAAAAGATTCAGATTCCAATCTGAAAATAATAAGTAAATTCCACAATTAGTCACATAGAAATTCCACAAGTTGCATCATTAACAATAAAATAAAAAAATTCCCACAAATAAAAAACCGATACTTCAATTCACATTCCAGTAAATCCGCAATCCGCAAACCCCAAACCCCACTTAAAACCGAACCTTAACCTGCATCTCTAGTCAGCCCTATAAAAACAGTATAACAATGAAAACTAGAAAAAAAAGAAAAAAAAAAGAAAAATCTGAAACGAAGAAAAAAGCAATAGTGGTAATCAAAATTGAGTCGCTGGACACGCATCTCTTCTTTGGAAATCATCCTGCTCAAATGAGTATTCCACCACTCAGAAATGGAGCTTATTGCTTCTGCATTTTTCATAACTGAGATACTCATTTAAGCATGATGTTTTGCAAGGAAGACAAAACCGAAGACTAATGCTAATTTAGGATTAGCATTATTTATTTAAGGGATCCACATCCTGTGGAGGGAAGACAGACAGAAGACTCCGCACACAAAAAAAAGCACGTAAGTTGCATCACAATTCATAACTAGGTCGAATTCAATCTGCAATGATATTTGGACTGATAGGAATTACTCTCAAATACTAATATCACACACAAGCGTAGAATCAAACTCTTTTCTCAAGTCCAAAAAGAAAGAATCTTTAAGTTTAAGCAAGGGGGCAGGTAAGGTATAGCACCAACAAATAGATATAAGGATCTCAAAGAGGGCAGCTCCAACTATTACACACATGTACAAGTTACTCCTAAGAGCAACTTACAATTTTGTTATATTTTTGCAAAACTAATTTCAAAGTCATAAGAAAAGAAACCTAAAGTAAGGAATATTGAACTAAATCCATCATCAACCACCATCTGCAATATTCAAGATCCCAAAAACGGCTGATTAGAACAATACATGATGCATGAAAACAAGCATATCCATATTCACTTGAAGACTTGCAAAACGTACGAAAAGCGAGCAGGACTTCAATCCTTTGTAATATTTAAAGGCATATGATTATTGTGATTGATTCCAAGCTGGAGAAGATTATTATCATCAATCCACTTAAAACAGATACTTCAATCCACTCTCAATTGACGGAAAATAAACAGCATCAGCACAAGTAGAAGTAGAAGATAGAAATAAAGATTTACCTCATCTCCTCGATAGATTTATATGGATCGTCCGACTGTGACATCCTTTAGGAGTATGATAGGAGCAGCAGAGATTGGGGGAGGGGGGGCAGCGTGAGAGAGAGAGATATTGACCGGCGGCACAAAGGTAATCTTGACGCAGGGCGTCGGCGCCGGCGGCGCAAAGGTAATCTTGACGCAGGACGTCGGCGGCGGCGGCGCCGTGGCTGGTCGGGCCGTCGGGATGGAGGAGGTTGAGGCTAGGAGAGAGAGAGAGAGAGAGGGAGAGCCGGAGAGGAGTAGAGAGAATCAGAGAATTAGGGTTACTGGGTTAGAGCGAGTCGCACAGTAAGAAACTAAGAATTATGAAATAAGAATGTTATGTATTAGGTATTAATTTTGTAATTTTATTTATAAATTATAAATTATAAATTATAATATTCACGGTATTTCGGTATATACCGTAATTTACGGTATATACCGTGTCGGTATATACCGGTATTTCGGTATATACCGAAATTTTCAATATACCGAACTTTCGGTATGGTACGGTATACCGCCGGTATATGAAAATCTGTATTGTTATTGTACCAAAAATGTTCGGTACGGTATCATACCGTACCGAAATTCGGTATATTGAAAATTTCTGTATTTTCGGTATGGTACGATACAATAACTTCGGTATACGGCAGATTCGGTATTTCTGTCCACCCCTAGTCGGCGTGATGCACCCGGACAGGTACATGGAGATAAAGGATCGGTCCAATGATATTATAATCAGCGGGGGGGAGAATGTGAGCAGCGTGGAGGTGGAGTCGGTGCTGTACTCGAATCCGGTGGTGAATGAAGCGGCGGTGGTGGTGCGGCCGGATGAGTATTGGGGGGCGACGCCGTGCGCGTTCCACTTCCAAAGACACTCAAACAACTTAGGGGATTCTTGGGATTGACTGGGTACTACAGGAAGTTTGTTGAGGATTATGGAATCATCAGTAGACCTCTCAAAAAAATGCTGAGGAAGGATAATTTCAAGTGTACACCTGAGGCTGAGCAGGCTTTTCAAACCTTGAAACTAGCTATGACTGCAACTCCAGTATTGGCTTTACCTGATTTTAGCCTACCATTTGTTTTACAAATAGATGCAAGTGGCAAGGGAGTTGGAGCAGTTCTTATGCAAGGACAGAGGCCTATTGCTTATTTCAGCAAATCACTATGTGCTAGGAATCAAGTTTTGTGAGTTTATGAGAGAGAATTTTTAGCCGTTGTTATGGCAGTGCAAAAGTGGAGGAGTTATTTGCAGAGTAATAAGTTCATTATAAAAACTGACCAACAAGCATTGAAACATCTTCTTGATCAAAAGGTAATGAATCCTATTCAACAAAAGTGGATTATCAAGTTGTTGGGTTAGGATTATGAAATCCAATACAAGAAGGGTGTTGAGAATAAGTTAGCAGATGCCTTGTCAAGGAGCACTAATCATGAAGAATCCTGTTTTACTATATCTACTGTTACACCAGTCTGGATGCACAGGGTAAAATAGAGCTATGATGGAGATGATTTTTTTTCTAAGGTACTAATTTCAAAAGCTCTGGATCCTAACTCTTTCCCAGAGTTTTCTTTGGCTTCTGGGCTAATCAAGTATAAGGAGAGAGTGGTGGTTGGGTCTTCTTCTGGTCTAAGGAGAACAATTCTTGATGAGATTCATTGTACTTCATTTGGTGGGCATTCTGGAATGCAGGGAACATATTCCAGGCTTAAGGCCTTCTTTTATTGGCCACAAACGAAGAAAGAGGTTGAGGAATTAGTGCGAACTTGTGATGTGTGTCAGAGAAATAAGGAAGATTTGTCTGCTTACCCTGGATTGCTACAACCCCTTCCTATCCTTGACAAATTCTGGACTCACATTACGATGGATTTCATTGAGGGACTACCTAAATCAGCTGGTAAGGATGTCATAATGGTAGTGGTTGATAGGCTCAGCAAATATGCACATTTCTCTACACTATCCAATCCATTCACAGCACTGACAGTGGCAAAAGCATTCCTGGATAATGTATATAAATTGCATGGCCCCCCTATCAGCATTGTCAGTGACAGGGATAAGGTTTTTACCAGTCATTTTTGGAAGGAGCTGTTCAAGGTTATGGGCACTAAATTGGAGATGTCTACGGCCTACCATCCACAATCTGATGGACAGACAGAAAAAGTGAAACAGTGTTTGGAATCCTATCTCAGATGCATGGTAGAAACAACCCCTAAGCAATGGACAAAATGGTTGTCATTGGCAGAATATTGGTATAATACCAATTATCACACCAGCCTCAAATGTTCTCCATTCTAGGCACTCTATGGGATGCCCCCACCCCACACTGGGCTTGGTTCCTACTTACATTCTACCCACTAAGAAGTGAAAGAATGGCTAGTGCAAAGGCAGCAAACAGTTGAATTACTCAAGGAGCATCTTACTCAAGCACAAAGCAGGATGAAATATTATGCAGACATGAAACGCAATGAAAGGGAATTTGAAGAGGGAGACTTTGTTTACCTCAAATTGCAGCCATATAGGCAAAATTCACTATCTTTGTGCCGAAACCTCAAGCTCGCTGCAAGGTATTACGGGCCATATGAGATTCTGCGCAAGGTGGGTCAAGTTGCTTATGAGTTAAAACTTCCAGAGACCTCAAAAATCCACCCGGTGTTTCACGTTTCGCTTCTAAAAAAATGTTTGGGAAGAGATGTTATACCTTCAACAGAGCTGCCCGATGTGGATGGCAATGGGCATTTCAAGATGGCTCCTTTCTTAATTAAGGATTACCGCACAATATTCCGCGATGGGAAGGAGATTCAACAAGCCCTAATTCAGTGGATAGATTCCGGCGATAACTCCTCGACTTGGGAAGATCTGAAGTCGCTTCGCCGTCGTTTTTCATACACTGATCCTTGCGGTCAAGGATCTCAATCAGAAGGGGGTATTGTCATGTACTTGAAGATTAAGGAAGACGAGAAGGAGTTTGGAATTAATGTGGAGAAAGAGAATTCTGAGCTTAAGGTGGGAGCAGGAAAGAGAGTGGATTCAAAATGGAGTGTGGTACCAGTTGACCCGTCAAAGAAGAAGGAAGAAGTTTGGAAGGAGAATTGGGACCACTTACGTGGCTAATTCTAGACAGAAAGAGAAGCACCAACAAGTCGCATTTCAAATGGGCTTAACGCTTTCCTGATGTGGCATTTAATATTTTCTTGCAGTTTAGTTTTTATCTTTCCAGCAAAGTATGTAGTAGACGTACCCTTTTTATTTTAGTATAAAAACTGTGTAGCCTGCATGGCATAACCCTAAGTATGAAATGAAATATCTCTCTTTCCTTACCTCCGCCTCTCTCATCTCATCTGTCTATCTTTGTTTCTAAAAATCCAATCTTTATTCTCAAGTTTCTTCATAATTCCAATATTAATACAACAAGGTCAATTACAAGTATGAGATGATAGAGTTTTGCCGGGAGAGGTTGCTGCATTACATGGTACCGAAGACGGTGGTTTTCATGGAGGAGCTGCCCAAAAAATGCCACCGGAAAAGTGCAGAAGTATGCTTTCAGGGATATTGCGTTCAAAATGGGGACGTTGGTGGCGGCCAGCCGGATCTAGCTTAGCTAATCATTCCCCCCAATTTTAATTAATCCTTATGATATGAGACCATTTCTAGATTAGATTGGGCAATGCTGGAAGCGGACGAGAGGGTGAGGAGGGAGATGGGGAGGATAGAGAGAGAGAGGGATGAGATGGGGAGAAGGGTGAGGTGGGGGAGAAGGGTGAGGTGGAAAAATAATTTTTTTACGTTGGGGGAAACGGGTCACCGGACTTCAATTGCAAAAAATTAAAACGTTTTGATTTTACAAAACGTTTTTTTTAAAAAACATGTGCAATTTGCGAATTTGGCGAAACGTTTTGATTTTACATGCAATTTACCCTTAAAACTTTTGGGCCTCCATGCGTGAGGTAAGACTGATGTGGCAATGATGTTGTTATGTCCAAATAAATCCCTTTTCTTTTTGACATTTTTAGGTTAAAATTAATCAAATAACGTATGGGAAAACGTTTAAAACCTTTACTTAGGATATTGAAATATAATGGATGAATTGTCCGATTTAAAACGATACTAACACTCCAGGTCTTTTGCAATTTTCACATGAATTTTCGATCACTGTAAGGCAATTAAAATACTTACAATTTTTTAAAATTTTGCCATCAAAACAGTCCCAACTTTTTTATCCGGTAAGACCCATCCAATTTATATTTTTTTTGAGTGAAAAAATTAACTTCTTCATTACTTTAAATCTTTAAAAACAATATTCAAAACGTCATTAAGGCCATGAATCATGCCATACACAAGTGGCCTCAAGATTTTTTTTTAATGAATTTGTAGCCTGAAGTTAAGTTATTGTCCTTAGAAAATCATACCTTAAAAACAATCAAACAAGTTTTTGAAACTTGAGGTTAAGTTATTGTACTAAAAAATATCTAGCTGTAGTATAGATATATTGTGAATGAATGAATTATATATATAGCACTAATCGCTGATGTAATCAATATGCAATAATGATATCCTTTTTAGTTGGAGACTGGATGCAACTTAATCAGGTCCCACTAGTATATGAAATTGTAAAATGTAGATGAACAAATTTAGTAATCGATTCTTTTCCTTTCAAATTGAGACGAGAGGATGCGGGAACGGGACCCACAACTCCCCAGATCTCGCCACCGATAGCTCGCTCTCACTAAAAAACAAAATTCAAACTTTATAGTAAGAAAAGAAGAAGGAAAAATTAGAATGCAAGAAAGCAGACGACGAAAACTCGAAACCCAAGTGATCATTAATAGTAGTAATCTTTGTTGTCTTATACTGCATGAAGTAACACAAAGCTACAAACTCAATAAGCATCATAATTCACCTAACTAAATACTACTCCTTAATTAAGAGAACAGCGCAACAAGAATAGCTAATTTCCTTCCTTTTCGTACTACTACTTAATGTTTATCTTCAAATCCTCATGGCATGTAGTCAAACTTGAATGTGAAAGCAATTACAACATTATTTAATTTCCTGTTGTAATTAACACCAATCATGCATGTTAATTACCAAGAAATTAAAAACACAGACAAAAATCCATAAACTGTGTGTGCAAGAGCGAGCGAGCGAGCGAGCGAGAGAGAGAGAGAGAGAGAGAGAGAGAGAGAGAGAGAGAGAGAGAGAGATTATCCATAACTTAATTAATGAAACATAATTTAAGGAACAAGCACATTATATTCAGCTTTAGAAGGTGGAAATTTAATGGTTAATGATGAAGAAAAAGAATGTATTAATAATGATAACTAACCCTGATCATCTCATGATTACATCATCTTACTACATTCCCAATTTCGTTTCTACTCTGAAGAAGTAATCCACGCATGATTCCATTACCATACCTCGATCCTTCATTCAAATTCAAACAGACGTCGTCTTCTTTCTGAAATATTCTTACAGTCGGGATCTTTCTCGATCTGCCCCAATTGATTTGTTCGAAGGGGAGAAACTAGGTTAGGCAAGGTAGGCATGATTTTGATCAAAGTTGAAACCAAAATCATCAATATTTATTGGGATGCCGAACGAATCTTGATCTTGATCGTGGGGTTTCGAGGCGATGGTGTTGGAACTTGAAAACACAAATTTGGGGTTTGATTGGAGGAAACAAGTAGTGAAACTAGAAGAAGTGTTTGGATTTTGAATGATGGGCAGTTGGTAGTCATTTATTGGACTAGTAGCGATGGAGGAGGAAACGACAAATGGCGACGGAGGCTCAAGTAATTTCTGGCGGCGGAGGTACGACGACGGTGTTGGCGGCTCGAAGCAGCCGGTGGATGTTGCTCTTCCAAAAAGATCGAAGCTAGTTCTTGAAAAAGATGCACTGCTGTTATTGAAAGGAGGAGCGGGAATTCCAGTGAATTCTTGAACCATGGCTCTGAAATTGGTGGTGTCAGTGGTCAGCACGGTGGTGGGATCGCGTCGGGAGGCCCTCGATCTCGATCTCGATCTCTTCCTCGACACTGCCTTCGTGGGAGCTTGGAAGATGCAGGTGGCGTGAGAAGATGATGGGTTCGGGTCGGATCTCATGGTTGCGGGTATGGGGGTAGTACTGTTTGGGTTTTGGAGTTGAATGTAGTTGGGAATGGGAAGTGAGTGGAACAGCGGCGGCACCGGTCCCGTGGAAATGGGTCGGAGATGGGATGGAGTTCGAGTGTTCATGAAAATAGAGACGGCGGCGCGTGTGTCGTCGTACTCCTCATCGCCACCACTCGATGACTGTAGACTTTCACTCTTGGCGGAATCCATATACGTACAGATAAACCCCCGCTCTCTCTCTCTCTCTCTCTCTCTCTCTCTCAATGAAAGGATTAACGGAGCAGACTGGAGGGAGACAGCAATATGGAGAGAGATTTTTGCTTTACACCATCCAACTGAGATTTTCTTTTTGCTTGTTATTAGAAAGCCATTTAAACACATTAATTAATCCATGAGAAATAGAGAGAGAGAGACAGAGAGAGAGAGAGAGAGAGAGAGAGAGAGAGAGAGAGAGATTGAGAGAGAGAGAGAGAGAGAGATTTAGAAAGTACCTAATATAAACTTCAAAGCTGAAATCTATCGCCCGAAACAAAGTTATGAAATGATGGGAAGTAAGTGTTGCAGTGGGATATGATCTCCTGTTTAAGCAGATGGCTTTGTGTATAAGAAACTAGGGTTTCATCAGAAAAAAGAGAGAAAAGAAGAGAGTGGAAAGCTTAATTATTAGTTACCTAAGGCCATCCACAACGGTAGAAGATAGCCCGGGCTTCGTGCGGGTGAAGGAGGTTGAAGCCCGGGCTTGACGAGGGCTACACCATTGGAGCTGCGGCGGGCGGGCTTCAATTTTGAAGCCCTGGCGTTTTGAAGCCCGGGGGCTAGGCGGAAGAAATTGAGGGGAGGAGGGACACGCGTCGCCTCCTCCCATTTTCTGTAACATTTTTTTTTTAAAATCTGAAATGAAAAAAAAAATTAAAAAATGCAACGGTAATGTTATATACAAACGGCTATTTTTTTTTTCCTATAAATATATCACATTCATCCCTTAAACATCTACACCTTCCCTATTTTCTACATTCCCACAAAAATTCTCAACAAAAAATTAAAATTAAAAAGCAAAATTAAATACAAATCAATCATTGGATAGCCCTAGGGGTCGGGCTTCACCATAGTGAAAATTTCAAGCCTGGGATATCAATCATTGGGACCCCACCAAAATACCCATAGTTCTAGGGCTTCGGAGCCCACTGTTGTGAATGCTCTAAGAGACGGAGAGTGAGAGAGAGAGAGAGAGAGAGAGAGGCTTCTACTCAAGATTTAGCACTAAAAAAATGAGGATGGGTCGCCATGATTGAGGGAAGGAACTGTGCATATAAATGATGCTGGTTGGTTGCATTTCTAGACGCATCAACAATTAACACATCTTTTGTCATATTTTACCATTTAAAAGATGTAGTATAGAAATGAATTTACATATCATTAAATATTATTTCAGCATGTTTGTTTTATATTTATAAGATCTCCAACACATATATATATATAGAGCTAGAACTTTTTTAAGGACATTTAAAAAGTTGTTTTTCGAATTCAGGACAGTTAAGCTGCGGGCTGCATTTTGCGGCCCATTAAGAATTATTTATTGGGCCGTAAGGCTTTTTTTGGCCCGAAACTCATTAAATCACACGTGATGGCCAAGTGGAGCTGAATGCGCACGTGGACGCCACATCACCCTCCCCTCACTCTTCGAGCTAGAGGCGTTTTAAGGACATTTAAAAAGTTGTTTTTCGAATTCAAGACAGTTAAATTGTGGGCTGCATTTTGCGGCCCATTAAGAATTATTTACTGGGCCGTAGGACATTTTTTGGCCTGAAACTCATTAAATCGCACGTGATGGCCAAGTGGAGCCAAATGCGCACGTGGACGCCACATCACCCTCCCCTCACTCTTCGAGCTAGAGGCGTTTTAAGGACATTTAAAAAGTTGTTTTTCGAATTCAAGACAGTTAAATTGTGGGCTGCATTTTGCGGCCCATTAAGAATTATTTACTGGACCGTAGGACTTTTTTTGGCCCGAAACTCATTGAATCGCACGTGAGTCGCATGTGATGGCCAAGTAGAGCCCCAATGCGCATTGTGGACGCCACATCACCCTCCCCTCACTCTTCCATTTTCTAAATCTAAATCGAAATCATAACCCGCGACAATGGTGACGGTAAGGGAGAAGCGGAATCATAATCCGCGACAGAGGAGGCGCATCTTCTCTACGGTGATGAGGTTGTGAACGACGCTGCCCATGGACGGAAGCCTCTCCAGTCGATCCGTGAACGGATCGAAGAGGCAAACATCGTGGTTGAATTATTCTAGGGTTCCAATTGGGAATGCGGCTGAATTAGAAATATTATTTGGAAAACTGAACTTTGGGGAATAGAATTGAGTGTACCTCTATAGTTTTGGTTGGATTAGGATCTTGAGAGACAAAGGGGAAGAAAGAGAAATGAGTCTGCCATTTGTTTCTCTCTCTAAAGAGGGGGAAGAGTGAGGGGAGGGTGATGTGGTGTCAACGTGCACATTCGGGCTCCACTTGGCGTCCACGTGCGCATTCAATGAGTTACGGGCCAAAAAATTAATATTAAAGTTGGTCTCATAGGTGATCATGTGCAAGATTTTGGGTTAATTCGGCCATGGTGTCGTACGCTAACTATAGAGATTGAGTTGGATTAAGAATTATGGGTTAGTAAATGAATAATTATTGGTTGTAAATAATTTGCAGTTACATGAGCAATTCTATTTGATTGTATTTTTTGTTTTCCTTCCTTATACTCCGATATTATTTTCTATTTGTGTGCTTGTACGCCAGAGCAATTTCATAAAATCGTACTCACGTAGCCACAATTTATTGGTATGCCAGTATGAAATTGATGAAATCATACTCGCGTGCATTGCTGAAATTGCGCGCCGTTACGATTCATCAATTCATACTCGGTACCTTGCTGAAATTGATACAATTGGTGTGAATTTGTAAAATCGTACTAAGCGTTTTGTTCTTTCTTATTTCAAATGACCGAATGCTTGAGAATATTTATCTTATACGATGCTACAAAAAGATAATATTCATATTGTACGATGCTACGAAAACACAATATTTGTATGGTATGAGGTGTTGGTGGTGACGGACGATGGTACAATGCTACGAAATTCAATACATCATACATTGCCTCCGCAGAGGTTGTAGCGGACGGATGTGCGATACAACTAAATTCCGATAAATCGTACCTCACCGCTGCGGTGGTGGTGGTGGTAGTAACACAATTTGTGGCAGACGGTGGTATGATGCTATGAAATTCTAAAAATCGTACCTTATCGCCACGGTGGTAATGGTGGCGGTGGCGAAATGGGTGGCAGACGGTGGTACGATGCTACGAAATTCGAAAAGTCGTACCTCGCCGCAACGTTGGTAGTGGTGCTGGTATAATGCTATCCATAAATCGTAACTCGCCGTTGCAGTGGTAGTGGTGGCGGTAGCAGAATGAGTGGCAAATGGTGATACGATGCTACTAAATTCTGAAAATCGTACCTCGCTGTCGCGGTGGTCGTGGCGGCGGTAGCGGAATGGGTGGCTGACAATGGTACGATGCTATGAAATTCAAAAAACCGTACTTGGCAGCGGCTGTACAAAATTTCAAAAATCGTACCTCGCCGCAACGGTGGTGATGGTGGTGGTGGCGGAATGGGCGGCAAACGGTTGTACGATGCTACGAAATTCTAAGGTAATGGTTGGTATGCTGGAATGGTCATTACTAGGGGTGTATACGAGCCGAGCCGAGCCGAACACTGGCAGGCTCGAGCTCGGCTCGTTAGGAAAATTTAAGGCTCGAGATTTGTGTTTCGAGCTCGAGCTCGGCTCGATAGATATCAACCAAGCTCGAGCTCGGTTCGAGCTCGGCTCGCTATATATTCGTTCGGCCCGAGCTCGAGCTCGAACGTTCGAGCTCGGCTCGATAATCTAAAAATTATAAATTTATTAATTTATATTGATATTAAAAAGTAATAAAATAAAAAATATTTATTAAAAGTATTAAAAAAATCGTGAACATGTTCGCGAACATGTTCGTTTAGAAGATTTGCGAACTTGTTCGCGAGCCTCACGAGCCGAACATAGGTGAGCTCGAGCTTGGCTTGTAAAAAATATCGAGCTCAGTTTAAGGCTCGAGCTCGGCTCGTTTAGTAAATGAACGAACTTCGAACGAGCTTTTTTCGAGCCGAACTCTGAATAGCTCGCTAACCATTTGGCTCGTGTACAACCCTAGTCATTACTGTCTCTATTCCTAATCTCATGGATGATGTATTTTTTCGTAAGGAATGACTAATCCCATGAGTATGGGTTTAGCCATTCTTTCCCTCCCCCTTGATATTAGCTATTCCATATCTTCATGAATGAACTTTATTATTATTATTATTATTATTATTATTATTATTATTATTATTATTATTATTATTATTATTATTAAATTCTAATGATTATAATTAAATAATATTAAATAATAATTTTTTAATATAAATAATAATATTAATATTATTTAATTATAATATTATGATTATATTATACTAATTAACTATTAAGGGTACTATAATAATATATAATCAACAATATATACTCCCTCCGTCCCGCCGAATACGGCCTAGTGCATATGGGCACGGAGACTAAGAAAAATGGTATTGGGTATAAAGAAATTGTTTAGTGTAGTGTGAATGCAATATTTTATAATGCTAATAAAGTTATAGATGGGGTAGTTGAGTGTGTAGTAGGAGTAGGTTAGCGGGATATAGATGGGATGGTGGCCCATGTATATATTCTAATTATTTCTTTTAAAGTAAACAAGCCAAGTATAGTGGGACGTCCCAAAATAGAAAATAGGTCGTATTCGGTGGGACGGAGGGAGTAATATTTATTATTTTTATTTATTATATATTATTAATTGTAGTTAGTACAAAATTGTTATTATTACTATTATTAATATTATTATACATATCAATTATTAAAATAATAAATAATATTAAAATAATAATTTATTATTATTTATTTAATATTATAATAATTATTAAAGTAATTGTATTAATTATAAAAAAATAATTAAAAAAAATTCATTCCATTCCTTGTGTATACCGGCCATAGGAATATCATTCTTCATTCCATTACCAAAGTCATTCTATTCCCACTTCATTCCATTCATATGTATCAACCATCACCTAAAAATCGTATCTCGCCGCCGCGGTGTAAAGGAGGCGGTGGTTGAATGAGTGGCAGACAGTGGTACAATGCTACAAAATTCCAAAAAAATCGTATCTCACCGCCGCGGTGGTCGTGGCGGTGGTGGCGGAATGAGTGGTGGACAGTGTGTCACAGCCCGACTTCTAATGTATTAAAACGACTAGAATGCAAGGGGCAGTGAGGTGGAACAACTGACTTTTACTCAAGAAACATGCTCGATATCGAAGATAACATTAACAACCAAACGTGCCCACAGTAATGTGGGTTATCAATTAATGATTTCTCAAGAAATGAACATTTGTCAAGATTTTAGATATCTATTCAATCAAAGGATTTTGGTTATTAAAAAGTGTTGCATTCAAAAAGTGGGCCATCTTTGATTTTTAATTATCAAATAATGGTTAAGGGAAATACGATGAGTCGTATTTTAAATCTCAAATGTTTTGAAGGAATTCAAAAAGGATTTAAGAAATATTTGAGCTCACGAGCTCTTTTATCTTTAGGGACCGAGCATGCAAGGCAAAAATATATTGAAATAATGATGTTGCAACGGAATATAATCATCGACTTAAAATCTCAAGGTTATATGTGTGAAGACACATAACCTCAAGCTTAAACTTCGAAATATATTGTATTGACAAACGAGCCACCCAAGCATACCGCATCCTTCTCATCCGAGCTAACCTGAACGTTTTAGAAATAACATGCAGGGCGTGAGTACTTCGTACTCAGTGAATACATGCCAAAATATTTTTGAAAACTCGCTCAATAGAGCTATATGCCTTTTCTGCTGCATCACAAGCGTTAGATAAAATATTTAAAAGAATTTACGACTTGTGGCAGCTACAAACTTTTTCGTTTATTTTCTGAAATTGGTTGCAACCATTTATACGGGTATGAATCCATCTCCGCGTTTTGTCTTCTTGTGATGTCGAGAAGTAGGCCTCTTTCTTGAGCACCGTGACCAACCCAAATCAAGTAGAACTCACAACCTTTACATAACCGGCCCAACCGAAGCAAGGCTCACAGTTACTTATCGACCGGCTAGGCTGTAACAAGGCTCACGGTCACCTAATCTAATGCATGCATCATCCCGTCTTGTGCAGGACTTAATCCCGTGCGTCCATAGGACATACTCACATAATATCAAGTAGAGGATTACATATCAAAACATCAAACTTAGGCAAGTCAATCAAATTTAAATAAAAACGCATATATATAAAATAAATCGTGCATTCATCGTTGAGTTACTAAAATTATTTGTGCTTTCACAAAGATGAAATTGTGATTTAACAGGGAAGCAAAAATAAACCAATTTAGTAAGAATTTCCTTAATGAGAAAGAAAAAAAAATTGAAACCGTAACTTAAATTTTTGGTGTTGTAACAATTGAAAAGTTGTGATTTAGCAATAATTTGTTTTCAAAAAAATATTTACATGAAAGCAAAAAAAAAAAAAATTTACTAACAATTGCCTTAATGACGAAGAAACAAAAATTGAAACTGTTGTAACAATTGAAAATTTGTGATATATACCAATTTAGTGTTTTCACAAAAAATATTTACGTGCAAGCAAAAAAAATTAAGTTTAGTAACAATTGCGTTAACGAGAAAGCAAAAAAATTCAAAATTTATAATTAAAAGTTTAGTGCTGTAACAATTGAAAATTTGTGATTTACCAATAGTGTAATCACAAAATTGATACTGTTACTATATTTGTGCTTTACCACAAACGTAAGCTTAATAATTTTTAAGAAATGGTCATGTATATAGAAAATGTAGTCCAAAGAAATGAGTGTGAAGGAAACAAACAAGTGAAGTATGCATCAAGTTTTTTTTGTGCAGTCACAAAATAATATATTGTTATGAGGTTTTTGTTGTTTCACAAAAACAAAAGAGTAAAAAACATCATTTGAATTGAAAATAATGCGAAAGACCAAAAAAAAGTTAATATATTAAGCAAAAAATCCAACACAATTCGTAGAAGTTATAAGTTGAAAATGTCTATAACAAAGATGATTTGCAAAACAAGAAACACAGTAATTAAATTAGTTTTCCAAGTAAGTGCATTTGTTCTTGGTGTGATTTGTGTCACGACAAATGTAGCAAGCACGCAGTTTTCTTTTAGATGATGTTTTAGTGGACGACGATCCAGACACCTTCAAAACTGCAGTACACGTTGTCCTATAGTGACCACTATGTTTGCACCTTGAACAGATTTGAGATGAAGACTTTGAAGACTCAGTTGAAGAGCGAATTCTCCTACTTTTCGGCCGCCTAGCTTGTCGAGGATTACATGGAACTCGAACAACTTGGGCTTTCACATCTTCAGGTAAATCCCACTCATCCTTGTTTGGAATTGGATTTACATCTCCAGCATACATGTCAGACAAGTTCTTGGTTGTGAAGTAATGAAAAACATATGATATAGGCTGTTTAATAAATCAAAAGTAGATACACATAGTTTAATAATAGAAGTAATAATAGATACATGATTGCGGCAAATGCATGAGCACATGGGATCAAATTCAAATCAAACTCTCTACACAAACATGTATTTTGCACGAGATCAACCATGAAACTCTTTCCAATTGTCTTAACAAAGAATCGAGACTCATTAATTGGTTCAACAACCATTGTGAAGCCTTGCTCAATTATCTTCTCCAACTCACCTGCAATCCTTGGTGATAGTTCATGAGTCTGACGTAATGCATTCTACCGCCTCTCGACAAACCATCCACAAACCATCCCCCGAACACATTTCAAAACAGTACAAATCGGTAACATTCTAGCCCAACGCAGTGTGGAATTGATATTTTCACAAGCATATGATGTCATGACACCATAACGTCTTACAGGACAAAAACTGTTAGCCCATCTAACCGGATCAATCTCAGACAATCTGCCATACGCTGCCGGACATATCTCTTGTATCACAACCATAAGCTTTTAAAAAGCATCCTTACGAAAACATGTTGATGCCCTCTGAAATGCTTTAACAACATTGATACCATATTTCCTTTACCGCATATGTATTTTAAATTTATTCCTTTTGTCTATGTTTTAAGACCATGCATAACACCGAGAAAGACAGTCTCGACAGCTTTGGCAATGTTAAGATGTTGATCAGATACAATCAACATATCAGTAGTTAGAACAAAAGCCTTCTTCAGTTCAGACAAAGACCAAATCTATGAACGATCATTCTCTTTGTCGCCAATACCAAATGCAAGAGGAAATATTTGTTCATTAGCATCCTTTGATGCAACAACAAACATTACGCCATTATATTTTCCTTTCAAATGAGTAGCATCTACACAAATTACAAGACGCTAGGAAATAACAAATCCAGCAATGGAAGCACTAAGTGCCATAAAGGCATACTCAAACATATTATCAGCATCAGTTTGAAGTGAAACAACTGAACCAGGATTGCAAGTTTCAATCATATGGAGAAATCCAGGCAAAAGGGCAAAAGATTCATCTGAATCACCATATATCATTTGAATAACCTTATAGCGGGCAGCCCATGCTCGAGAATATGAAATCTAAAACACAAAAAAATTAAAATTGTTTAAAGAAACAAATATAATCAGAAAAATCATATAGGTGATTATCTATGTTTTTGTGATATCTAAAATTTTGTTGTTTCACAAAAAAACATGGTAACCAAGAAATATTTGTTACTGCACAAAAAAAAATGGGGATAGGATAAAAAAGACCTTGTAAATGTACCTTAAAGCCAAATTTAGTTTGAAGATAATGAACCATTTCCTTTAGACGCAAAACAGCACCATGAACCATTAAACGTGGAGCAAAGAAAGCCCTAATTACACTAGAACACATCGTTCTATGCTTATGAACTCTCAATTCAATCTCACAAGTATGAGGGGTCTCAAAATGTGTGATTCTCCAAAACGAGTCAGAAGAAGGAGATTGTGAACGAATATGAAACTGACAACAATCATGGAATTTACATAACACATAATATCTCCTCTTACTAGACGTTCAACCACGAACTCACATTTATTTGTCAAGTGATAAAGACCAATCACGTACATCAAATTCTGCTTGTTTTCATAAGTAGCACCTAAAGCAAGTTCATGAGTGCGGAATTTGTATTCAAAGTCACCCTCTACAGCCATGTCCGAAGAAGGAACATTATTACTAAGAAAGTGACTCTGATTCTTAAAGGCTTCGTTGCAAAACACAGTGTTCTGTTGGTACATACTACGAGGGGGGAACAGTGCAACATTAGAGGCACAAATTTAGTATTATTTAGAAGAGGATGAAAAAGAGGCTAAGGTTCTACATCATCGTAAAATGGATCGTAATCAAACTTTCCATCATCATCAAGACCGTCACTAGGTCATATTCATCATCATCTTCATATTCTTCATCTGCCGAGTTTTCATGATCACCAATGAATGACTCATCAATGGACGACTTATTCGGGTTGTTTTCCCACATTTGGAATGTTGGGCTGATTGCAGGGGGATACAGGTGACTGAACAACTACATAAAATTTTCTAACTCCATTATCTAAGGCAAACCTCATTTCAACATCATCACTTACATTAAAACGCACACTTCCAACATCGTCAACTAGAGAACCAACTATACAAGATACTAAATATGAACCGGAACCTTGGTATGAACCTATGTTAGAACGAATTTTATTTATGAAAACAGAAAACTTCATTTTATCATTGGGTAACAACAACAACAACAACTTATCTTCTCCTTGGTATAAGTTCATTCAACCAAATACCACCAAAATGCACAACAACAGATGTCACATTCATCTGCAAACCAAAAAAAAAAAAAATGCACTATGAAACAACAAATCTGAATCGAAAAGTGACATTAAAAATATAAGGGGTAATTAAAATTGACAACCCATACAAATTTATAAAAGAATTAGGCCGATGTTTTCGCACCTAAATAAATATACACCTAAAAAAATGAGAGATAAAGAAAAGCTACGAAGGCAAATTGGATATTGTGAATATTATAAATTATTGCTTGCTGCATACCTTAAGTTTCGATGAGATGGAAGTTTGATATTTCAACAAAAAGAAGTTCTTTTTCCAGAAAATAGGATGAATTCTGAATTACTATGTTGTATGGAGCCCTAAAGATGAAAAGTAGTGAAAGATGAACAAATAAATAATGGTGTCGCAGTATTTTCAAATTAGGGAAAAAGGATGTGATAAATAATGGTTTGGAATCGATATTACAAAACGTATTCACGTTTTGAATTGGAAACTCGTTCTTATTTTATTAAAAATCTGTGTGTTCTCAAAATTATTTTGTGATGTCATGTTTTTTTTCCTTTTCATAAGATAAATAAGATAATATTATATTGTTACTCACATATATTGTGTTGTCACAAATTTAAATTTGATTTCATTACTTGGTGTTGTATGAGTGCTTTTCTATTAGCTGAACAAAAAACTTCGGGTAACAAATTTCGTTTTGAGAAGAACAAAAATATTTAAATTTAGTGCAGTCACAAATATGACGTTGTGATTCAGTGTAGTAACAAATTTCTTGATGAGAAAGAAAAAAATTATTAATGTCACAAATATGAAGTTGTGATTTAGCAAATTAGTGCATTCACAAAATTTTACCATTGATATCACAAGGAATTTCGTGTAGTAACAAATTTCTTTATGAGAAAGCACAAACAAAATTAAAAAAGAAGCTTATTGTCAATAAAAAAAAAACTTCATACATAGGAGAGGATCATAAGCATTAAGTACATTAGCCTGGTACAATAGTAATTCACTTTCACAAAAAAAAAAGAACACGTCTAAACGTGCACACCAGTCAATTACTAAAAGTTGTAAAAATCTAAACAACAACAATAATAAGAATAATCATCAAAACACCAAGGGCACAGTCCTTCCACGGCATCTTCCTTTTCAAACCATATATTTCCCCTCTCATTGAAAAATCGTTGAGAGTGGGCTAAGTATTAGATTCATCAAGTTCATTATATGTAGTACGGAGTTGATTACAATCAAACTCAACAATATGAAGTTTCTGTTGAAGATCGTCCCTCTCCTTTCGATATTGAGCAGCAATGGTAGATGTAATGCTTTCAAATAAAACCATCTTCCTATAAGCATCCTGGAGATAGCCTAGTTGTTCCTTATACATATTGCGATCATAACGAAGTTGTTTGATATATTCACGCTGAATATCAATTAATTTGGGATCAATCCAATCACAAAAATCACAAACATCATTCTGCAAGACACATATTGCAATGCATAAAAAAAAATATGACAACACAAATAGTGAAAAATGGACTTGAATAAGTAAACATAAAAGTTACCTCGACATTAGGACAACTGAGATACCTCATTGCAGGATCATCATGAGACTAAGAGGTATTAACAGTTGCTTTCAAACCATGTTTACATTTCATGTCATCCATGCTTATTGACCAAAAAAAAAAAAAAAATTGGTGCCTTCACAAAAAGAATTAACAACAATACATGGCACAATTATAAAACAATTTTTTGGTGCATTCACAAAAAAAAGGAAAATATGTCAGATTTGTAAAAGAACAAGAACAAATTTTGGGAAAAAGGTAGAACAACATCACAAAATAATGAAGAAGAGCGTATTATACACTAACATGTATACTAATTACTGTGCATTGAGAAAAAAAAATCATACATTAGGAAAAAAATAGAACAACATCTTTTGGAGAAAAATGTTAACAAGAATTCAGCCAAAATACTAATAGCCTGAAAATTATTTCGTTACTTACCAAAAAAATTGGGCAAAAAAGTGAAAACATCAAAACTATTAATATAGACTAAAACTGAAAACAAAATTCTCCTCAGTGTAATCGAAATGATAAATCAAAAAAAAATTGTTCGAAACCTAATAACTGTTCACTAAATTGATTATCCTAAATGAGAAAACCCTCCTTTCTAGTCATTCTTTGGTTGCACTTTTAAATTTTAGCCCTTAGTATAAAAATTTGAAATTTTAGCCCCTTCTCACCTTTTTTTGACATACATTGACTTATTTACCCTTATGTTATTATATCTCTTTCTTTCTTCCCGTTTTCACTCCATCCTTAGTCTTTTTCTTCTTTTCCATTCTTCTTCCTTTTTCTTTTTATTTTGTTGCCGCCTGTAGGTTTTCCGGCGGCCATCTTCCGGTGGCATTGTAATTGTTCCATATTGTTGCTATTTTCCGGTGGCATTATAATCGTCTTTCTAATTGTTCCGGTAAGTATATGCATCGAATTTCATGTTTTTATTTCCTTTTGCGTTTGTCATTCCGGTGGGATTTTGCCATCCGTTTATCTTTCCTTTCATCATTTGTTAGTATATATCGCATCAATATATCTGCGAAGCTGTAGATTTAGGATGAGGCAAATTTAATAGTAGCCATTTTTTGGTTGTACTTTTAAATTTTATCCCTTCCCGTTTTTTTTTTTTAAATTCTAGCCATCTATGACTTTTATACCCTTAGATATCAATACATATTACAATTAGATTAGGCTAACAAATGAAAAGACTTACTTTTCACCTTCTTTTCTTTTCACCTTCCGTCTCTTTCTCTGTAATTTTTTCTCTCCGCCTTTCTTTGGTTCTCCTTCCGACAACGACAATCGGAGTCTAAGAAATCTGACCGGCGATAGAAAGTCGTGTTCTAGTAATTAGTGAAGGTTGTATTTGAAGACGATGCTATTTAGCCATAATATGACTAGCCATAATTCAGTTAATTATGTGACAATTAACCGATTTAGATAATTTTTTGATTTATTTTAAGAAGTATAAATATATATTTTATGTTATTATCATATTCTTAACTTAAATTTTGTTATAAGTGGTGTAAATATATAACGCTTTCATTCTTTCAACAAAAAGCTTTGTATTTACTCTGTTATCTATATCGAGATTTTTGTTGCTTCAAAATTCAAATACTATCAACATAAATTTATATAAACTGAATATTTAAACTATTAGAAGTCATTTAAAACATAAAATTATAAATAAATCAATTTTTTTTCTTATTTGAACTAAATTATATATAGCCATAATATACTACATAGATTTATTCTTTCTCTTAAATCAAATTATAATCGGTCATAGCATATGGTGGCATAGATTGTTCTTTGCAATAGTCGTATACTCGTATGTGTGTTTGTAAGACTATCCCTAACGCAGCTCGAAGTCACGGTCTCGAGGGGTGCTCGAGACCCCCTCAGCTCGAGACACCTGCGATGGAGGGCGCTGCGGCTCGAGACCGGCTCGAGCAGCGCGTGTAGAGCACGCGCGCCTCCGAAAATTAAAAAAAAATTAAAATGACGGGCGCGTGCATTGCACGCACCAACGTTAAAAAAAAAGGCAGCAACGGCTCAAAACGGTAAGAAAAAAATGGTAAACACCGATTTTTTTTATTCAATTTATTTTTGCCTATAAATACCCAATTATCATCTCCTACATTTCACACCTCTTCATCTCTGTCATCCCTCAAATTTTTTTCATCTCTTTCATTTCTCCAACAAATTCATCCAAAAAAAAAATATAAATCCCAACAATCCCAACAACCCATTTTCGTCGGCGTGGTTTCCCGACATGTCCGACGACATTTATGGTTTCATGGGGGCGGGGCTTGATTCAATCAACCTCAAGACTTCGGCCTCCGCCGAATCCTACCCGTCCTTCTCCCCCGACACCGACAGCCCGGCGACAAACACCGAGGATCGCCTAATTTTGGCGCCGCCGTCCCAGCCTGTTGCCAAAAGAAGAAAGAACAAGGGCAAGGGGAAAGCTATCGCCACCTCCACCGCTGCTGCCGAGGAAGATGAAGAGGAAGCCGTCAAGGGCTCCAAGCAGCACAACTACACCGACGAACAAGCCACCTACTTGGCACATATTTGGGTGGAGGAGACCTGCAACTCCATCGTCGGATGCGACCAGTCCGGCGAAAGATACTGGGGCAAGGTCCAAGAACGTTTCAACAAGAGGTTCGACTTGCGCCTCAACAAGAAGCAGGTGAAGAGCTACTTCGGCCGCATCCAGACAGCGGTTAAATCTTGGATTGTCGCTTACAAGAAAGCCCAGTCTCGCCGGCCAAGCGGCGCCTCTGACGGGATGGTGATCGCCGATGCCCAAGCCATCTACAAGCAATCAACCCAAAGCCCGTCTTTCCACTATTTCACAGCTTGGGAGATTCTCAAAGACTATCCCAAGTTCCTCCTCGCCAATTTTCCAGACACCCTCCATGAAGAGGACGAAGACTACGGCGGAGGGCAACTACACATCTTCTACGTTCCAGCCGTCAGCGGAGGAAGCCCAGTCCCTCGAAGGAGAAAGCGCGCCTCCCCGACTGGAGGGTCGAGATGCGGCAAGGGCCAGGGCAAGGCCCAAAGGAAAGAAGCCGACAGAGGAGTCGTCCCAGTTCAAATCCGTCATGGATCGATATACCTCTTGACTTAGTCAGTTCGCCGAGGCTAAGCATGAGATCGCGTTGGCGTTGCGGGAATCAACTCAAGCGAAGCTGGAAAATGCTCGGGCGAGGATGGAAGCTACTCGGCAGAAACAATATGCCACCGACTTGGAAGTTGTCTCCAGGGATACGAGATTCATAACGCCGGAGCAGCTTCAGGTTCACCTGCTGATGGTGGAGGAGGTGAAGCAACGTCGGGGATGAGCGTAATTGTTTTCGTAATTTTTAATTTTATGTAATTTTTGTTTTAATTAAGTAGTATTTTTTTATTGTGTGCGGCATGTAATTTTTCAATTTTCAAATATTAATGGAAAATTCGTATTATTTATTAATTAGTGTATTTTAATTTATTTACAAATATATGAATTAATTTAATAAATAAAAATGAAGAATTGTTTAATATGATGCTGAAAACACCTTAAAGATAGCTAAATTACAGGGATAAAAGTTATTAGTGCTGGAAACACCCTTGAAGAACACTAATGATTTCCAAAGATTGTAGAAAATCTAAATAAAATCTGAAGGTTTACATTCCCGAAGCGGGAACACTTGCAACATATAATCATCATTATGGCTAATGACAATCATTATTTATCCAAAAGTTTGACCGGGTTAATGAAAAACCTGATCAAAGAATAACATAAGCTAATTATTAATCTGAACCTTTGTGCAGTCTACCACTGATTACCAGGAAAAAAAAAATCATTACGTTTACACATCCATTTTTTTCCCTTTCAATTTCTTTTTGTAAACACTGGTAATTGGTACTCTATCCGTCCCAATAATAAGATTTCAATTACTTTGAATACGGTTATTAAAAAATAAGAGCGAAATGATAGAAAATAGTGAATTCCATAACTTTTGAAGGGTTATTATTTCTATTTTTAATATAAAATTATGCTAATAAAGCATATGAAAAAGGAAAATGAGACCTTACTATTAAGATTAGGGAAGTACATATTTCACTTTATATGCAAAATAGTTCCATTTTATATTATGTATACAGTATACTTGACTTCATATACCTATGGAAAAAGTAAATTTATCCCGATTAAAAGAAATAAAACTTGAAAAAAGTTATTTTCAAATAAAAGCAATGCACAGTATACAATAGAGATTTTAATCGTACAACAGGTAGATTCGAATAGCCCCATAAATATAAAATGTTATAGTTGAATTTTTACAATTCGAATACATAATCGAGTTATTAGACCATATTTATCATAAAATAGGAAATCACATAACCAACTATATTTTTTATAATTTAATTAGTTTCTCTCTCTTCCACACGCTTAATACTTTTTCAACCCAACTACATCTATTTTTTGTAGTTTATCAAACCACCCCAACCACGTCCACAAATATTATACTTTTATTTTGTATTATTTTTAATAATAATATAATAATTTGTAATAAAGATAATAAAATAGTCTGAACTTATTTCAAAATTATAAATAAATTATAATTCTCTATTGAGCTCGATCAAGTCGTTTAACAGAGTTTTGTGAGCTTTTCTATTGAATTTTGGGATGAATTAAAATTTTGAGAATTATATAAAGATTCTCATCATCCATAGTAAACAAAAATAGATAATAAAAAAATAGAGGGTGTGATAAAATGAAGATTATACTTATATGTAAAGAAAAAAAGAGATTGTTTTGTGTGTTAAACTATAACAAATTTGGTCTCAATTTATAGAGTATGGAAAAATACGAATTTTTAGTATATTTTTTATTTATTTTTAATATAACATGTAAAAGATATAATTAATTTATATTAATATCTAAATAAAATTTCATTGGCCAATGAGATGAAGACAAGTGTCTCCATCCCATTGGATAAGCCCTAGATGAGAGAGAGAGAAAGAGACCACAAGGGCTGATTTCTCAAAATACCAACCGCGGTTTACTTGACTAAATATATTTTTTCTTTTTTCTGAAATCATAATAATGACACGGGACCCAACCACTTTGTGGATTGGGCATTGATAAACAAGGTCTTAGGGTTGGTCGGTTGGAATTGAAGGATTATCCTGGTTAGCCTGATAAGGATTATGGTCAATCCAAATATCCCGAAGTATTAAAAAAAAGATAATAATAACATAATACTCGTGTAGTACTATTACACTTGTTATGTTGGATGTTATTTTTTGAATTTAATAAGGTTTTCGATTTTTCGGACCACCCGTATGCTTATTTTCTTACTTTTTCATTTTTTTGTGTGTAATTTTTGCGACAAATCTAGAATAGTCAAGAAAATATATACATGTTAATTCTATTTACAAATTTTGTGAACCGATTGGCCAACCCGAAACCCGAAGGCTTAGGGTTAGGGTTAAGATTTTTAACCTGAAAAATAATCAACTTGAACCGAATAGCCTGACAGTCCGATAGGTGGTTGATCCGATTGATGTCCCTAATACAGTATGTAGTACCATTATAAGGATGAATTTCTAGTCCTTTAAAAAAAAAATCTTGTAAACCCTTTTAGTTAAAAAAAATCACGAACGCACTTTGAATAATAGAGAGAGAACGTCATCATAAATAGGTTGAGTTGCCAGGAGAGAACCGGTTCTGAGATGTTATATTTGGAAATTAATTACTAGAAGGAGCCCAATTAAGAATATCTTCCGATAAAGAACGTGAATACCATCGATTGCAGAAGAGCGTGCCTCATATCTGAATATGGTCTAACGTTAGAAACACAACTGTAATTTGGCCCCAAAAAACACTCAGTATTTATATACGTACAACAGTTGGGCTCATCTAATTAATAATAAGTGGAAAACTAATCAAAGCCCATTGGAGTATGTACTAACTATTGGTAACTTTTATGCATATAGTCCCCATTAATTTTCTTATAACTACATCATTTAAATGGCTTCCTTAATTTAGCTTTGTACCAAAAGATTGTATAATTTGTAACTAGGGAGTCAATCCCAGTCCAAACTTCAAATATTGAACCGAGGTGAGGTTGGAGAGTTCAAATTCGAAACAAGAGTTGGGCCGACTAACATATCTAAATACATCTCACTAATATGGAATAGTTTTGGAACACGTTGCAGCCATGCAACCAGGTGTCTCTCTTTCCAGACACCTAAACAAGATACCACCTCCCTCAACCCCATACATGCAGGCTGTGTGTGTGTGTGAGAGAGAGAGAGAGAGAGAGATGTGGAGGTCGTGGTTGAAGGGGGGATCTAAACTGGTGGCTAATTTTTCCACCAAAAATGAGCCCAAAAAAGGAGGTTTCCCCATTCTGAAAGGTCACCCTGCTGCCCAGCAACATGCAGAACAAGTTGTTGAAGCCCAACACAATATCCAAAGCAATCATGTCAAAAATCAGATTAAGGAATTCAAGATTTACAGATGGAGCCCTCATCATCCTCACCACAAACCTTTTCTTCAATCCTTCTTTCTTGATTTATCCAACTGTGGACCTATGGTAATTACTTTTCTTCTTCTTTTGTTTAATTAATTCTTTCTCTCCATATTTGGAAAGACTAATGATTATCTTCCATTTCTTCACATGTTATTGAAAAATAGTTCCACTCTCTTTGTTTTAAAATCCACAACTCCCTCCCCTCAAAAAAAATAAAAAATAAAAATAAAAATAAAAAAATCCACAAGTCCCAACTTCAAAGGATTCAACATTCTATAACAATCTCTATATGTGTTGGTAAAATAGGGTTAGAAACGTTTTATAATCTATAGAATGAAATTCACTTTGAATATAATAGAGAAAATGAACCCTTTTCTTAGATTTTAGTTTACAAATTTATGAAATTACATCCTCACTCACATTTGAAATAGGAACATCACTTGATTAAATTTTGATTTTTGGTGTTGTTACTAAAAAAAAAATAAAAAAATCAGAATTTAACAAAAAGTTTAACCAGGGAAATCTTGTTCATTATCTGAAAGGAATGTGAAGAATATTTTGAGAATGATGAATTAGTTAGTTCTTACCTAGGATGTCCTGGACAGGTTTTATTTGAGATCAACCACGTTGGTTGTAGGTTCTTGATGCATTACAGAAGATAAAATCCGAGGATGATTCGAGTTTGAGTTATAGAAGATCTTGTAGAGAAGGTATATGTGGTTCATGCGCGATGAACGTTGATGGAACGAATACGGTGGCGTGCCTCAAGCCGATTGACACAGACACTAGCACAGCTACTGTAATAACCCCTCTGCCCCATATGTACGTGATCAAAGATTTAGTTGTCGACCTCACCCATTTCTACCAGCAATACAAGTAAGATCACATTTTCTATCTCTGTTGGCCATTAGTAATCAAAAATGTTGCTCCAAGATCAACAATCTTTCTCCTGCTTGAGCTATTAAGGTAGAACATGTGTATCGCCTCACGGTAACCTGTCTATTACAATGCAGGTCGATCGAGCCATGGCTGAAGATGAAAAAGCCCTCACCGGACGGGAGAGAATACAGGCAGAGTACAGCGGAGAGACGGAGACTAGATGGACTCTATGAGTGCATACTATGTGCTTGCTGCTCTACCTCATGCCCATCCTATTGGTGGAACCCTGAAGAGTTCCTAGGGCCCGCGGCATTGCTTCACGCCTATCGTTGGATAAGTGATAGGTAAGCAGCAGTTCCAACCTTGTCTATAACTTCGTATTAAGAATTACATAATTAACCAATCCATCAACCCAAATATTTTACTACATAGCTAGCAAAAATATGGTTGTACTACATAAGATCGGGGCTATGGAGGCAGAACATTTCGTTAGAGGGTGCTCATTTTTGAATTACTGCTGATGTTTAAACTTCCCGACGGGTCGACTATATTCAATTACAGGGGAAAATACAAAAAATTGAGTTTTAGTTGTTGCTGTTGTTAGGGGGCCTTCAGCCTAGCCTACCCGAGCCCCCCATAAGATAATTTGGTGAGAATTAGTAGGATTGGTTAGAAGTATTTTATTGGTAGAAAGTCTTGGGCATGATCCTAATCGTTACCTGTGTACTCTGGTCAGTCGGGATGATTTTGGTGACGAGCGTCTCGAAGCACTAATGGAGAATGAAGTACGAGTGTATCGGTGCAGGACTATAAAGAACTGCACAGCCACTTGCCCCAAAAGCTTGAATCCGGCAAATGCCATCAACAAAATGAAGGTTAAGCATATGTTTAATAGGCCTGTTGAAGAATTGGAGGACAAAAATAAAGCAAGGGCTTAGCACATTGTATTTTATCTAACTCCTCGTGTTTTTTAGTAGAATATTATGTGTTTAAATAGTCAAGTTATAGCGTTGTTTCTTGACC
This sequence comes from Schizonepeta tenuifolia, assembly GCA_029490685.1. NCBI lineage: Eukaryota > Viridiplantae > Streptophyta > Magnoliopsida > Lamiales > Lamiaceae > Schizonepeta > Schizonepeta tenuifolia. Next base: position 76,597,028 of record CM055956.1, on the reverse strand, counting down.
GTGACACTAATAAGGAAGCCATGTTTTTTACAGTATTATATATGTACGTATATCTTTTGATTTTTCTTAAAATTAATCTTGAGGGCCTCATTTGTTATAGGATCCGGGTCCTACTTCCCTCCACACAAACAGCAAAAGAAAATAGAATTTAATCTTAGTTGCTCCGAATTCCTCGGATGCAATGTAAGAAATCAAGAATCTCTTGTTTTGTAAGAAAGGAAGTTGTGAAATAAAAAACAAAAAAAATCAACCAGGAAAACCAGAGAGAGAAGATTGATGAATTGCAAATTCACCTTTCAACAACATAATCCTCCGCATTCTTAATCTCCTCTCTCTCCCCCCTCCCTCCCTCTCTCTCTCTCTCTCTCTCTCGCCTCCTCCCCCCCTCTCTCTCATGGGAGACTGTTCTCCTGAGAGGAGATCAGGATGTGGCCTACTTGGCGCAGTTTTTGGTGGTAGAACTCTAAGGCCAAAAAAATCGCCTTCTCCAACCCCTGTTCAAACAACCAAAGTCCAAAGGCCCGACAATGAGACTACGGATTCATCTATTCCTCAAAATGATCAGAAACAAGGAGACAGAGTCATTTCCCGACCCGGCCCGAACCACAAACCCCGGCCCGTTCGTCAGCAGCAACCCGGCCCGAATGTGAACCACCAAACGCCTCCTAGGAATGCAGCACCAGTAACAGCAAGCGCACAAGGCTACGGCCAGGCCCGAAAGGTCCCGTTGCCGGGGATGGGCCTTTCGGGCGAACTCGACACCATGATCAAGGATCATCAGAGATCAAAAGTGGCCGGAAATCTAGTTCGAGCATCGTCCGGTAATGTCATGCTTCATAGCAACATGGGGAATCTGAGGCAGCCCGCAGGCAATGCAGACGATGGTAATGCAAGATACGAGCAGCCATTGCCGGCGAACGGGAGGTACTCAGCCGAAAAAACGGATATGTTCTGTCGGGCCCTGTCAACAAGGATGGACCCTGAGGAGCTGAAGATTTTAGGCAATGAGGATTATAAGAATGGCAGGTTTCCGGAAGCTTTGGCTCTCTATGAAGCAGCAATCTCGGTTGATCCGAATAAGGCCTCTTATCGGAGCAACAAAAGCGCGGCCTTGAATGCGATGGGGAAGCTTCTAGAAGCTGCATTGGAGTGCAGGGAAGCTATCCGGATTGATCCGTCGTACCAACGAGCTCATAATAGGTTGGCCACCCTTTATGTTAGGTAATGAAAGTCTTCTTCAATTTTTCAGATAGGTTAAATTTCTTCCATATTTTCCTAACCTTTTTTCTTCTTGACAGATTAGGAGAACCAGAGAAAGGGCTATATCATTTCAAACAGGCCGGGCCGGAAGCCGATCCTGACGCAATGAACACGGCTGCAAAGGTTCAAAACCACTTGAACAAGTGCACGGAGGCGAAGAGACAACGCGATTGGAACACATTGGTGAAGGAATGTGGCTTGTCAACAAGCGCCGGTGCTGATTCTGCGCCCTTGGTACAAAAATCTTAGTATTTTGAGCAATACTTAAATACTATTAACTCACTTCTGATAACTTGTTATCTTGAATTTTGTCGATCAAGATCTTTGCTTTGAAATCAGAGGCGTTGTTGAAGCTCAATAGACATCAAGAAGCCATCCAAGCTATGGCAGACGGCTCGAAGTTTGATACCGATGAGTGCATAAAGTTCTTCGGTCCGATTGCAAGTGCAACCCTCTTAGTTATGCAAGCTCAAGTTGGGATTGCAGAGGGGAGGTTGAGATTTTTCAAGATCATTGTATCAAAATATCTACAATTGTTACTATAAAATCATATCATGGATTAATTTGTTCGGGAAACAGGTTTGATGATGCTAGTGCAGCAGGCGAACGTGCATGCAGGCTCGACACGAACAACAAAGAAGCAATGAGCGTGGCGAGGAGGGCGAGGACATTGGCCGTGGCCAGATCAAACGGCAACGATCATTTTAAGGCGGGACGATATGAGGAGGCATGCGTGGCCTACGGAGAAGGGCTCGAGCACGCCCCCTACAATGCGTTGTTTCTCTGCAACAGAGCTGCTTGTCAAGCGAAACTGAAGCGTTATGAGAAGGCAATAGATGATTGCAACGCTGCGCTTAATGTTCGACCGGCTTATAGCAAAGCAAGGCTAAGAAGAGCCGACTGTTATGCTAAGGTACTTAATTCTCCGCATACATTTTGATTAAAAAGTACTTGAAAATGAACTGACATCTGTTCTTGCACATAACAAAAGTTGGTTGATTTTCGGTTGTGATGGGTAGATGGAAAATTGGGGAGCATGTTTGCAAGATTGCCAAGTGTTGCTGACGGAGAATCCGAATGACGAAGAAGCTGCGCAGCTGTCGAATGAGGCGAAAGTGCGGCTGAAGCAGCATTGAGAGTGCGTTGAGAGTGGGAATGAAGAAAATGGAGGCTTTTGCTAGGTGTTAGCATTTGTTCATAACAGTCTTGATCATTTGTTCTACTTGGTATTTTATTTTAAATTGGTGTGAAATCAGATGCGAGGATCCTGCTACAATTTGAACAGAGCACATAAGAAAAAGGTCATCTATATATATAAAAAAAAATTAGAGCTATATATAGGTATGAGGAGGCCTGTAAAAATATCATAAAGTTCGTATAGTTGAAATTAAAATTGGAATAGTTTGACAAATTAACTTTTAACTTAGGTAACATACATTAGAATTTAGGGTTAAATCACATTTTTTGGTCTACAACTTAACTTTTGAATATCTTTTGCTTATATCAATATAAATTGATATTTATAATTTGTGCAATTTAGGATGCCGATCTAATTTCAGGTACAAAGTTTGGCCACATGAACAGTATTGGTGTGAGATTTTTAGATAAGGATTTAGCAAGTAGGGAGAATAAATTGATGATATTAGCATTGCACTGGTGTGTAATTCGTTGTTTTGCCTATTATGTCAATGAGAAGTGCTAATTAATTGCAATTAGGTATATATCTATCAATAGATCATATTGACAGCTTTCTACAATGTTCTTTATGGTTAAAATTTACATTGCCATGACGACATTACCCATTAAACAAACAGCTACAAATTTAGTTTAAGTTTATACATACGCATGCTATATTATTCAGATTTGCAGTACCTATTTGAATTGACTCTATGCAAATCTTATTATATGTGCTTAAACGATATAAAAAAGGCACCTTGAGTTGAAAATTTGACAACATGGCACCTTTAACTTAGAAATTTGTACTATTCAATTGGTGCGTATTATGGCCGCGAATTAATATGTAAAGGCAAATGTTTTTTATTTAAGTTTACCGTGATGTAATATTTAAAATTTAATCTTATATTAATAAAAATTTGAGAATTAATCAAATATAATCCCTTTTTAAAAAAAAAGTACAAATATAACCACTCTTTTATAACTTCATTGAAAAGAACAAGATATAGTGAGATTTTATGAGAAACAAAAATTAACAAGATATAGTGCGATTTTATGAGACAAACAAAAATTAGTATTGAGAAGGCCAAGATTTATAAAAGCAAAATTCGTCAAATTAATATTATGTGGCAATATAGTAAAATGAGATAATTAATATACCAAAATGTTACTTTTTTGAACAAAAAAAATTAAAATGCCACACATAAATTAAAACACACCAAATGTCACTTTAATTTTGCAAAAGCCAAAAACATTCTTAATGAGTGTACATGAAGACTATCTTTAATCTGAATCATACACGAAGATTAACTTTCATGTATGAATCTTTCGGCGGTGGTAAGATTTTTCGGAGACGGCAGTGCGATTACAACGCGTCGGTGCGATTTTCGGTAATTTTTTTTTTTAATTTGTGTTATAGGGTTCAGTTAGTCTTCGTGTATGATATAAATTTGAATAGTTTCGCCGGAAATCGCACCGTCGTTGCCGAAAAATCCTACCACTACCGGAAGATTCATACACGAAAGTTAGTCTTCATGTGTGAAAGAAAGAGATGGTAGAAGAGTTTTAAGTCTTAAAAGGTAATTTGGATATAAAGGGCCAATTGAAAACTTTTAAATTTTAAAGTGATATAATTTATCTTTTATTTTGGGATATTTTGAGTTTTAATTCTAGTAAAATTGTAAAGTACTGTACTAAATTAATAACTGTATTACGTGAATGATGCCGACATTGAAAAATAAAATCGTTGAATGTGATGGCTGCCGACATAAAAGCGATAATTAATCACACAACGTTTTCTGGGGTAGATGCGTATCTAAATAAAAACAAAAGCCTCAACTTAAATTACACAAGTTATTCAGGAAACTTCAATAATTATTATTAACCCAATTAATTATCTATCTCATCATCAACTAAAATCTACCAATCTTTGTTCCCCATAAAAGGACCTAAACTCTTAACGATTTTGCCATTCAATTAGTGAATAAAATCACTCGAACGATTAAACAAACAACTTAATTTTAGAACAATAATCCATCATTATTCACCAACACATTATGCCCTCTCAAAATAAGGGCATTCCGTCCATCCAATATTATTCCAAATATACCCCTATCATAAATTCATGACAAGCAACACAAAACAAACAACAACAGTACGGGCCCGGAACAAGTCAAATGACTGATACATTAGATGAATCCGGACCGTTAATTGTGAGCTTATTGCCATCAGACGAACAAAGGTCTCTGATGGCAGTGAGCTCATACGGATGCGTGTCGGTAGCTAACCATTGCTCTACCTCGAAATACTGCTGCGAGCACTCTTCGTGGACACCAGTGGACGTCACCTCGACGTAGTTACAGTACCATCCGTGGCCCGAACCCGACCCGTCGGAAGTAAGGTTCATTGAGCAAATGGGCCCGGTGAGGCACGGGCCTCGGCCGCTGAAGATGTCGAGGTTTCCTCTCTCGAAGTAGTCGTATCCCGGGCCCATGAGCCCGCCCCAGGTCTCGATATTATTAATACGGATTCCGTAGCCATCTGCATCGTAGAAAGTTGTTGTGATTATAGAGTCCGTCCCGCCTTTTATGATTGTGCTCGTTCTTACGTATAGTGTGTACACACAATCTTCATCATCCTGCAACAAACAAAAAAAAAAAAAAAAATCAAAATCAAAAGATACACAGAAAGTATATGAACTAAATCATATACTGCACATCTAAAATATATATTTCGAATGAATTGAATTAAATCTATGTTACTCAACAGGAAACAAATTAAATATAAACTTTAGTGGGTGTGCAGAGAAAGACTTACAGATTTGGAGAAGGTGAAGATGGAGAAGATAATGAGGAGATATAAGAAGAAGCGGTTGACCTCCATGGTTTCTTGATCAGAGATGATTGTTTCTCGGGCTATAGTGGAATAATACCACTAATATATATATATCATAGAATTAGACATAAAACAAATACTAGTGATTCTTTTTGAAGAAAAAGTATATATATTTACATTCATTCATATGCATTTGTTTGTAAGCATCTATGTACTTATTGGACTGTCCTGATGAATCAAGATGGACCACGTACATTAAAGTGATGAGGATCGTGTGTGTGTGTTAGCCTAGTGGTAGTGAGGTTAATGCCCGGGTCAAAAGTTAGGGGTTCGAGTCCTCCATCACGCGGTATTTAAATTTACTTGCAATGTTGTTCAAAAAAAAAAAAAAAAAAAAAAAGTGATGAGTATCTTTTTCAGCCAAAGCTTTTTATTTTCTAGTAGATGTTTTTCATATGTTTAGCCACGTAGAGTGATATTTTTCCACCATCTAAGTCATCAAATATTTTAAAATAATAATATACTAGTATAACGTTAAGGGATTATAATAATTTTTTTAAATAACATAATTGTTTTTTAGGAAATTACACTAGGTATATGTATCAAATAAATTGATATTTATGGGTGTATTCTGAGCATATCTCGATATAAAACATAATAGCAGGAATTTTACTCCAATCGTACCGCTCTTAAAGAATATACTCGAAGGGATGAGTATAATAGAGATTGAATTTGAATTCTTCAATCGGATTGGATAGATCGGGTGGTAGAAGATGCATGATCCATCTCCCAGATCAATCTGTTAAGTTAGAACTGTAATAAATGGTAGCTAGATTTATATAATTAATGGAATCACGATGACAGGATCAAACATACAAGGAGATTCAGATTTTTGTAAAGCTTTGGAAGCTTTAGAATGTTTTTAAGGTGAGTTGTCCGTCTTCAACATAATATTTCCGACCTAATTTTGTTTCGTGTCATCTTTGCAATTTGTCCGAATGGTAAGAGTTTTTCTAATGCATACTAAATTCATGTCACTGTTACAATTCGACCAAAAAGACATGTCATAAACTACTAGTATAATTAATCCATTGAATATAATACCCAGTTTAATGTTTATGTCATACTTGATAGTACTACTTAGAGAGAGAGAGAGAGAGAGAGAGAGAGAGAGAGAGAGAGAGAGAGGATATTCCCCAATTCAACTAATTACTCAATATTTTAAATGAAAATTAGAGAACGAAATTAATACTAGAAGAGCGACGAGTTCTCCAAAGATTGCGTGTCATCATATGACAGATTAATAAATTTATCAAGACTGGCAGATACACCTACCACCCCCACAAACATTTAAAACTTGTTTTTTTAGCTCTATCAAGAAAAAAGAAAAATAAAATGGTTTTGTTAGCTTAAATTGCTCAAAATATTATTACCACGTGATGATCATTTGAGTATAATGAACCAAGTCAACCATTCAACTCATTGTCTTTTATTATACTTACTCCACCCAATAAAAATATGTATTGTTTAGAATCAAACGGGTATAAAAATCTTATAAAGTATAATTAATAAGAATAGAGAAATAGTCCTCAGGGTCCGAAAGCAAGGCTTTGCTTATATACGAAAATCCAATTATTTTATTATAATTATTCTATCTGAATTATTATTATTGCACAATTAATTAATTGAGCAATTATCAATATTAAAGATTATATAGTGTGTTGTAGATAATTTTAAAAAAGTTGTTGGAATAGACCGTAGCATAATTAATTAAATAATTTATCTTAACTATTTATTTATGCTTGCATGTTAATCATATTTTTTGGATCACAATGAGATGTATTATTTATCTGACTTATTAAGAATCAAAATATTGGTAACTTAAATAGTCTAAAGGTTAATTGAGTTTATGAATATGAACAGTTAATATACTTCGGATTTTGGGCAATATCAGTTCTTATTTGAAATTTAAACTTCAATAAAGAATCGCGTCCTGCTAATAACAAGCTAATATTATCCTCTCGAGAAATTTAATATGTTTATTATATTAAACTGTACAAGTGGAACTCGTTCCGATATAATAATAAGTTTAGGTGGCAACAATCGTGATAATTATTTATTAATAAATAAATTGATTAATTGAAACCTTTTCAGAAGCATTTAATTAAGTAATAGATACTCGATAATCTTAAAGTGAGATTAATTAAGTCTTATACTAGCGCCGATTCAATTAAATAAATAAGATGGTATTTCAATATTAATTCTTGAGTAGAATGAATTAATATTTGTGATTGATTTATATTCTAGGTTAAACTAATTAAATCAAACACTAAAAATCAATATCTTATTTAATCTAGTAGATCCCTAAATTGACTTAGTGGCCTTTGCTCCATATGGGGCGACCGCCCCTCTCTCTCTTATTAAGCCACTTGGACTTCTCTAAAGTTTAATGAAATAAACCTATTAATTAGTTAAGTATTTTTCTAATACCAATATCTATAAATAAGGCTTATTAATTAGATTCATTAGTTACTTACACCAAAAGTAACTCAAAAGTGACTCAAAAGTGAGAAGAAGAACTTGGAGCTAATTGATCCCATCCATCACCGAAATCTAGTTGGGTACAATTTAAAAGATCAACTTTGGAGCCCCTCATCGTCAATTTTAGGTATATCGTATGTAATAAACATCCTATGAATGTCATTAATTTCACAGGAGTATACTAGAATTGAATTTTGTAAGTGTTCATTGGATATTTCAAAGTAAATCATAGGGCGAACCGAGCCGATCTATCATAATTCGGTTCCTACAAGTCCCACATTAGAAGAATAATAAGTGAGTGATTTATTACTATAAATGGAAAATGCACATGCTTTTGGGACGAATGAAGAGAAAAACAAATATTTTTCTGGGACACGGGGAATGTATTTGTTTTTCTTTGTGAAGTTACTATATGTAACCAGATACTCCATCCATCCATGATAATATGTCCTAGTGTGTGTATGACATGAATTTTAAGAAAAATTGATAAAATTATTGGTAGTGGTATATAAAAGTAGAGCTGAAGGGTAGTGATATAAAGTTGTTGTGAGTTAGATAAAGGTAAAACTTCACAATTAATGGAAAGAATGAACGATATGATGGTACATACAGTGGAATATAGGACATTTTTATGGACAAAGAAAAAAAGGGTAAGTAGAGCACATTTTTATGATAGAGATTATTTTTATGGACAGAGAGAGTATAATTTTATGATTATCATATCCATTATCTTGATCAAAGTATTTTGAGATATGATGCTTGGTCTCACCCAATATAGAGGACACTAATCAAAGTATCCAACTATGATACTCCCTCCGTCCAGGATAATAGTGGATATTATTGTGAGTGAAGTAAGAGTTCACTATAAATATGAGTGAAATAGTAAAAAAATTAATATATTGTATTATGTGGGCCCTATTACTATAAATGAAAGTGATAACCATTTCGTGGATAGAGAGAGTATATGATTTCAACAAAAAAAAAAACAACTTTGATATACTTTTATATATATATATATAGGAAGAGGATCACTTGAAAATGCTATCTTATGTGAGAAATGAGAATAAATTTGGATCCTTGATCTTTCTAAATCAATGCCTAAGATTTAACGATGCATTAAGTTATTGTAATTTATGCACTATGATGTTAATGCATTAAATTATTGCAATTTATGCATTTGAATATGTATGCATTACATTTATGCAATATATGCATTTCCGATATGATAAAAATGCATTAAAATATATCATTCTTACATTCTCATATAAAATTTATTCTCACGAGATCCCTACCCTATATATATATATATATATATATATATATATATATATATACTCCCTCCGTTCACGAAATGATTGCCACATTGTGGAAGATACGGGTTTTAAGAAAATGGTAGGTAATAGCGAATTATAGTGAATATTGTTGTGAGTGGAGTAAGGGTCCCACAATAAATGTGAGTAGAGTAGCAAAAGTGGCAACTATTTCGTGGACAAACATAAGTAGCAAAAGTGACAACCATTTTGTGGACGGAGAGAGTATGAAATAAAGAATTCACTAAAGTAGGTCAACAGTTGCATCAAATGCAGCCGAAACTGAAGCATTACATGGCTTGAAAAGCATGAAATTACATCAAAGCAACGATTTCTAGCCAATCCAGCAATTTCATCAGCAAGATCATTACAAGAACGAATCACCCAAGTGAAAGAGATGCAATAAAGGTCCCGAGCAAGTCGGAGAATGTAAGCAATGATGGAGTCAATCTCTGTAAGAGGGACACGCTGATTTTGGAGTTTCGTCACCAAACTGAGGCAATCAAGTTCCACAAGAAGGTCGCGGAAACCACAGTTCCGAGCCGAAATTAACCCCAAGTGACAAGAGCAATCTTACGCGAGTTTAATGTCAGAGCAAGAGTAAAGAAGTCTAGTGAAGACATGAAGAACAGATCCCAAGTGATTGCAAAAAATGCCACCACTACCAACAGAACCAAACTAATCAAGTGAAGCTTCAGAATTCATTTTAATCCTTCCAAGGATTGGTGGTGACCAATGAGCACGAGAACCACAAATCTTGTGGGGGTTGGCGTCCAACATTCAGGGTATGAAACTCAACAAGAAGATTCATGGTGAAGGAAAAACACTCCTAATGAGAGAGAAATGAATGTTTGAAAACCTAAGCTGTAACAGTCGGCTTTCGGATTGACTGCTGGCCCCATAGACCATCACAAGTCCTTTCTAGCATGCTTTGTCCTCATCGCACGCATCCTAAGAAAACTTTCCAGGAGGTCACCTATCCTAGAATTGCTCCAGGCCAAACAGCTTAACCTCAGAGTTCTTTTACAATGGGCACCAGAAACGAAGATGCATCTTGATGGTATATATTAGTAGACCTATCAATTCATTTAAGCTCTCCAAGAATATATTGTCCCATTCCGACATATTCTCGAAATCCCTCTCGTTTGGGTGTATTCTAGTTCATCCCTACCCCCTCCGCTAGGAAGTCTTATCGGAGCCGCTTCTTGTTCGTGCGTTGTGCATCGACGATCACTCCATACTTCTGCCCCGGGTGTCACATAAGTGTTGCACGCTTTCCGTAATGCCCAAAGATGCATACCAAAAACTTCCACGAAATCAGTTCTTTGATTGTCCAAAAATTGCAACATTCAATCCCGCAAGGAAAGAAAAACAGAGCCACGTGGAGGCTGGAGTCGAAGAGGACTTGCTCTCTAAAAAAAAACAGCCCATTCAAAGTCTCTCAAAGCATGTTCCATGGTTTCTTCCGTTTTTCCACATTTATAACAAGTTGGATCAATTGACAAACCTTGATGATTCATATCAGTTGTCATGGGCATGATACCCCTTAAATAACGCCAAAGGAAGATGCGGACTTTGAGCGGAATTTTAAGAGGCCAAATCCATTTCCAATTAATCAAATTATTGGAAGACGAAAAATGGATTGATGATGAAACATCTTTAGCTTCTTCATCGTCCAATAAGCAGATTTGGCACTAGCCATCTTTTGAGTAAATCCATCGAAGACGGTATTTTTGCATAGTTGAGCAAAATGAATAGAGAGAATAACCTCATCAACACGGGATGAAAAAATATTGCAGACTCTTCGAGGTTCCAAGAGTCGCCAAGATCATCAAAAAGATCATAGACTTTCAGTTCAAGCAAGAGAGGAGATGATGGGGACGGTGCCAAGGTCCGAGCTGGGTGAGGCAGCCATAAATCCTTCCAGACATAAACCGAGCACTCGTCGCGAATAGTCCAATGCACCCCATCATGGATAACGAACTTCCCAGCCATCATTCCTCTCCAAGAAAGGCACGATGAGTAACCAATTTAAGCTTCAAGTAATGAACATATTGAGAAGTAGTGATCTTTTAAGCATTGACTGAGAAGGGAATCGGGAATAAGGATCATCCATCTTTGTTTAGCTAAAAAGCCGAGATTGAACATTCAAGGTTGCGGAGGCCGACTTCACCATTTCTCATGGTAGAGCAACGAGCATTCCAAGAACACCAATGAATTCCTTTTCTTTTGTTTCTGACCCCACCAAAAGTTCACTGTAAACTTGTTGAGATAATTGAGTGTTGTTTTAGTATGGGAGAAACAACTTGTAATATAAGATGTGATTAATTGGGCAACTGCTTTTATAAGAATCATCATTCCTTCTTGAGAAAGAGATCTCATCTTCCAGTCTTTGAGTTTCTTTTCAACCCAATCCACAACAAATTGGAACATAGCTTTTTTGGAGCGCCCACAATAAACCGGTAATCCAAGATAGGATGTGTGTTTTGCAACCACTCGAACATCATAAAGAGTCCCAAGATAAACACAAGTAACACTAGGCAAGCATTTACTGCAAGAGATATCAGATTTGTCAAGGTTTACTCTTTGTCCAGAAGCCATCTAGTATTTGTGAATAATTTCTTGGACTGTCAAAATCTCAGACTCCATAGCCCTTCCAAAGATTAAGCTATCATCAGCAAAGAAAAGATGAGAGACCCTTGGGGCCGTTCTAGCCACCCTAGCCCCATGAAGAGCCCCCTGAACTTCAGCATGTTGGAGAAGAGTTGAGAAAGCCTCTACACAATGCAAAAAAAAAAGGGGGGGAGGGGGGGATGGGAGAGGGGGAGGGGGGAAGAGAGAGCGGATCTCTCTATCGAAGACCACGAATGGACATAAATCTAAGTGTTGGAGAACCATTAAAGATAATTGAATGAATAGAGCGAAAAAGGGTTTCTAAGAGATGGGAATGCAAAGTATTGGTCCCACCCGAAATTTATGAATAATTGATTGTCTGATAATGAGCAAGGAATACTCGTCTTTCTGTTAAAAAAGAATGTATTGAACTCATAATTTAATAGATATTTTCTTATGAATTTCAAATAAGTATCGTAAGTAAATTACTTTCAGTTGTTCAATCATTTGATAACCGGAATCATTCTTTGATAAATGATCACTATGAGTCATACTCAATAGAATGTGATCAATCCTTTTTTTGTTATTAAGACGGAGAACTGAACCAAAAATTCTCTTTCTTCATTTTCAATCGAATCACTATTCGTGACCCAAAGGATTCTATTTTATCATCAATCCCACCCCCATTTGAGTTTTTTTCTTTTTCTTATCAATGAATAGATCTCTTTACTTGTATGACTTAGATGTCTCGTATTTCTCGAAAAAGTGATTCGACTGATGACATTTGGTATGAGATCGATGAGATTGATCATACTCAAATATTTCTTCTTAGAACATAGTGATTTGACCCCGTAGGCGGGACCAAGCATGTTGCCGCTGGAAGCCCATATTTCTTCTTGAGAATGTTCTAATATGAGTACCATTTCAAACAGACATTTTAAAAAATAAATAAGTTAATTGATTTACATGATGACGGTAGTCACAGTATACATATATGATATATCTATACTTATATAAAAAGAACTGATGGTCCCGATACGAGTTACTGGTGTATTCCCCCCCCCCCCCCCTCATACATCAGTAACTCGTATCGGGACCATCAAGTGGTATCAGAGCAGTGGTTCAAAAGACTACTGACTCTGTTTCACGAGGTGTGAATTCGAGGTGTTTTCTTCAGTGGTCAACTGAACAGATCTTTTTATCATGCTAGTGCATATCTGTTTGCATATCTCTTTGCTGTTGTGTGCAGATGGACGTCAAGGACAAGATCGTGGTCATGTTCTCGGTTGTAAACTACACATCCTAGAGAACTCGGATGAAGAAGATCCTGCTATCAAAGCATCATCGGATGCAAGAAGTTCTCACATCCGGACCAATCATCATCAGAGAAAGAGTAACTAGCACTCCCACAAATCCTAATGATGGGGATGCTACTGAGATGATGATGGAGAAGAAACCAGAAAACTACACTCCAGAGGAAGCCAAGGTGAGCCAGTTGGATATCTGGGCTCAAAGCACGATTATGTCCACTGTTGGACAAGATTATCTCCCTTGGATTGAGGAGTGTGAGACTGCCAAAGAGATGTGAGATATCTTAGCATCGCTGAGTGAAGGAAGCGATGAGACAAAGGAGAACAAGTTCTCACATGCCTGCCAAGACTTCGACAACTTCTGCCTGAGAACAGATGAAACCATAGATCAGCTAGAGCTCCGGTTCATGGACATCATCAGATCCAGTCCATCCGAAGAGGAAAGTACACTTTGAGAGAAATCAACCTCAAAGTACTACAAGCTCTACCAGCCGAGTGGGATACCTTCACCAATATCCACGAGAGCAGAGCTAACCTTGGTGAGATGGGAACTGAAAGGTTGTTCTCCATTTTAAAGGGAAATGAATACAAGGTGAACCGATGAAGATCTCAGTCCTCGGTTCAAACGAGTCGACATGAAGATGTTGGTTCAGCCACAAAGTCAGTTGCACTTCGAGCTGACTACTCCAAGTCAAGGACATCAAGGCCAACAAGATCTACAGACACAGCTGCAAAGGAGCCAAGCAGAGAGGAGCTGCAACAGAGCATTGCTGCCATGTCAAAGAAGCTAGCTGACATGGATGCTCGGTTCGAAAAATATAAAAGATTCTACAAATCCAACCGAACTCGAGACAGTTCAAAGCCTGTGACCAACGGTTTCTTTGAATGCGGCAAGGAAGGACATTTCAAGGCTGACTGCCCAGATCTATCCAAGAAAGAGAGAGAAGCGTTGAGGGCCAAACAAGCAAGAAAGAACAAGGCCATGGTTGCAGAAGAAGCAGCTGATGACATAGACATCTTCACCGACACTGAAGATGAGGATGAGCTGACTTCCACCAACAATGTAGTTGGTCAGGATCAATGTCTTATGGCATTTTGGAACCGACCAAGATGATACTGAGGTACAATCTACTCCTGCTAATTTAAATTCTTCCAATATTTCTAACATGCAGGAATCACTGGATGAAGAGTTGGAACTCTCATGGGATGACTTCCTAGCTCTAAATGAGGAAGTACGACAACAATCGGTTGAGTTTAAGAGTCTTCAAGATCAATTCATCAAACTTGAAGAATCCTTAACCGAGAAGGACGATCTGATCAAGAGTCAATCCGAGGAGATTGAAAATCTCAAGAGTCAACTAAATGAGGCTAAGGCTCCAACTGATGAGGAGTTAAAGAAGCAGATCAAAGAACAACAGATTCAGTTGAACAGTCAAGAAGCTCAGATCAACCAGCTGAAAAAGAAGTCAGAAGGACAAACTGAGTATGCAGCTGTCCTCCTCAAGGAGTTGCAAACTGAGAAGGACAACCTAATCAAGATGTATCAGTCATCCAAGATCATCGAGAATCTAATCAGTTACAGCAGACAGATGGAAGACGTGTCGGGACTCGGTTATGATGTGGTCAAGGATACTGGAATTCCACCAGCAACCTTCATCAAAGCTGTAGAGGTCAAAGCTGTCGAGCCAAACACAGCTGAGTCTCCAGAAGTTATTCTAACCTCCACTTCTCAGCAAGCTCAACCGATCAAGAAAATTACAACTGAGAAAGGTAAAGGAGCAGTGGATGAAAGGCTGAACATTCCATCAGTTGGGACATCAACTGAGGGGGAATGCTCCAAGAGTCAGAAGAGAAACCAGAGGCGTCGGAGACACAATCGAAACCAAGCTCAGAACCGACCTCTGAATCAACCTCAGAGACAACATCAGAAAGAGTGGAACCGACCGTAGAACTGACAAGGATCCAACCATCTGAATCAACATCAGTTCCATCATCAGTTCAACCAGAGGTTCCAACCGAGTCAATCAAGGTGGAACAGGTCGAACAGCTGGAGAGATTCATGCCACAACATGAACCAACATCAGGGCATGAACAACTATCAACAACCTCCAAAGAGTTGGAATCAGAATCAGCCACTGAGATTCCAACATGGCGTCCGATCATCCAGACAAATCAAACAGGATAAAAATCGCCATCAAAACAGGAGAAAAGCCTCACCTCCGAAAGTTCAACATGGGAGAAATCCAACTCATCCCAAGAAACAGAACATCACTACTAACAACAAGCCTAAGGATAACCGAGGTGTTGTTATAGTTGATGATCAAGGAAAAGTGATCTGGAATGATAAATCCATCCGTGTGTACAGGGAAAAGCGACTAACAGTTCCAGGGGGAACTGGTTCTAACCCTCCAAGACCCAACTAAAATTGGGGACCTAAGCGTGTTTCTCTGTGCAGGAACAGGAGAAACAGCCGAGGAAGAACAAAGCGTCTACAACCATGTGGGTGATGGATAGTGGATGCTCGAAACACATGACAAATCTGAAGGATTTGCTTGGAAGTTTCGTGGAAAAGGAAGGTCCATCAGTTACCTTTGGTGACAACTCAAAAGGTCACACCAAAGGATACGGTACCCTAGAAACTAATCATGTATCAATTTCTAATGTTTCATATGTTGATGGATTGAAGCATAACTTGCTCTCCATCAGCCAATTCTGTGATAATGGTTTCTCTGTCAAGTTTGACGCACAGGGTTGCAGGGTTAAAGATGTCGGATCAAAACAGGTCATATTATTGGGAAATCGATCCCCAACCGGGAATGTCTACTATGCTGATTGGAACAGTAGCCCTCCTGACACCTGCCTGTTATCAAAGAGCAGTTCAGATGTGAGCTGGCTGTGGCACAAAAGGCTCAACCATCTGAACTTCAAGACTATGAACCGACTTGCCAGACAAGAATATGCAAAGGGCATTCCAAACCGAGTGTTTTCAACAACACACATCTGCAGTGCATGCCAGTTGGAAAAGCTCGCTAGATCCTCTTTCTGGTTGAAGTCAACTCCCTCAACCGATCAAGTGCTACAGCTGATCCATATGGATCTTTTCGGGCCAGTTACACCAAAGAGCATGAACGGGAACGAATTCACACTGGTTGTAACTGATGATTATTCAAGGTACACGTGGACCATTTTCATGCGTCACAAAAGTGAGACCCGAGATGAGCTACCCAAATTGATGGATCGGATATCGAACCAACAAGAGATGAAGATCATTTCTATCCGATCAGATTGTAGAACAGAGTTCCTCAATGAAACCATCATTGAGTACTGCGAGAAGCACGGAATCACTCATCAAACCTCAGCAGCACGAACTCCACAACAGAATGGAGTAGCTGAGCGAAGGAACCGAACGCTAAAGGATGCTGCAACATCCATGTTGACAAGCTCAGCTCTACCAAAAAGATTCTGGGTTGAGGCGATCAACACAGCCTGCTATACTCAGAACCGGTCTCTTCTGACCAAGCGGTTGGGAAAGACACCATACGAACTATGGAGACGCAGGAAGCCCGATATTTCATATTTTCGCGTTTTAGGTTCTAAGTGTTATATTCACAACAATAGAAAGACTCAGTTGAAAACTTTTGATGCCAAAGCTTCGAAGGGCATATTTCTTGGATATGCCGCTCGGATCAAGGCTTATAGAGTTTTCAACAATAGCTCTCGTATTGTGGAGATAACACCTCATGTTAGTTTTGATGAATTTACTTTTGAGTGCAGGGAAGAGGCTAAAGGACAACAGGGTGTTCCACAAGTTCCACCTGTTCTCACCAAATCGCAGGCACTGAGGGAAAAGAATCTAGCTGAACCATTGGTATGGGCAACTGAGGATGAGGATCCATGCTCCTCTGAAGATGAATGCGAATACCCCAGCTCATCTCAAGGGGGAACTTCAGCTGATGCCTCTCCAACTGCATCAGCATCCGAAGCTCAACCGAGCCCGGTTCATAATGTTGTAAATGTTGAGGATCCAGACTCAACAGCTGATAAATCTTCAGTTCTGAAGACTCCAGCATCTCCCACAGCTCAGGATTCACCTTCAGTTGAAATCCTTGAACAGCCACGGTTGGAAGAAGAAGGAAGACGCAACAGAAGATGGTATGAAGATCATTCCAAACACAACATCATCGGAGATCCAACCGAGGATGTGCGTACAAGGAGCCGAGTTGCAAATCCAGATTCAACCGAGGAAGATTCCAACACTTATGCTCAATATGCTGAGGAGCTGCCAGTTCTAGAGGAGTTCGAGCAAGCTGGAGATGTTGCAATGATTTCTTGCTTTGTAGCTGATGTGCCACAACCGAAGAATGTTGTGGAAGCTCTCAACTGTGTTCACTGGACAACAGCCATGCAAGAAGAACTGAATGAGTTTCTACGCAACTGTGTATGGAAGTTGGTAGAAAGACCAAATGGTGTCAAAGTTATTGGATTGAAATGGATTTTCAAGAATAAGAGAGACGCCATTGGATTCATCGTGAGGAACAAAGTAAGGTTGATAGCTCAGGGATATTGCCAACAAGAAGGAATTGACTTCAAAGATTCCTTTGCACCAGTTGCAAGGCTGGAAGCCATCTGAATCTTTCTAGCCTATGCCGCACATCACAAGTTCAAGGTATATCAGATGGATGTGAAGTGTGCCTTCCTCAACGGTGATATCAAGGAAGATGTTTATGTTGAACAGCCTCCCGATTTTGAAACTGGAGATGGAAGAGTGTACAAGTTGACGAAAGCTATCTATGGACTAAAGCAAGCACCAAGGGCTTGGTACGACACTCTTTGTGGTTTTCTACTGGACTCGGGGTTCAAACGAGGTTTAGTTGATAAAACACTGTTCACCATCAAAGTTGGAGAAGATATACTTGTTGTGCAAATCTACGTCGACGACATCATATTCGGTTCCAAGTCGGAGGAGCTGTGCCAGAAATTCTCAACCCTCATGAAGGAGAAGTTCGAGATGTCAATGATGGGCGAGATGAATTATTTCCTTGGATTACAAGTAAAGCAGTTGCCAGAAGAGATTTTCATCAATCAGTCCAAGTATACAAAGGAGCTCATCTCAAAGTTCGGATTGCAGAAAAGTAAAACCACAAGGATCCTGATGAATACTAATTGGAAGATTGAACTTGGATCTGAAGGAAAGCTCGTGGATGCCAGTAAGTATAGAGGGATCATCGGTTCTTTGCTTTATCTAACTGCCAGTCGGCCAGACATATCTTACGCATTTGGAGTGTGTGCTCGGTTCCAAGTTCAACCAAGGGAAGCACACATGTTGGCAGCAAAGAACATCATCAAGTATCTGAAGGGGACTGTTAATGTTGGGTTGTGGTATCCAACTGACGACAATATCCAACTGACCGGATACTCAGATGCGGATTTAACCGGAGATCGGTTGGATAGGAAGTCAACTTCAGGACACTGTCAGTTCATGGGAAGCAAGCTAGTTTCATGGTTCTCCAAGAAACAAGCATGTGTTGCCACTTCTAAAACTGAGTCAGAGTACATGGCTGCCGGAAGTTGTTGCATGCAAGTGCTGTGGCTCAAACAACAGCTGAGAGATTATGAAGTCTCAACTGGACAGGTTCCTATTCATTGTGATAGCTCAAGTGCCATTGCTATCTCCTTGAATCCTGTTCATCACTCTCGGACGAAGCACATCGACATCCGACATCATTTCATCCGAGATCATATTGAGAAGAAGGACGTTTCCATGGAGAAAATTCCAACCGAGATTCAGAGAGCAGATATCTTTACTAAACCTCTAGCCGAAGCGCGGTTCAAAATGCTATGTGATCTACTTGGATTGTTAGATCCACCTGATGAGGAACCAGCTGAGGTGAAGAGACAGATATCCATCTGAGGGGAAAGCTCAGATGAAGGGGGAATATCGGATGCGGATCACCAACTGAAGACATCAGACGTCAGCTGAACAGACGAACTCGAGTCAGCTGATGGTATGCCGCAACATTGGATCAGACGTCAGCTGAACAGACGAACTCGAGTCAGCTGATGGTATGCCGCAACATGGGAACACAGCTGATTCCGACATCAGCTGGCAGGTAACATTTATGGCTGAAGGTGTTATGATCTTAAATGAGAATGTTTGAAATAAATTCAAACATTCCTGAACATATCAGTTACATTAAAAATAGCCATCATGTCGCATTAAATGTAAAGTACGGCTGAACATCCATAGCCTACTTTATGGTGCGACTGGGCTGACATGAAAACTGTACACCTTCTCACGCGCTGGTTGGAACTCGGATCGTGACGTCGAGTCAAAGGTAGTCAACAGTCGCGTAATCTTAGCCGTCAATTTCAACCGAGTCAAAGACCTATATAAGGCGAAAAATCAGGAAGTGATCTCCTACTTTCCTCATTCGTGTATATCTGCTATAACTGTTCATCGTCTTCACAGATTTTGCCTAACCCTTTTCTGCAAAAGATGTTCTTTCCTTTCCTCTATATATTCCTTTTGCAGTGATCATAAATGGCACCGAAAAGTAAGAAAATGGCTTCATCAGGATCTTTCCTTGTCCCTACTTCGTATGAAGAATCCTTCGACATGTTGGTGTCGAAGATCCACTTTGAGCAGATCCTCTCCGACGAGGAATTGGAGTCACCGATGTTGGCTCCTCTCGCCAACATTCTCAGAGAAAATGGCCTCCTAGAATGGGCCAAGCTTTGCCCATCCCATCTACTCAGGCGACAAGTGGGGGAGTTTTACGTGAACTTGAAGGCCCCCCTTGAATCTTCAGAAGAAGTATCTATGGAAGTCTCCTGCCGGCAAAGAGATGTTCCGGCCAGGACCATACGTCGTGTCTCTTTCCCCATCGACGTTTCCGATGCCCTCCGATACATCATCCCCATCAATCACACAGCCACTGAACTTCTGGAGAACATATCCGACGAGCACGTCGATGAATTTTTGGAAAGTGCTCTGATCACTCCGGAGAAGTTAAGGAGTAATATGCAGAGAACGAAGCTGAAGCCAGAACATCGATTGCTGTTCGATGTTGTTTCAAAGGTGGTGTTCAGTTACAGTGGCGCATTCGGCGACATCAGTCGACCCAAGTTGAAGCAGTTGGTGGCTCTGGAGCACCAACACCAGATCAACTGGTTCCAATACTTCTTGAACCAGTTGATAGGTGGAGAAGTCGAAGATCTCCGAGACGACAACCGACTCGGGAGAGAAGCTGCTCAGTGTCAAGGGGACACTCAACTTCGGCTGCAAGATCTCTGCCCTCATCTTGCTCGCGACCAAGGACCGCAACATGGTCTGGGAAGAATGCGAGGAGACGCCGGTTAAGAAGTTGTTGTTGTTCCCGACAGCCAAGAAAGCACAGGAGGTGCTCAGGAGTGTGTACACTCTGAAGGAGAAGAAGGAGGTTGGGAAGCCTGCTGAGCCAACAGCTGAGGGGGAACCAGTTGTCGCTCGCCACGCCAAGTCCAAAGCTGCACGTCGACTAGCTGAGTCGGAGAAGGAGTCAGCTGAGGAACCTGCCCAGAAAAAGCTGAGGGTACGGTTCAAAAAGTTGACTAAGAAGACAGCTGATGTGCCAGCTGATGAACCAACTGCGGTGCCAGCTATTGAGACAGCTGAGGAGCCAGTTGATTTGCCAGCTGAGGAGCAAGCTCCAGCAGAGGAGGAGGCACCGGTTGAGTCTGCACCAGCTGAGGAGGGGATACCAGCTGAAGAGCCATGCGAGTCCAGCCGCTCAGCTGAGGCTGCCTCTTTCGAGTTCGTTCCTCGAGCAACCGGAGCTGACGAGGCTGCAGGCATGGAGACTGATGTCACTTCAGATGCTTCTTCCTCATCTGAGGACATTGAAGATGCCCCAATCTCCTCCACGGCAGGAGATAATGCCGTACCGCCCCCAGAGCCTCTTGCTCTTTCTACCCTCTCTCAACCAAATGTTCCGAGCACACTGCTCGATGCCAACATTGTGACTGCTCTTTCGGCCCATGTTGAGGAACCAACTGAAACCCCCCTCCCAACCAAATCCAATATTCCGAGCTCCCAACTCGATGCCGATGTTGTGACCGACTCTTTGGCCAACATCGATAAACCTTTTGATCCATTGCCTTATGATCTTTCTCCCTCCCCAATCTATGAGGAAGACGACCTTCAGGCAGTTGCGCTGGAGCACGAGGGCAGGGTGGCCTACTGCTTT
Organism: Schizonepeta tenuifolia; assembly: GCA_029490685.1. Lineage (NCBI taxonomy): Eukaryota > Viridiplantae > Streptophyta > Magnoliopsida > Lamiales > Lamiaceae > Schizonepeta > Schizonepeta tenuifolia. Next base: position 76,575,761 of record CM055956.1, on the reverse strand, counting down.
CAGAAGTTGCTAGGCATGTTCCCTGACGCTCGCAACATGCCAGTCTTCGCCACTATGGGAACAGAGCTCTTGTACCAGTTCCACTTGATCTTCAGTCATTGGTACGTTAAAGAAGATACGATTAGGGTGCAGAGCTGGGATAGGCTGAAGTCGAACGAGTCCCGCATCCGAGCTTACTTCGATTACTCCAACCTCGAAGTGGGTTACAATAACCGGATTGCGCTGCTCACTCGTCGACTGGACCAGAGCCGAGCTGAAGGGACAGACACAAGGGAGACAACTGGACAGGAGTGCATCGACTTTCTCGACAGCATGTCAAGTCAGCTGACTTCCTTGAGGATCTGGATACCGCCGCCGCCAAAGAAGAAGAAGAAAAGTTGCAACTGTACCTGGCCAACCGACAAGCCATGGTCACAGTTGACCCACCAGCTTTGATAGAAGATGCCCCTCCAGCTGATCAGCATGCTCCCACAACTGAAGAGATATGTGAGCTGGTGGCTGAGAGGGTGAACCAATTGAGAACTGAGCTGCTTGCCAACCTCCAGCAACAAAAAGATGACCAGCTGAGGGTGTTGGAAGCGCAAGAAGTGAAGAATCAGCAACTGGTGGAGGAGAATGCTGCAATGAAGTCCAAGATGGAAGAATTCTCCTCCTCCACCAGTCAAGAATTGTCGGAGCTGAAGTCCACTCTGTTGGGAATGAAGTCGGAGCTCAACGTCTTCAAATCCTTGGCCGACTCCAATCTTGCCAAGTCCCAACAGACCCAAGATGCAGAATGGGAGCCCAGGTTCGAGTCGCGATGGGCTGAGTTCGCTGCTTTTCAGACTGAGGTCATCGACAACCTCTCCGTCTTGAAGAAAGCCGAACAAGAGCGCCAGGACTCCGAACTGGCGAAGAAGGTCGAGCTTGAGTGTGCGGTCAATGAACTCTTCAACCTTGTTCAACTAGCCGAGCAACAACTCACCTCCTTGGATGGTTCAGTAGCAAGCCTTATTGCTGATGCCAAAAAGGGGGAAGAGAAGGAGACGGATGCTGAAGGGCAGGAAGAAGAAGAGACCCAAGCCGAAGGAGAGACGCCAACTCAGGGGAAATCTCAGCTGAAGAGAAGGAGGTTTGCTCAAAGGAAGTCTGCTGCTCCCAAGCCAACCGAAGTCAGTGGAGATGGAATGGAAAAGGACTTGGAGCAGGCAGAGAAGTTCGGAGTTTCCTACAACTCCATAGCTGAGATCGCAGCCGAGCTGGATTCTGAACTCGACGGGATAACAACCGAAGAGTGCATTGTAGCGGCCAAGGCTATGGATGTAGAGAAGAAGGACTACATGAACCCGAGCTGGATCAGGAAGTTTGCCGCCAGCCAGGCGAGGAGGGTGAACCAGTTCGAGGAAGAGCTAAAGAAATTGGAGCAGAACTTGGACCGCAATGTTGCCTCCCGCAGCCGACGCCGCATCAACAAGCATCAATCAAAGGCGGAAGCTCGGTTGAAGCAACAAAGGTTGCCTGGGAAGTCCAAGGTCGAGAGTCGGTTCAGGCATGATGACAAGTGGATACCGACCGAGTGGAATGAAGAGTGGGAGATTTTCAAGCAGGAGTTCATGAACGACTTCTATTATAGGAAGGTTTACGCAACTGACGACCCGAGGAAAGCGTTCAAGGAAGCGCTGACCGAGTTGCACTCAGGGGATCCTGGCATGTTCAGCCAGTTCAGGCGGGCTACGATTGAAGCCAAGCTGGACTTGAACACTGTTCCAGTTCCTAAGAGGGTTACTTATCGGCCTCCTCTTCTCCCAGACTCTCGCAACCCGAACCGCACGAAGATCGCAGCTGAGGCGAGGCAGGTTTGCAAGGAGCATGGAGTGGACATTTCCAAGGAGTCACCTGCCAAGAGGGAGATTTTTGTTAGGATTTTTAGTAAGTATGGGCTACAATTTTAGCTCAGTTAGTTTTCAAGAAACTGTTGTAATTTTTTTGGCTTTTGCGCTTATCTTTGTTACAATCAGTTGTAATGAAAACTACTCAGTTATAAGATTCAACTTGACGTACAATCCCTCATTGTCCAAGCTCTGAATCGCAAAGTTATTTCAATACCATGTTATAACTGTGCTAACCCTTTGATGTTTCAATCTTATAGACTGTCTAGAATTTCAGCTGAGATTTTGGATATGTAAGAATTGTATAAGGGTTTTAAAGTTTTAGAGTCGTGATCTGTAAGTCTGTAAGGGCTTTTGACATCATCAAAAAGGGGGAAATTGGTGTATGGGGGGGGAGGGAATACACCAGTTAGGATTTTCAAACTTAACCCCAAAAAAAATAACTTCAACCAAGTAAAAGGACTCAGTTGGAATCTCACAGCTGAGTATGCAACCTCAGCTGGAAGAGTGGTGCTGTGCGGATTGTGGTGGAAATTAACAACTCGTAAAACAACTCACGCTTTTGTGCAAGGTCGGTCAAAAACCAAGACAGTTGATGCAAAGATGCAGTTTGTATGAGGTTAGTTTTGTCAGTTGGATAAGCAATAAATAACTGAGAAATAAACACAACACACAAGCGATATACGTGGTTCGGAGAGAACTCCTACGTCCACGGGGAGATGTGAGTCCACACACCTCAGTCCAAGTTCATCTGGACAGTTACCACACAGCTTACGCGGGCTGTGCAACCGTTGAGATAAGTTTACGGGTACTTATCAACCTTACAGTTAAGTTTACGGGTACTTAACAACCTATATCAAGTTTACGGGTACTTGACAACCTATCCACTCAATTACAGGAAGAGTAGGGTCCTAAACAACCTTTTTAGGGGTGTATTTTTGGGTGGATTTTCCAACTACTAGCTCGAACACGAAGTGAGCTAGGATCAAGGCTTGAACGAATGAACACTCAAACTAAGATCTAAATACAAGACAGATTTTAACTCTATGAACTCTCAGCAACTGATGTTCTACCACTCGAAACTCTCAGCTAGTGATGCTCTTAGAGGATGATTGCAGATTTTCTCTTTCTCATAATATTTCTCTCTCTTTTGCTCGTTAGTTGTAGAATCCGTAAATCTGTCGAATGAAAGAATGCCTCTATTTATAGGCGGAGTGAATCAACTAGCCGTTGGAGGAGCCGTTGATCTCTGTTCTTTGATAGCGAAGGCTTGTCTCTCATCTCTGCAGACTTTCCCGATATGGTATCTGTGCTCTTCTGCTTTACATCTGAGACAGGCTTGCGTTGGGCCAAATGAGGTAATGACAGAGAGTCAAACCTTCACGTGACTTCCTTGTTTGAAATTCAAATCTCAACATAAGACATTTAGCAGGGTTGGTTGGTTGAGAGTTTCGTTCTTCATCTGACTTGTTCTTCAGCTGATGTTCTATCTCAAAGCTAACAGTTGAACTCTCAGCTGAGTTGAACTTCATACTGTTGATCTTCTTAGCTGAGTTCTACAACTGATGTTCTGAGACTGAACGCTCAGTTGTCTTCCTTGTATCTGATCAGTTGGGTTCGAACGCTTAGATGACTTTCTTTCATCTGATGTTCTCTTCCTCTTTACTGCTTCTCATCTGATGAACGCTCAGTTGTTTTCCTTACAACTGATGTTCTATCTCTTGAACATAACTTCCCCTTTTTTGGATACTTGACTATTGATCTGAAACTTGAACGTGACTTCCTCCTTTTTAATATACTGAACGCTCAATTGTCTTCCTCACAACTGATGTTCTAACCGAGTGAACAAAACTTCCTCCTTCTTGATTCTCATCTAATGAATGCTCAGGTGATGTTCTTATGTCTTCTCCCTTTTTGCATTCTGATGAAATGAACGCTCAGTTGTCTTTCTTGCAACTGATGTTCTCTCTCTGAGTGAAGCCTTGTTGCCATCTTCACCTGGAGACTTGTAAAGATAAAATCTTGACAAATGCTCAAACAGCGAGCCTACCTACTAACATTAGGTTCTGGCAACATCTACTTGGTTGGGGTAGGTTAGTTTTGGGATCAATCAAAACTTTTACTTAAATTTCCCAACAAGAACCTTGTATTACAAAATTTGAATCCCTAAAATATCCTTACTATAATATCTAAGTATAATATATTATTAGTTACAAGAAATACAAATTTACTTTATTGATAATTAATTACTTACTTTATGTCATGATTTGAAAGAAAATCAAATTTACCTTATTGATATTACTTTATATATAATGCGTCCATATGGTTTTCTTAACCAAAATCATGTCTTATTTATAAAACATAGAGATTTGATATTTTTATAGGAAGTTGAGTTTTATAATAAAGAATGATCTTTTATTTGTCTAAAGTTAAAGGGGGAAAAGACACACTTAATATTTCATTATCATTCTTTTAGGTTTTTATAACAAAATTTCTTTCATTTCAATTTTCATATTTTAGTTTTGCGTCATTTTTTTCTTAACTCTTCCAACTCAAAGTCGTTTTCAATCTTCCAAGAGATTCTACATATTTTTGAGGTTCAATCAATCCGTTTTTAACTTATTTAATCTTATCAAGGTAATTTTATCTTTTTCACTCTCACTTTTTACAAGAATTTAGCACTAATTTTTTCTGTATTCACATTCATGAATCATGATTCATCAAAAGGTATATTGCATATTTCTAAATGTATCCTGCATATTCGTGATGAACCATATCAAGGTAATTTCTCTATGCATACTTGTGTAGTATACTTATCTATTTATTTATTTATTTTTTAGAAATATAATCATCCATTACTAATACTCTTTAATATGAGTTAGGATTATACGGCTGTTCTTTTTATTCTAGACAAAAGAATGATGAAACCACCTTCCTAATGCAAAGAGAGCAGTGATGTCTATGAAGGAGTTAATTTTTTTCTTTTACAATATTACATTCAACAAAAAGCCCTACGGAGCCCGTAAAGGAGTTGTGGACATTGCTGTACGAACATCAGATGCTGGATATCTCACGCGGAGACTCGTTGAAGTAGTTCAACACATTGTTGTACGTCGAACAAATTGTGGCACCGTCCGTGGTATTTCTGTGAGTCCATTTTTTTCTCAGGAGACTTCACTTATTTTATATAATGACAATTATCAGTACTTTTATAATGACACTGAAAGAATAATTGAATTAAAATGTAAATAATAGTTACTCCCTCTGTCTCGTTCAATAAGTCCCATTTTGCCATTTCGGGTGTCCCACTCAATAAGTCTCATTTCCTTATTTAGCAAAGATTAATACACTAAAACCCACGTTATGTCACACTCAAACGTGAATAGTGTTGTTTACTTTTATTTTACTGTATTTTTCCACTCAACTCACTTTAACATTAACAATAAAATACTACCTTAATTACACTCTTTATCATCTAACTCTCTTCTTCTTAATCTCTGTGCTCATTCCAAATGAGACTTATTGAACGTGAAGGAGGGAGTATTATATTTGGCATATATAAGAAAAAACGAGAGTGCTCTTTACAATTAAATAATTTTATTATTTTTTATTTTTCTATTAATGATGGAATATTAATTTCTGAGAAATTACAAAAAATTTAATAAAAAATTATATAAACTATAAATATTAATTTATAATAAACTAAATATAAATTAATTCATCATTATTTATTTAATAGAATCATTCTTTTAACGTGCGAGTGCATGTTACTTATACTAATATTACAAAAATCATCGTAAAATGGTGAAATTTACATGATTGATGTATGCATTTTATATATTTTCAGGGATTGGCCCGTTTACCAGCCATAACTTAAAAATATATGATCATTATTCCGTGGGGTATAAGGACCAAATCTGTAGCCCATTTATAGATATTCTCAAATATTCAGTGCAGATTTGGGCCATAAAATAAAATTGAATAATCTAAACCCAAACCCAAAATTCAAATAGAAATGCTTGGTTATTTTTTAAAAGAAGACCATCTACAATTGGAGCTCAAATTCGAACAAAATTTCTTGATTATCGAAGCCTCCTAGATTGAATCTTATGGGTTTAAACGCGAGCGTAGACCAATCCACTTGCATGACATTTTAGTTAATTATTTCCCATAATTTTTTGTATTTTTCTACTAGTCTTTTAAGTGCATTGAACATGCAATAGTCGTTAGCAGCACGAGAAACGAACCGCAGTAGAAAATTTTGAAGTAAATTTTGGAGTAACACATGCTCGTTTTATTATACTCCTAATATTTATTTTTTAATAAACTCTTAAGCCAAATTAAACAGATCCTTCGATTCAGTTGCCCGAGAGAGGAAAAATCAGATCATGAGTTATGTTTTGCAGGAGATCTTTTATAACCGGCCTTATTTTATTATGTTGATGGGGATTTTCTATTACCTTATTATACTATTTGTTTACTCACATACGATCTCTCTGTTAAAAATACTCCGATAGAAAAAATCATAATCATGGCTAAATTTGAGATAAATCGATTGTGGTATATTTCTTCCAGGTGCCGATTATCAAGAATTTGAACTGAAAAAGAACGGATTTGATAAAAGAAAACTATTATCTAAGGAAATGATTAGTTTTCTAATTTTCATCAGTAAATTTGTTAGAGAATCGGGATCTCTAACCAGAGACGGTACTTGTATATTTTGAGAAGGAATAATAAATATGTGTAGGTTTTAAGTCGTTGTTTGTCTGTGAGTGGGGAGCTAGCGATAGCAAAGGTATGCTTACTTTACATTTTCGTAAAGATCAAATTCTTTATTCCAAAATAAAAAATCAAATTGTTGTTTTCTTTTACCAAATGCTTTGCAACAGCTCACAGAAAATAGAGAATTAATAATTGCATGTCTGTACAGCTACTGAATTGTAGCGACTGTAAAAGCTCCTCTAAGTCTAAGGCAAAAAAATAACGACAATAATAAAAATATTGGAATTCAGCAACACTCTATTAATTACTCATAATAAAAGGACAGCAGCACTTGTTCTGCATAAAGCGACGCAAAATTTCTGTTTATGTAAACCGAAGAAATGGGATTGTGCAATAATTGAAAGCATTCCTAATTTTACCAATATATATAATCTGATTGTCAGAGATTGATGGAACTATACCACAACAGATACACTATTTTTTTCTTATGCATCTGTTCCCCATAACAATGGCATCTGCCTCACATGCCTCTTCCATGTGACACCCATTAATCAATTACACATGCATGCATATATATATATATGTGTATGGCTCGACCCTCAAGGCGGGGACCGATACCCAGGAGGAAACACGTGTAAATATGACTCACTTATATGATGACACGTATACATATATATGATGCAGGACCATCCTATATTATATCATATCCATCCTCTGGCATCCCATTTTCACATCGCCATCATATCATCATCATCATCATCATCTCCATGCCTTGCACTTGTTGGCTGCTCAATTCATAACTCTTTTGCCTTCACATGATGTGTTTCATTCCTTGCAATTGCAATTCCATTCTCGAATAAGTAGTCTTGTTAATGAAATAAAATATTTACTCAGTCGTAGACTGTCCCTCTCTCTCTCTCTCTCTCTCTCTCTCTCTCTCTCTCTCTCTCTCTCTCTCTCTCTCTCTCTCTCGATAAATTAATTAGTGTGCAACGTGAATATTATATAATCTATGGAAACAAAAATATTCGTATGAATGTTGGTTATTGGATTTAAATTCAGAGAGTTCAGTTGATGGGAACAAGAGGGATAATTGAGACAAGCATGCATGAGTTTAATATTACTAAAAAGAGGAGTAGAATTGGGATCCCAATAGGGTAGATCCTTTAGATTTGGCCTCAAAAGTCATGTATATTTTAAGTAGTATCGGTTATTGGATTAAGTAATCTCAATTGAGTATGTACCAATAATTGAAAGCATGAACAAAATTCAGTTTATTCAAGTTAAATTGGAAAAGAAGAGTGGTGAAACATGCAACAAGTGGACTCTATCTTTCCACGTTCAAAAGGTTTTATGATTGTCAGATATATTTGGAGCCATGTTATTGTCCCATTTCAAGAATCAATGCTATGTTTTTCTTTCATCCTTTTTGCCCTTTTAACTCATCTATCCTTATTTTTGTCATGTATTCCTTTTTAAACTGTAATATTATTTTTATTATTTTTTAGTGAAATTAAGTGTTATATAGTTCTTATTAAATTGCTAACGTAACTTTTATTCTCTCAACTACTTCATATTTCATTATTTCTCCTACATTTTCGATGTCGTTCACTACTCACTCTTTCACTATTTTTATTTCTCTATTTCACTATTTTAACAGTAAAATTCACTTTATTTTACTATTTGTACCATATTAATTAAGTATTCAATTAAAAATTACAATAACAAGCCTTCTATCTTTAATTCTCATGCCCAAAAGAAATGAGACATGAATAACGAAAAGGGGGAATATTATTTTTACATTCATTTTAATGGTGTTATAGGATCGAATACAGTTTTATAAAAATAAAAAATAAAATGTGATTTTTTGGAAGGTTTTAGTGAGACAATCAAATAAAATAAGTGAGACCATTAAAATAAAACGACAAGTATTAGTAAATATTTATTTGGGATCTCATTTTTGTGTTTATTTCTGCCACCGGCAATGCATCACTAACTATACGAAAGCAATTTCGGATGTGAAAAACTGGACCGTACATTAATTATATTTTAAGTCATATTATTTGGAATATCTTATGTGATGGGATGAGCCTGTGCAGAAACTTTTCTTTCCATAAAAACTTACTATAGAAATTATGTGTCTTAACATGTACCATGCATCTCTTCCTATAATATTTATTTTTAAGATAAAGCATTTATATATTAAGTATATCTTATTATAGTGCACACTATATATGTAATTATAATAATGTATCTTTTGATAATAACTGTCGATCTTATAAAGATAAGTGTTCTAGATTGATTTAATTTCTAATTAATTCTTGTACGGCGGGCTACACCTGCGGCGTTTTTAGTTTTTAAGTAATTATTTGATTATTTTCTTATTAAAAGTTACTATTACTTTTTTTTGAATTTTCAAATACTTATTAAATTTAATAAATTTTAATTGAAATTAATGATATTGTAATTATATATTAATAACTTACAATAATAAAATAATTAGTTCTAATTACAATCTTAATTAGTAGTGACCGACCGGCGGCCGCTTGCACGTCCTCGTCATACATAAATTTATAGAACTGTAGTTTGACGCCCCATATCATACGATTCTCGCAACATTCTAAGAGTGCGTTGGTTATGAATAAATCAAATTTTTCTAATTTTTTTTTTTTTTGGATCTTAAATTCTTTAAATTAGAAGACAAAGAAAGAAAAAGAAGAGGAAAGAGACACCCCCCTGAGTGTTGATGCGTTAATTTGAACTCCTTATTCCACCATTTTTTGTGTAAGATTCCTAACGAGTAGATACTAGTAATATGTAGTTAGTCGGTGACCTTTCTTTCTTTTCTTTAATTTTTTTCCTTTTCAAAACCTAACCAAAAGAAAACTTAAAGGTTGCAATTTTTTTTTTAAAACCCCCTTTGTTAACGAGGACATGGAAAGTAGAAGATATGAACTGGGAGGGATTTCAATAATTCGTTGTATGTGGGATCTTCCAATTACATCAAGGTGTCCAATGACTAGGTTTGATATCATATTTGGGAGCAATGATTATAAAACACACCATTCACTTATTGATGGAGTATTATATATATATATATATATATATATATATATATATATATATATATATATATATATATATATATATGCCTATTGGTGTTAAAAAAAATAATAAAGTTATTCGGTGACATGGTAGCCAACCACACGTGTAAAAAAGGAAAGTTGACTGTAAAAATGAAAATAATCACATTTTTCCCTTAGGGTTTATGCTTCCCAATTATGGTATATTTCCATTTTCAAAACTTATATTGTCATTTTTAACTTGTGTGATTGACCACAGTGTGTCAAAATAGCAGTACTAAAAAAAATTAAAAATAGTCTTCCTATTATGCCTAGATATTGAGTTATTCTTGAAATATACTACTATTAGACTTTTAACATAAATAAAATAATTGATTTATTTAAGTTTATTATATTTCGATTTTTATGTAATTTTTGGTTTGTCGACAATTACTAAGTTGCTATATATCAACATATATATTAGTAAGGCCATTAACTATAAATCATATAAAATCTATCACATTAAACCTTTATTACCCCTTTCTTCTGTTATTATTAGTTTTTCAATTTATAATACAATTACATATACGATTAATCAATTTCAACACCTATTAAAATTTGTATTACTAACAACTTAATTTTTCACTTTTCACATTTTACTTTTTATAATCATGAGTTGATATTATGTGATTCTATTACTGAATATGTGATTTTACATAAATATTAATATGAATTGATAATTATGGACTTATGAATTAGAAAATATATGAAATCACATAGTTGATCCGTTTTTATTTTGAATTCGGGGCCTCCGAGAGAAAAATAATATATGTGATTCCGCACTACCGAATCTGTGATTTCACATAAATATTAATGTTAATTGATAATTCTAGATTACTGGAAAAATATATGAAATCACATGGTTGATCCGATTATTTTTATTTTATTTTTTTAATTCGAGGGCCTCTGAAAGAAAAATAGTATGTGAGTCTACATTATTAAATATGTATTTCACATAAATATTAATGCGAATTGATGATTCTAGGCTTATTGGATGAGAAAATATATGAAATCACATTGTTGATCCATTTTATTGGAATTCGGGGACTTTGACTGAACAATAATATGTGATTCCATATTATTGAATATTTAATTTTACATAAATATTAACGTGAATTGATAATTTAGACTTATTGTATGTGGGAAATATATGAAATCACATGATTAATCCGTTTTCTTTTGAAATTTGGAGCCTTAGAGAGAAAAATAATATATGATCGCATTAGTGAATATGTGATTTTACGTAAATATTAATGTTAATTAATTGATAATCCTAAATATGGGATTTAGGAAATATATGAAATCATATGGTCAATCCATTTTTATTTTGAATATGGGGCTTCAGAGAGAAAGAAAAAATATGTGATTCCGCTTTACTGAATATGTAATTTCACATAAATATTAATTTTAATTGATAATTCTAGACTTATAGAGTTTGAAAAATAATTATATGATGGCATGAGTGGTGAATACGGTGAAACAAAAACCATAAAAGAAAGAATGACGATTATGATGTGGAATAATGGCGACGGTAATATTGAGAGAGAGGGTGTCAAGGACTTGAGAAAAAGAATAAAAAACTAAATTGTTAACAGTGGAAAAATACTAATTAATACATAATAGAAATTCTAGTATTTCGTAATCATTAAATTAAAAAGGAAAAAAGATTTGGGAGGGGTATAAATGAATTAAAGTGGTAGAATTTATATATTTTACAGGGGTAATGATAATCGGACACACTGTGGCCAGCCACACACGTAAATAAAAGAAAGTTGACTGTAAAAATGGAATAATCACATTTTCCCCTTAGGGTTTATGTTTTCCAATTAAGGTTTATTTCCATTTTCAAAACCAATATTACCATTTTTATATTATCATTTTTAGCTTGTGTGGTCGGTCACAGTGTGTCCGAATATCATTACACATTTTACAAATGGTGGTATAATTAGTATTTTCATCTTTCTTTTTTAAGGTATTTGTTGGGAAATTTATTAGTATGAGTTTTGATGAATTCCAAAACCAACTGACCCCAACCGAGTAGATGTTGCCAGAACCTAATGTTGGCAGTTAGGCTCGTTGTTTGAGCATTATTAAGATTTTATCTTTACAGGTCTCCAGCTGAAGATGGCAACAAGGCATCACTCAGACAGAACATCAATTGTGATAAAAGACAACTGAGAGTTCATATGTTCAGATGCAAAAAGGGGGAAGTCTTCAGAACATCAGTTGTGAAGGAAAACAACTGAGCGTTCATCAGATGAGAAGCAGTAAAGAGGAAGAGAACATCAGATGAAAAGGAAGTCATCTCAGGGTTCAAACCCAACTAATCAAATACAAGGAAGGCAACTAAGTGTTCAGTTTCAGAACATCAGTTGTAGAACTCAACCAAGAAGATCAACAACTTGAAGATGAAGTCAGCAGAGAGTTCAACCATTAAGATGTCAGTTAGAACATCGGCTGAACAACAAGTTTGTTGAAGATCGAAAGTCTTAACCGACCTCTCCTTGTTGGAAGTCTGTCGTTAAGATTTAAATTTCAAAAAGGAAGTCACATGAGGGTTTGACCGTTCAGTCATTACCCCATTTGGCCCAACACAAGGCTATCTCAGATGGAAAGCAGAAGAGCACAGATGCCATATCGGGAAAGTCTACAGAGATGAGAGACAAGCCATCGCTTTCAAAGATCAGAGATCAACAGCTCCTCCAACGGCTAGTTGATACTCTCCGCCTATAAATAGAGGCCTTCATTCATTTGAAGATAGACAAGACACAGAAGAGAGAAGATACACACACGAGAAGAAATCTGAGAGCAAGAAAAGAGCAATATTCTTCACGAGCAGAACTGAATCTCTTAGAACATCACTTGTTGAGAGTTCTAGAGTTAGTTATTTTTGTGTCTTTAGATCGAACCTTGAGAACATCACCTAGTGAGAGTGTTGGGAAATTTATTAGTATAAGTTTTGATGAATTCCAAAACCGACTGACCCCAACCGAGTAGATGTTGCCAGAACCTAATGTTAATTTAGGCTCGCTGTTTGAGCAAAGTTAAGATTTTATCTTTACAGGTCTCCAACTGAATAAGGCAACAAGGCGTCACTCAAACAGAACAGCAGTTGTGAAGAAGGACAACTGAGAGTTCATATGATCAGATGGAAACAAGGGGAAGTCTTCAGAACATCAGTTGTGAAGGAAACCAACTGAGCGTTCATCAGATGAGAAACAGTTGAAAGGAAGAGAACATCAGATGAAAAGGAAAGTCATCTGAGGGTTCAAACCCAACTGAGTAAATACAAGGAAGACAACTGAGTGTTCAGTTTCAGAACCTCAGTTGTAGAACTCGAACAAGAAGATCAACTGCTTGAAGTTCAAAGTCAGCTGAGAGTCCAACAGTTCAGAACATCAGCTGAAGACCACTCAGATGAAGATCAAGACTTTCAACCGACGAATCGAGGTTGACTGTCAGAAAGGTTAAGATTTGAATTTCAAAAGGAAGTCACATGAGGGTTTGACCGTTCAGTCATTACCCCATCTGGCCCAACACAAGGCTGTCTCAGATGGAAAGCAGAAGAGCACAGATGCCATATCGAGAAAGTCTGCAGAGATGAGAGACAAGTCATCGCTATCAATCGATCAGAGATCAACTGCTCCTCCAATGGCTAGTTGATTCTCTCCGCCTATAAATAGAGGCATTCTCTCATTCGAGAGACACAGAAGACACACGAGACAGACTGAAGCAAGAGAGAAAAGTTCAATCACAAGCGAAAGAAAAATCTGCTAAACTCCTATTCTAAGAACATCAGCAGCTGAGAGTTCAAGAGTGATAGAACATTAGTAGCTGAGGGTTCATAGAGTGAAAATCTGTCTTAGGTCTTAGTTTGAGTGTTTATTCGTTCAAGCCTTAGATCCAGCTCTCATTCGTGATCGAGCTGTAGTTGGAAATCCCACCCTATCTCACACCCTAAAAAGTGTGCTAGGACCTTACTCTTCCTGTAATTGAGTAGTCAGGTCGTCAAGTACCCGCAAACTTGACATAGGTTGTTTAGTGCCCGGAAACTAAATTGTAAGGTCGATAAGTACCCGCAAACTTATCCTTAACGGTTGCTCAGCCCGCGTAAGTTGAGTGGTTCTGTCCAGAAGAACTTGGACTGAGGTGTAAAGATTCACATCTCCCCGTGGACGTAGGAGGATTATCTCCGAACCACGTTAAATCCTGTGTGTTCATGTTTGTTTTTATTCAGTTGCATCTGCATTTTTATCTGATCAATCTAACTGACATACAAACCTCTTTTGCACTTTTTCAACCGAGCTATTTTGGTTCTTGACCAACCGAGCTGTTTTGCGTGAGTTGTTTTTAACGAGTATAATTTTCCACCACTTTTCGCACAGCCTCACTCTTCCAGCTGAGGTCGCTTACTCAGCTGTGAGATTCCAACTGATTCCTCTTTCACTCAGTTGAAGTGATTTTTCAGGTTAAGTTTTTAAATCCTAACTGGTGTATTCCCCCCCCCCCCCCCCATACACCAGTAACTCGTTTCGGGACCATCAAGTGGTATCAGAGCAGTGGTTCAAAAGACTGCTGACTCTGTTTCACGAGGTGTGAATTCGAGATTTTTTTTTTTCAGTGGTCAACTGAACAGATCTTTTCACGCTAGTGCATACTTGCTCGCATTTTTGTCCTGTTTTTGTTTGTGCAGATGGACGTCAAGGAAAAGATCCTAGTCATGTTCTCTGTAGTCAATTATACATCATGGAGAACTCGAATGAAGAAGATCCTTCTGTCAAAGCATCATAGGATGCAACAAGTTCTCACGTCTGGACCAATCGTCATACGAGACAGAATACTTCGCACTCCCACAAATCCCAACGATGGAGATGCAGTGGTGGAGTATGTGGAGAAACAGCAAGAAGACTACGCTCCGGAAGAGGCCAAGGTGAGCCAGCTGGATATCTGGGCTCAGAGCACAATAATGTCCACGGTTGGACAAGATTATCTGCCCTGGATAGAGGAGTGTGAGACTGCAAAAGAGATGTGGGACATCCTGGCTTCGCTAAGTGAAGGAAGCGACGAGACGAAGGAAAACAAGTTCTCGCATGCATGTCAAGATTTCGACAATTTCAGTCTGCGACCTGATGAGACTATCGATCAGCTAGAGCTCCGGTTTATGGACATCATCAGAAGAATCCAGTCCATCCGGAAAGGAAAATACACTCTAAGAGAAATAAACCTCAAAGTGTTGCAAGCTCTACCGGCTGAGTGGGATACTTTCACAAATATCCACGAGAGCCGAGCTGACCTTGGTGAAATGGGAACTGAAAGATTGTTCTCAATCTTGAAAGGAAATGAGTATAAGGTCAACAGAAGGAGGTCGCAGCCCTCAAGTCAGACAAATAGAATTGAGGATGTCGGCTCAGCATCAAAGTCAGTGGCCCTCCGAGCTGACTACTCAAAGTCGAGATCGTCAAGGCCAACCAGTTCGAAGCCAGTCACCAATGGTTGCTTCGAATGCGGCAAGGAAGGACACTTCAAAGCTGACTGCCCAGACCTCTCAAATAAGGAAAGAGAAGCACTGAGGGCCAAGCAAACTGCAAAGAACAAGGCCATGGTAGCAGAAGAGGCAGCTGACGATATGGACATCTTCACAGACACTGAAGATGAGGACGAACTGACCTCTACCAACAAAATCATTAGTCCGGATCAATGCCTTATGGCACTTGGAACCGACCAAGATGATATTGAGGTACAATCTAATCCTGCTCGCTTAAATTCTTCCAATACTTCTAACCTGCTAAAATCTCTGAGCGATGAATTGGAACCCTCCTGGAATGATTTTCAAGAACTCAGTGAGGAACTGCATCAGTAGTCGGTTGAGTTTAAGAGTCTTCAAGCTCAGTTCGCCAAGCTTGAAGATTCCTTAACCGAAAAAGAGGATCTGATCACAAGCCAAACTCAGGAGATTGAGAATCTCAAGAGTCAACTGATCGAGGCTAAGGCTCCAGCTGATGAGGAGTTGACAAAGCAAAACAAAGAACAGCAAGATCAGTTGAAAAATCAAGATGCTCAGATCAAACAGTTGATAAAGAAGTCAGATGGACAAACCAAGCAGATAGCTGTACTCATCAAGGAGTTGCAAGCTGAGAAGGACAGTCTAATCAAGCTGTATCAGTCTTCCAAGATCATCGAAAACCTTTTAAGTTATATCAGACAGATGGATGACGTGTCAGGACTTGGTTATGATGTTGTCAAGGATACTGGGATTCCACCAGCAACTTTCATCAAACCAGTAGAAGTTACAGCTGTAGAGCCAGACACAGCTGAGTCTCCAGAAGCTAATTCAACTTCCACGTCTCAACAAGTTCAAACGACGAATGAAATTACGACTGAGAAGGGAAAAGAAGTAGCTGATGTAGGACAGAATATTCCATCGGTTGAGGTATCAACCGAGGGGGAATGTTCCAAGAGTCAGAAGAGGAATCAGAGGCGTCGGAAGCACAACCGCAACCGATCTCAGAACCAGAACCGACCTCTGCATCAACCTCAAAGTCAACGTCAGAAGGAATGGAACCGACCTCTGAACAAGCAAGGATTCAATCATCTGAATCAACAGCGGTTCCAACATCAGTTCGACCAAAGGTTCCAACATAGTCAACCAATGAGGAACTGGTCAAATAACTGGAGATATTCATGCCATAATTTTAATCATCAACAGGGCATGAACAGCTACAGACAACCCTCAGGAAGTTGGAATCATAATCAGCCACAAAGATTCCAACAGGGCGTCCGACCTCACAGACAAACTCAATAGGATAAGAATCGCCATCAAAACAGGGGGAAAGCCTCACCTCCTAAAGCTCAACATAGGAGAAATCCAACTCCTCCCAAGAAACAGAACATCACTACTAACAACAAGCCTAAGGATAACCGAGGTGTTGTTATAGTTGATGATGAAGGAAAAGTAATTTGGAATGATAAATCCATCCGAGTTTACAGGGAAAAGCGACGCACAGTTCCAGCGGGAACTGGTTCTAACCCTCCAGGACCCAACTGAAATTGGGGACCTAAGCGAGTTTCTCTTTGCAGGTACAGGAGAAACAACTGAGGAAGAAGAAGGCGTCTACAACAATGTGGGTGATGGATAGTGGATGCTCGAAACACATGACAAATCTGAAGGATTTGCTTGGAAGTTTCGTGGAGAAAGAAGGTCCATCAGTTACTTTTGGTGATAACTCAAAAGGTTATACCAGAGGTTACGGTACCCTTGAAACCAATCATGTTTCAATTTCTAATGTCTCTTATGTTGATGGATTGAAGCATAACCTGCTCTCCATCAGCCAATTCTGTGATAATGGTTTCTCTGTCAAGTTTGATGCACAGGGTTGCAGAGTTAAATATGTCGGATCAAAGTAGGTGATATTGTTGGGAAATCGATCTCCAACAGGGAATGTATACTACGCTGACTGGAACAGCAGCCTCCCTGACACTTGCCTGTTATCAAAGAGCAGTTCGGATATGAGCTGGCTGTGGCACAAAAGGCTCAACCATCTGAATTTCAAGACGATGAACCGACTCGCTAGACAAGAACATGCAAGAGGCATACCTAACCGAGTGTTTTCAACAACACACATCTGCAGTGCATGCCAGCTGGGAAAGCTCGCTAGAACCTCCTTCCGGTTAAAGTCAACTCCCTCAACCGACCGAGTGTTGCAGCTGATCCATATGGATCTCTTCGGGCCAGTTACACCAAAAAGCATTAATGGAAACGAATATACTTTGGTTGTAACTGATGACTACTCAAGATATACGTGGACCATCTTCATGCGCCACAAGAGTGAAACCCGAGATGAGCTGCCCAAGCTGATGGATCGGATATCGAACCAACAAGAGATGAAGATCATATCTATCTGATCAGATCGTGGAACGAAGTTTCTAAATGAAACCATCATTGAGTATTGCGAAAAGAATGGCATAACCCATCAGACATTAGCCGCGCGTACTCCACAACAGAATGGCGTAGCTGAGCGAAGAAATAGAACTCTGAAGGATGCAGCCACATCCATGTTAGCAAGCTCAGCACTGCCAAAGAGATTTTGGGCTGAAGCGATCAACACAGCATGCTACACTCAGAATCGATCTCTTCTCACCAAGCGGTTGGGAAAGACGCCCTACGAGCTGTGGAGACGCAGAAAGCCAGATATTTCTTATTTTCGTGTTTTTGGATCTAAGTGTTATATTCACAACAATGGGAAGACTCAGTTGAAAACTTTTGATGCCAAAGCTTCGAAGGGCATATTTCTTGGATATGCAGCTCGGATCAAGGCATATAGAGATTTCAACAATAGCTCTCGTGTTGTGGAAATAACACCTCATGTTAGTTTTGATGAATCTACCTTTGAGTGCAGGGAACAGGTAAAGGAACAACACGCGGATCCAGCTGTTCTACCAATTCTCACCATATCGCAAGCACTTCGGGAAAAGAACAAAGCTGAACCTCTAATATGGGCAACTGAGGATGAGGATCCATACTCATCTGAAGATGAATGCGAAGACCTCAGCTCGTCCCAAGGGGGAACTTCAGCTGATGCCCCTCCAACTGCATCAGCATCCGATGCCCAACCGAGCTCAGTTCAAACTATTGTTAATGTTGAGGATCCAGACTCAACAGCTGATCAATCACCAGCTCTGAAGACTCCAACTCAGATTTCTGAACAACCACAGTTGGAAGAAGAAGGAAGACGCAACCGAAGATGGTATGAAGTTCATTCCACCAAGGACATCATCGGAGATCTAACCGAGGGTGTGCGTACACGGAGCAGAGTTGCAAATCCAGAATCAACCGAGGAAGATTCCAACACTTATGCCCAATATACTGAGGAATTGGCAGTTCTAGAGGAGTTCGAGCAAGCTGGAGATGTTGCCATGATTTCTTGCTTTGTAGCTGATGTTCCAGAACCGAAGAATGTTGGGGAAGCTCTCAACTGTGTCCACTGGACAACAGCTATGCAAGAAGAATTGAATGAGTTTCTACGCAACTGTGTATGGGAGTTGGTAGAAAGACCAAATGGTGTCAAGGTGATTGGATTGAAGTGGATTTTCAAAAACAAGAGAGACGCCATTAGATTCATTGTGAGGAATAAAGCAAGGTTGGTAGCTCAAGGATACTGCCAACAAGAAGGAATTGACTTTGAAGATTCCTTTGCACCAGTTGCAAGGCTGGAAGCCATCCGGATCTTTCTAGCTTATGCCGCACATCACAAGTTCAAAGTATATCAGATGGATGTGAAGTGTGCATTCCTCAATGGAGATATAAAAGAAGATGTATATGTTGAACAGCCTCCTGGTTTTGAGACTGGAGATGGAAGAGTGTACAAGCTGAAGAAAGCTATCTATGGTCTAAAGCAAGCGCCAAGGGCATGGTATGACACTCTGTGTGGATTTCTTCTGGACTCGGGGTTCAAACGAGGTTCAGTTGATAAAACTCTGTTCACCATCAAAGTTGGAGAAGATATACTTGTCGTGCAAATTTATGTCGATGACATCATTTTCGGCTCAAAGTCGGAGGAGCTGTGCAAGAAATTCTCCGATCTTATGAAGGAAAAGTTCGAGATGTCAATGATGGGCGAGATGAATTATTTCCTTGGATTACAAGTGAAGCAGTCACCTGAAGGGATTTTCATCAACCAGTCCAAATATACAAAGGAGCTCATCACCAAGTTCGGATTGCAGACAAGTAAGACAACGAAGATCCCTATAAACACGAACTGGAAGATCGAACCAGGAGCTGAGGGAAAGCTCATTGATGCCAGCCAGTATAGAGGGATCATCGGTTCGCTGCTCTATCTAACTGCCAGCCGACCAGACATTTCATACGCAGTTGGAGTGTGTGCTCGTTTTCAAGTCCAACCAAGAGAAGCACACATGTTGGCAGCAAAGAACATCATTAAATATCTGAAGGGAACTGTCAATGTTGGGTTGTGGTACCCAACTGATGACAATATCCAGTTGACTGGATACTCAGATGCTGACCTAGCAGGAGATCGGTTGGATAGGAAGTCTACGTCTGGACACTGTCAGTTCATGGGAAGCAAGCTGGTTTCATGGTTCTCCAAGAAACAAGCGTGTGTTGCTACTTCGACAACCGAGTCAGAGTATATGGCTGCCGGAAGCTGTTGCATGCAAGTATTGTGGCTAAAACAACAGCTGAGAGATTATGAAGTCTCAACTGGACAGGTTCCCATTCATTGTGATAGCTCGAGTGCTATAGCTATCTCTCTGAACCCTGTTCACCACTCTCGGACTAAGCATATCGATATTCGTCATCATTTCATCCGAGATCATATTGAGAAGAAGGATGTGTCCATGGAGAAGATCCCAACTGAGATTCAGAGAGCTGACATATTCACCAAACCTCTTCCTGAAGCCCGGTTCAAGATGCTATGTGATCTTCTAGGACTCTTGGATCCAAGCTAAAAACTCATCCGAGCAGAAGAGTCATCCGAGATGAAGAGTCATCCGAGATGAAGAGTCATCCGAGCTGAAGAATCAGATATCTATCTGAGGGGGAAGCTCAGCTGAAGGGGGAATCTCAGATACTGATTGCCAACTGAAGACGTCAAACGTCAGCTGAACAGACGAACTCGAGTCAGCTGATGGTATGCGGCAACTGAGGAACTCGACTAAGGAACACAGCTGATTCAGACATCAGCTGACAGGTATCATTTATGACTGAAGGTGTTATGTTCTTAAATGAGAATGTTTGAAATAAATTCAAACATTCCTGAGCTAGTCAGTTACATTAAAATAGCCATCATGTCGCATTAAATGTAAAGTACGGCTGAGCATCCATAGCCTACTTTATAGTGCGACTGGGCTGACATGAAACTGTACACCTTCTCACGCGCTGGTTGGAACTCGGATCAAAACGTCGAGTCAAAGATAGTCAACAGACGCGTAATCCCAGCCGTTGATGGATTCGCGCCATTTAACCCCAGCCGTTGATCTCATCCGAGTCAAAGACCTATATAAGGCGAAAAATCAGAAAGATATCTCCTACTTTCCTCATTCGTGCTTATCAATTATAACTATTCATCGTCTTCCAGTTTATCTGCCTAACCCGTTTCTGCAAATAGATTCCTTTCCTCTCCTATATATATATTACCTTTGCAGTGATTTAATGGCACCCAAAAGCAAGAGAATGGCATCATCCGGACCTTCCCTCGTGCCTACCACGTATGAAGAGTCATTCGATATGTTAGTATCGAAGATTCACTTCGAGCAGATCCTCTCCGACGAGGATCTAGAGTCGCCGGTCCTAGCCCCTCTCGCCAACACTCTCCGTGAGAACGGACTTCAGGAATGGGCCAAGCTCTGCCCCTCTCACTTGCTCAGGCGTCAAGTCGGAGAATTCTACGTCAATCTTGTTCGCCCCCTTGACGGTTCAGAGGGAGTTTCTACGAAGGTGTCCTGCCGACAAAGAGATGTTCCGGCAAGGACGATACGTCGTGTCTCCTTCTCCATCGACGTGTCCGATGTCCTCCGGTACATCATACCAATCAACCACACTGCCACCGAGTTCCTGGAGAATATTACCGACGAACAAGCTGATGAATTTCTTCAGGATGCTCTGATTGAGCCAGAGCGGTTGAGGAGCAACATGCAAAGGACTAAGCTGAAGCCGGAAAACTGCCTGTTGTTCGACGCCGTGTCGAAGGTTATGTTCGGATACAGTGGCGCGTTCGGCGACATCAGCCGACCCAAGCTGAAGCAGCTGGTGGCCTTGGAGCACCAATATTAAATCAACTGGTTCCAATATTTTCTGAACCAGTTGATGGTGGAAAAGTCGAAGATCTCTGAGACTACAACTGAGTCTGGAGAGAAGCTGCTGAGTGTGAAGGGCACGCTCAATTTCGGCTGCAAAATCTCCGCCCTCATCCTCCTCGCAACAAAGGACCGCAACATGGTCTGGGCTGACTGCGAGGAGACGCCACTGAAGAAGCTGTTTTTGTTCCCGACGGCCAAGAAAGCATAGGAGGTGCTAAGGAGTGTCTACACTCCTAAGGACAAAAGGGAGTCGGGAAAGCCAGCTGAGTCAGGAGCTGAGGGGGAACAAGCTGCTGCTCGCCCCACAAAATCCAAAGCCTCACGTCGCCGAGCTGACGCTGAGAAGGAGTCGACTGACGAACCTGCCCAGAAAAAGTTAAGGATAAGGTTCAAGAAGGCAATCAAGAAGGCAGCTGAGGTGCCAGCTGATGAGCCAACTGATGTTCCAGCTGATGAGTCAGCTGATGAGCCAGTTGAGGTTCCAGCTGAGGAGCCAGCTGAGGAACAAGCTCTAGACAAGGAGGGAGCGCAGGTCGAGTCCACACCTACTGAGGAACACTCCGAATCCAGCCGCTCAGCTGAGGCCGCATCGCTCGAGATTGTCCCTCGAGCCCCCGGAGCTGATGAGGCTGAGGGCATGGAGACGTCGGTTGCATCCTCCTCATCTGAGGACCTCAAAGATGTTACCACCTCCCCCACAGCTAGAGTGAATGTTGTACTGCCCCCAGAGCCTCTTGCTCTCTCTACCCAAATCGAGCCAGAAATTTCGAGCTCTCAGCTCGATGCCAACATCGTGACCGCTCCTTCGGCCGATGTTGAGGAAACCATTCCACCCTCTTCCCCAACTGAATCCCAAATTCCGAGCTCTCAGCTCGATGCCGATGTTGTGACCGAATCTTTGGCCAACATCGATGAACCTCTAGAACCCGAACCATACAATCTCACCCCCTCCCCGATCAACGAAGCGGAGGACCTGCAGGCTGTTGCTGACGAGCACGAAGGCAGGGTGGCCTACTGCTTTCAAAAGCTGTTGGGTCTGTTCCCTGCGGCTCGCGACATGCCCATCTTCGCCACACTGGGAACCGAGCTACTGTACCAGTTCCACCTGATCTTTAGCCAGTGGTATGTCAAGGAGGACACGATCAGGGTACTGAGCTGGGACAGGCTGAAATCTGATGAGTCCCGCATCCGAGCCTACTTCAACTATTCCAACTTGGAGGTAGCGTACAACAACCGGATCGCGCTGCTCACTAGACGGATGGACCAGAGTCTGGCTGAAGGGAAGGACACAAGGGAGGCAGCTGGAAAGAAGTGTGTCGACTTCCTTGACAGCATGTTGGTGAAATCAACTGACTTCCTTGAAGATGTCGATGCAGCAGCTGCCGCCGCAAAGGAAGAAGAGGAAAACCTGAAGATGTACCTGACAAACCGTCAAGCCATGGTCACAGCTGAGCCTCTAGCTCAGTCTGCTCAAGCCTTTCCAGCTGCTCAGCTCGCTCCTTCAACAGAACAAATCTGCGAGCTAGTGGCTGAGAGGGTCAACCAGTTGAGGACCGAGCTGCTCGCCAACCTCCATCACCAACAAGATGACCAGCTGAGGGAGTTGGCAGCTCAGGAAGTGAAGTACCAACAACTGGTGGAGGAGAATGCCGAGCTGAAGATGAAGCTGAATGATCTCTCCTCCTCCACCAGTCAGGACGTGTCGGAGCTGAAATCCACTCTGTTGGGCTTGAAGTCGGAAGTGAATGTCTTCAAGTCCTTGGCTGACTCAAATCTGGCCAAGTCCCAACAGACGCAGGATGCTGAATGGGAGTCCCGGTTCGAGTCGCGTTGGGCTGAGTTCGTTGCCTTTCAGAGAGAGGTCAACGACAACCTCTCTGTCTTGAAGAAGGCAGAACAAGAGCGCCAGGACTCCGAACTGGCAAAGAAGATCGAGCTGGAGTGTGCGGTCGATGAACTCTTCAACCGTGTTCAATCCACCGAGGCCAAACTCAACTCTCTGGACGGTTCAGTAGCAAGCCTTGTTGCTGATGCCAAAAAGGGGGAAGAGAAGGAGACGGAGGGTGAAGCACAGGAAGAAGAAGAGACCCAAGAAGAAGGAGTGCCAGCTGCTCAACCATCCAAATCTCAGCTGAGGAGGAGGAAGTCTGCTGCTGCCAAGACAACCAAAGTCGGTGGAGCCGAAATGACTAAGGACTTGGAGCAGGCAAAGAAGATTGGAGTTTCCTATAGCTCCATAGCCGAGATCGCAGCCGAGCTGGATTCTGAACTCGACGGGATAACAACCGAAGAGTGCATTGCAGCGGCCAAGGCTATGGATGTAGAGGAGAAGGACTACATGAACCCGAGCTGGATCAGAAAGTTTGCCGCCAGCCAGGCAAGGAGGGTGAACCAGTTCGAAGTTGAGCTGAAGAAGGTTTCTCAGAACCTGGACCGCAACGTTGCCTCCCGCAGCCGACGCCGCATCAACAGAATCTAATCAAAGGCGGAAGCTCGGTTGAAGCAACAAAGGTTGCCTCTAAAGTCCAAGGTTGAGAGTCGGTTCAGGCATACCGACAAGTGGATGCCAACCGAGTGGAATGAGGAGTGGGAGCTGTTCAAGCAGGAGTTCGTGAACGACTTCTATTACAGGAAGGTTTACGCAACTGACGACCCAAGGAGAGCGTTCAAGGAGGCGCTGACTGAGTTGCACTCAGGTGACCCGGGCATGTTCAGTCAATTCAGGAGGGCCATGATTGACGCCAACCTGGACTTGAACACTGTTCCAGTTCCCAAGAGGGTTACTTATCGGCCACCTCTTCTCTCGGATTCCAGCAACCCAAACCGCACGAAGATTGCATCTGAGGCGAGGCAGGTCTGCAAGGAGCATAGAGTGGACATCTCCAAGGAGTCACCTGCTAAGAGGGAAATTTTTGTAAGGATTTTTGGCAAGTATGGGCTACAATACTAGCTCAGTTAGTTTTCTAGCAACTGTTGTAATTTTCGGTTTTTGAGCCTATCTTTTGTAACAATCAGTTGTAATGAATACTATTCAGTTATAAGATTCACCTTGATGAACAATCCCTCATTGTCCAAGCTCTGAATCACAAAGTCTTTTAAATACCATGTTATAACTGTGCTAACCCTTTGATGTTTTATCTTATAGACTGTCTAGAATTTCAGCTGAGATTTTAGATAAGTTAGTGAGGTTTAGATCAGTAGTGGTTTCAAGTTGTAAGTGGTTTTGGCATCATCAAAAAGGGGGAAATTGTTGGGAAATTTATTAGTATAAGTTTTGATGAATTCCAAAACCGACTGACCCCAACCGAGTAGATGTTGCCAGAACCTAATGTTAATTTAGGCTCACTGTTTGAGCAAAGTTAAGATTTTATCTTTACAGGTCTCCAGCTGAAGAAGGCAACAAGGCGTCACTCAAACAGAACAGCAGTTGTGAAGAAGGACAACTGAGAGTTCATATGATCAGATGGAAACAAGGGGAAGTCTTCAGAACATCAGTTGTGAAGGAAACCAACTGAGCGTTCATCAGATGAGAAACAGTTGAAAGGAAGAGAACATCAGATGAAAAGGAAAGTCATCTGAGGGTTCAAACCCAACTGAGTAAATACAAGGAAGACAACTGAGTGTTCAGTTTCAGAACCTCAGTTGTAGAACTCGAACAAGAAGATCAACTGCTTGAAGTTCAAAGTCAGCTGAGAGTCCAACAGTTCAGAACATCAGCTGAAGACCACTCAGATGAAGATCAAGACTTTCAACCGACGAACCGAGGTTGACTATCAGAAAGGTTAAGATTTGAATTTCAATAGGAAGTCACATGAGGGTTTGACCGTTCAGTCACTACCCCATCTGGCCCAACACAAGGTTGTCTCAGATGGAAAGCAGAAGAGCACAGATGCCATATCGAGAAAGTTTGCAGAGATGAGAGACAAGCCATCGCTATCAATCGATCAGAGATCAACTGCTCCTCCAACGGCTAGTTGATTCTCTCCGCCTATAAATAGAGGCATTCTCTCATTCGAGAGACACAGAAGACACACGAGACAGACTGAAGCAAGAGAGAAAAGTTCAATCAAAAGCGAAAGAAAAATCTGCTAAACTCCTATTCTAAGAACATCAGCAGCTGAGAGTTCAAGAGTGATAGAACATTAGTAGCTGAGGGTTCATAGAGTGAAAATCTGTCTTAGGTCTTAGTTTGAGTGTTTATTCGTTCAAGCCTTAGATCCAGCTCTCATTCGTGATCGAGCTGTAGTTGGAAATCCCACCCTATCTCACACCCTAAAAAGTGTGCTAGGACCTTACTCTTCCTGTAATTGAGTAGTCAGGTCGTCAAGTACCCGCAAACTTGACATAGGTTGTTTAGTGCCCGGAAACTAAACTGTAAGGTCGATAAGTACCCGCAAACTTATCCTTAACGGTTGCTCAGCCCGCGTAAGTTGAGTGGTTCTGTCCAGAAGAACTTGGACTGAGGTGTGAAGATTCACATCTCCCCGTGGACGTAGGAGGATTATCTCCGAACCACGTTAAATCCTGTGTGTTCATGTTTGTTTTTATTCAGTTGCATCTGCATTTTTATCTGATCAATCTAACTGACATACAAACCTCTTTTGCACTTTTTCAACCGAGCTATTTTGGTTCTTGACCAACCGAGCTGTTTTGCGTGAGTTGTTTTTAACGAGTATAATTTTCCACCACTTTCCGCACAGCCTCACTCTTCCAGCTGAGGTCGTTTACTCAGCTGTGAGATTCCAACTGATTCCTCTTTCACTCAGTTGAAGTGATTTTTCAGGTTAAGTTTTTAAATCCTAACTGGTGTATTCCCCCCCCCCTCCATACACCAGTAACTCATTTCGGGACCATCAGAGAGTTCATAGAGAGTTAGATCATAGCTCACTTCTTGTAAGAGCTTTTAGTTGGAAACCCACTTTCTTTCACCTGAAAAGGTTTAGGATTCTACTCTTCCTGCAACTGAGTAGTTAGGTCGTTTAGTACCCGGAAACTAAACTGTAAGGTTGATAAGTACCCGCAAACTTATCCTTAACGGTTGCTCAGCCCGCGTAAGCTGAGTGGTTTGTCCAGAAGAACTTGGACAGAGTTGTGTGGACTCACAACTCCCCGTGGACGTAGGAGGGTTATCTCCGAACCACGTTAAAACTCTGTGTGCTCGTGTTTTTTTATTCAGTCATTTCTTGCATACTTAACTGTCTGACTAACCAGCATACAAACCTCTTCTGCACTTTCTCAACTGATTTGGTTATTGACCAACCGTGCATAAAAGCGTGAGTTGTTTTACGAGTTTAAGTTCCACCACATTCCGCACTGCCTCACTCTTCCAGCTGAGGTTGCTTACTCAGCTGTGAGATTCCAACTGAGTCTTTTTACTCGGTTGAAGTATGTTTCAGGGTTAAGTTTTAAAATCCTAACTGGTGTATTTCCCCCCAACCCCCATACACCAGTAACTCGTTTCGGGACCATCAGTATTGCATTGAGGTATGAATATTGAACTCAAGATCTCTCACTAAGGAGAGACTTGTGGTGCCTCAGCTAACCAATTAAGCTAGGCCTCAGCTAGGCCTCATCGGCGTACTTTAATCTCTTAAGGTGCTAGTTCTGTAGAATTTCTCTTTATTCTTTCTAAAAAAATCCTAAACTAAAAAATATTATTGATTAAAAAGTCCATAGTTTAGGGATCATGTCCGCTAGGTTTTGATCATAAATGGAAAAGAACACTATTGATTAAATATGAAATAATCAAGAATATTAATTTTAGTCTATAGCCTCTAGGCCAAATCCTATAAACTAGAGAGGTTTTTTTCTAGATTTGCGGAGAAGATCATCACTAATGATCTTATGATAAGTGCTTATCATAAAATCTATAAGATTCGCACATTTGTATAATAATAATTACTATTACTCAAATTATGTAATACATCTGGGTCCTATCAAATAAAAAATGAGGAAAATGGCCATTTACGTGAATATTCAAAGTAAAAGCCAACAATATTGTGGCTGCAGAGAAGAATAATATCGCCCCAAAAAAGTCAAAAATAGATGGAGACCTATGGTATATATATTATTCCCACACAGGTGAAGAATCAAGAAATAATATGTAAGCTATCACAATTAGCTATAGGCGATATCGATCTAAAGAATGGCATTTATAGAGAGCCAGAATCTAAAAGTTATTTGTAGAGTTCCCACATAATTCAATTATTGTACCCATCATGGAATAAGTATCATCAACTGTCTTCGGTTGTTATAAACTTCCCCACCAACTTGATCGTATCTTCAATTCTCTCCAAAACTTTCTTTCAAAAGATTTGACTTATGTATATAATTAAACAAAAAAAAAAAAAAAGTGACTTCCGTGATGAACTGTATTACTAGATACATTTCCAATGCCAACAAATTATTTCCATTCTCCTGAATAATTCATCGAGTTAATTGGCTCAAAATAGTTTTCATCAAGTTATATACATACCCGTCAAATTTAGAGCGTATAACATTTAATTTTGAATTGTAGTTTACATGTTTTTGTGTGATTTGTAAGTTATTGTATAACAAATGCTTACCCAATTCACATATGAAAATAGCTTCTGAGGTTTTCACTATCGAAAATTAAATAAATAAAATGAAAAAAATACTATATATTGTACCCCGTCCGAAATTAAGTGTCATTTACATGTTCTGTGTGGTTTGTAGGCTATATGTTTACTCAATTCGCATAGAAAACTAACTTTTGCAAGTTCTCAGAAATAAATAAATAAATAAAATGAAACAAATATGAAATTAATTAAATGGGACTGAAATAAATGTCGAAAATCAGGAGTACAACATTGTCTGCAGCTAGTATATACTCAAGTACTGTAAAAACTCCTTTCAAAAAAAGTACTGTAAATAATTAGTTGTACTGTTCCGGGAGTTTATAGCAACATATTCATGCCCATATTGATAGACTGATAGTGACTTAGCGAGAGATACAGATTACATTATAATAAAAATTACTTATTTTTATAGTAATATTGTAGGAACCAATTAAAGTTATACTATGAGAGTGAATTTACAAATTACTTTTCATTTTTTCAGAATTTCATACGTAGGGTTGTAAAATATGAAAACATTGCTGGACATCGTGCTAGAATTTTATTTTTATTTCTGTTGAACTTATTATAGTTAATAGTTATATATCGTAAAAAAAAGTACAAATGAAGTTGTGGATTGGTAGGGAAGACTAAAACATTACATAGTTAAAACACTTCTATTAGCTTAAATAGAAAAGTAGTAAAAGTTACAAATATGCCGTTGCACATACTTAATTACAAATAAAAAGTAGTACAAGGGCGTAGAGTTAAAAGGGGGGAATTTTCTTCTTTGTTTTCCTTTTTTTCTTTCTTTCCTTTTCAACCCCCTTGCATTTTAACCTTCTCTAATCTTAAAGCATAAAAGGAAGCTACATAAACCTTCCCTTTGATCCTAGCAACAAAATACATACACATTATATATTGCTTCTCATAATTAACCTATATATATAATTAATTAATTCTTAAATTGGTAAAGACATTTTAATCCCTTGAAGTCTTCCTCTCAACATGAACTGTTTTCTTAGGCACAATCTTTTCCAGTCTACTAGACGTCGTAGAAATGCCATGACCTACATAAAGAATTTAATTAATAGAAGAAACACAAACTAAAACTAACGATACAAATTAATTAGTATATATATATATATATATATATATATATATATATATAATCCATAAACATCCTTAACGAAGCATACCTCAGTTGGTTCTTGCAACAAATACGACGCGTTCGTGTCTTTGGGAATCTTGGAAACAAGAATTCCAGATCCTTGACCCCTCTCTCTAAGCACCTGATTCAGTTAAAAATTAAATTAAGTAATTATGGATGATACTATATTAAGATTATTAATGATTTTGAATTTAACAAACTAGATAAGTCGATATCAATAAGTACCTTAAACGCATCTTCATCAGTCCGATCATCTCCAATGTAGATAGGAAATACATCAGCACAATTAGCATAACCTATTGCAATAAGATACCAATAAGCCACGACAACGTTAGAGATATATTCTACTAATACTGCTTAAGTATGCTAATATATACTATATTTATATTAACCAATATATCTAAAAAACAATAGGAAATGTTCTCTAAATTCTAAGACTCATATTTCACAGGTTAGGGACCACCTAGACCCGAAAAAGGGCCCGATTCTTCATTTTCTTTTTTATCTTTTCTCTTTTTAGTCTTGGATTTTATTTTAAAAGTAAATATCATATTTTCACTGTGATCAAGTAATAATTACAAATTTATAATGAATAAAGTATAAAAAAGATTAATAGCAAAAATAAAAGCATCAAATATTACTCACCAAGGGACTCTAACAGAAACTCGAGTGCCTTCCCTTTGTCCCATTTGATAGTAGGACGAATTTCCAAAACCTGGATTCAATAAAATACCAACCAATCAAAATGAGCCATGCATACCCTTTTATAACTGAAACAAAATACAATCTTGAAGTACAACACGATTCTGGGTAGGTACAACCCATTAATGCTAAAATGTGGTACTACTACTAATTTCACTGCGGAGAGCAGAGAGCTTAAAAGAAAGTTATACTAGTATTTAGAAAGTTATCTTGGAAAATTGCTCTAGTAGAAAGTATTTAATGTCAAATATTCTCAATTTTTTTAAAACTAAAATTTATGCTAAAAAATGTAGAGAATATGAAAATAATTCAAAAAAAAAAAAATTACAAAAACACACACAAACCTTTCTTCCTTGGGTCAATCGAAGGTCTGGGTACCCCTCAAGCACTGATCCAACTTGTTTTGCAAGTTCAATCCATTTCTGCAAATTTTATCATGGTCGTCCATTTCGTTAGTATATTTCTTAATGGAAAAATTACTTAGATGATTACGTCATTCAAATTTAATTTAATTTAATTTGATATATAGTTCATACCTTCTCATCGACACGTCGGAAATGTACAGACACACAAAATTTGTTGTTCTCCACAGTAGCACCTGGAGTATCTTTTGTCACCTCCAATAGTGCTCTGTAAACCTGAGAATGAGATTCCAGATTTCAATTCCCATATCCCCACCACATTTTTTTTTTCTTGAAGACGATAAGATATTACTATTACTCTTTTTTTTTTTTTGAATAATTCTTTGAAAATAACGCAACTTAACAGACTGAAATAACTGACCTCGTCAATCATGGGAAGGTATTGGCTCGCAGGTTGGAAAAGTACAGCTTCAGCACCCTGCAATTAACAAATCACAACCAAAATAAATAAACTTCTTCACCATTCATATTAGTATTATAATTATTATTATTGCATGTGGTGCTAGTTAAAATGGGGACGCCACCTTACTTGTCGCGACATGTTTCAATCTCGTATTTTATTTCAACATAGTTATATGGAAGTGAGGGAAAGAAGACTGACTTTGGTGTGTTTGGAACCTTTTGATGGACCTTTAATGTCCATGCCGTGGCTACCAGCGTAGTACAGCTCTGCCAGACGCACAAATTTATACACCTGT
Organism: Schizonepeta tenuifolia; assembly: GCA_029490685.1. NCBI lineage: Eukaryota > Viridiplantae > Streptophyta > Magnoliopsida > Lamiales > Lamiaceae > Schizonepeta > Schizonepeta tenuifolia. The sequence continues at coordinate 76,544,667 of CM055956.1, read as the reverse complement.
TTTCACAAAACACAACCAAAATTATTACTATTATTATTGTAAATTAATGAAATGAAACACAAATCCTGTATTACCTTTCTTCTTACAAGAATTATTTTCTTCAAAATATATATTAATACTACTATAGTTTTGTACCTTGTCTCTGCATCTCCCAGTCACTATAGCAGTGGGAAAATATCTAGCCAGTTTTCTCACTGTTGCCCTCATCTGCAAAATTCACCAATATCATATATATGTAAGTATACTATACATGTGTGTGTGTGTGTGTGTGTGAGAGAGAGAGAGAGAGAGAGAGAGAACACTAACCGCCTCGGACATGAAGGCTCGATCTGGATCATCAACAATGGGAGAAAGCGTGCCATCATAGTCCATAAACATGACAATCTGCTTTCCCTTTGACGCATTAGTGATTTGCTCGAACATGTCCAAAGCAGATGGATGTTGCGGCTGTTGATAAAATTCAAATTCAAAACAAATTATTCATAAATCCAAACCAAAATACTTGTGTGTGTATGTGTCGTAGCGTATATGAATATATGTGTGTATGTGTAATTCTGTTGGGGATGGGAATGGTGGCGGCTTACGTTGCAAGAGGTTTGATCGTCGGAGTCGGAGAGAGGTTGAGATTTGATGTGAGTGGGAGACGAAGCTCTCATGGAGTCGACCCAAGCGTTGATTCTCGTGCTGCCATTCATATCCAGATTCTGCAGAAGCTTCTTCTTCGAGATGGTGATGTAGGTGCCCGGCACCGCCGGCGGCTTCTGCGCCGCCGTGGGGAAAAGGGACGACCCCGACACCGCCACCGTTATGGCCATTGCCGTGGCATCGGAAACCACCACATTTTGGTTCGTCATCTCGCCTTCTTTTCTCTCACTAAAAAGACCACCAGCAGAAATCACATTATTCATGAGTTTTAATTAAGACCTTGCGAATCCCAGTCAAAGTTAGAAAATAAGAAAGAAGAAAGAATCCCACCTCAAACAATCTCGAATAGTGTCAAAGAAGCCCTGCGACCCGCTTAAATGAGGGGGGAGAGAGAGAGAGAGAGAGTATATATAAAAGGAGGTGGCAGTTGTTGAAAATGAGGAGAGAGAAACTTATATTGGGAATGAATTTGATGCGTGTCTTTGGGTAGCAAACAAGGGGAGAGGGAGAGGGAGAGGGGGGTGTGAGGAGAAAGATTTAAGGTGGGTTGGTCTGATTTATAGTTGCAGAGCGACACAAAGGGACAAAAGAGAGGAGGGGCCCACCACCCCCCTCATTCAGTATCGGGGGGGGGGGGGGTGAATGGATCTCCGCCGCCGTAAAGAAAGCAGCGAGCGAGACCTGACCAGTGACCAGTACCACCGCCAGCTCGTGCCGCTCGACACGTGGGAAGCAGAAGCTGGCCCATGGCATCCTTGTGGGCTCCTGCCGCGTGGCGCGTCGTCGGTAACCCACTATATTGGGTTTTGTTTGGACGCCTCCAAATTCAATTTTCCCAAAATTGGTCCCAAACCAAATTTATAAAAATATTTATTTTAAAAGGAGGAGGAGAGCTCTATTTAGATCTCAAACCTGTGATCTTCCGCTTTCACTAACATGGCAATGGTCCCTAACTTGTGTACCAGGGTTTTCGTCTTATAATTTTACCGCTTTCTTTATAAGACCAAATAATAAATTAAATTTTAAAGACTAGTATTTCAAACTCGATGCGTGGCTTTTTAAAGAGAATTATATGAGTATGCCGTTTTATGTCTCGTCGTGAAAGATATAATAAATTTAATGGCTCTAACGATTATACTATAAAGAATGCAAAATTGCACCTCTTACTAGCCTAATTATGCAATATATTTCTGCATGCATACATAACTGCATAAGTAATGTTTATGACATACTGAATTTACTTCTCTTATGTTTACACATATAATTAATCATACAATTGTTTGTTTTGATGTTGCCCGACAATTGGTATGCATGCACACATCAAATTAACAATATAAGTTTATATCTATTTCACTGAAAACTACGATATATTCTTAACCTTCAAAAGGACCCCAGCTAAAGATTTTCTACTGGTTACAAAAGTATATTATACTCCATACAGCGTAGTACAATCGTTTAGGCATATTCCAACGAACTTAATTAATTAAGGGTACATTTTATGCAAGGTGGAAAAAAACAAGCCACCTCATTTATTACATATTCAACTCGTGAATTCAGAAAATTGATTACGCTTTTTTGTAACAAAAATTTCAAATGCAAGCCACAATTTAAACTTTCACAGAATTCCAACTTTAACAAATAGATGGAATGTCGGGTCATAGTTGAAAGGAACGCCAAAGTTGGTATATCACACTCTTAAAACAACGTGGCTCTAGGACTTTATTTTTTTAGAATGTTCTAGGACAAAATTTATTGAATATAATTGGGATGTAGAAATTAAAATAAGAAAGTACTAGTATACTATCATTGTAACGTTTAAAAATCATGTTGAATTTATAAATAAGGAATAAATTATAATTTATTTAATTAGATAATGAGATGCTAAAATAATGGGTGAAATGACTTATTCCACTCCTAATTATTGCACTTCTTAGTTCTTACCTTAGGTTATGTGACAATTTGACATGAGTTTTGCATAAACAAAATATATAGGACGTTATTTGAAACAAAAATTTTAACGGTTTAAAACCACTTACTTTAATTGAAAACGCACAATAATAATTTTGGATAAAGTATAGTTGTTAACTTATGAAACACTTGTCGGGAGCTCGTTAGTACTAGTGTGTAAAATTTAAGTCAGCTACGGTAGCCATTTAGCCAGCCTCAGTTTAGTGTTTTTTTTAATAATATTATTTTCATTTAATTTGTCTTGATTTCTAGAAATAACAGTTGACTGAAAATACAACTATAATCCGTTTTGCAATAAATAAATATATATAGCCCAATTTTGAATGTGGCATATCCACATATGTAAGCTGTAACACCCCACCTATATAAATCTATATATATGTATATATACATTTTGAGAGTAGATGACATAATCCATCCAGTTGAAATTTTGTTTTGTAGTAAGACTGCTTGCCATATTGGTCTGCAGTCAAAAACAAACACATACGGAAAAGTGAGAGTGGCAGTGACTCAGAGATAATGTTTTACATTCTCATTTTATTGATTGAACATTTTTAATGAATTATTAATTCCTTTTTTTCCCTTATCACTCTATTCGTCTTTGATAAGTGTGATCTGGAGAAATAAAGGAGAATAGGTTAGAATCTGAAGGTAGATGTATTGATTTTAGTAAAATGAAAGATAGTGGGTGAGGATGTGAAAGATAAATGAATAATATATCAAATAAGGTCATTTCCATTTATGAAAATATCATACTTATCGTGAACGGAGGGAGTAGTTTTTTCAACACCTACAACACAACGATGTCTTAAATCTAACATACTTTTCATTTATCATCTGATTTTTCGTGTATGGCATGGTATAAAAACTACTCCAGCCCTCTGTCTCGTTCACCTTAGCATTCGTTTTTCATCCTCCCATTAATTTTGGTATGTTTCCTTTTATGGACAAAAATAGGGTATATTTTAGCATGTAATAAAGTGGAAAAACACTTCTTGACTTCTTGACACTTTATTAGCAAGTATAAAACACGGTGTAATAAAGTGGAAAAATACTTATTGACTTCTTGACACTTTATTAGCAAGTATAAAACACTGTGTATAAACTAAATTAAACAAGACTTAGATACATAATCCTCCTTTTTTAGTGTTTATGTCGAAAAGAAATAGGTCAAGATAAATTGGACGGAGTGCACAGTTCTCATTTAAAAACAAAAACCTAATTTGAATAATTGATATTTGTATGATTAACAATTATTAATTATCTTTTATTTTTACTTTGGTTTAATGGATTAAATAAAATTTATTTCTAAATTAGTCATAAAGTAGATATTCAAAATGATTAATGATGTAAAATGTGTATTGTGGCCAATTTCAATAGTTAATTTGCAAAAAGATGCATGATATTACGGGGATGATTCCATCAAATGATACACCAAAAAATGTACTCGGAAAACTGAATATTCTGTGAAATGTATTATTTTGTTATAATTTTGTGTTGCTGAAAAAATTAATATGATGTGAAATAAATTTAATATGCTAGTATCATCTACATGAGTAATTTTATGGTGTTTTATTAACAAATTATTATCTTTTATGTATAGATATAATTTAAAAAATGATTGAATCCAAAAGTACTTGAATTGAAGTTTAATAAAAAGGTACTACTCCATAAAGGCAGTTAAATCATGTATTACAAAATAAATTAAAAACAAATGGGACCCACCGTTACCATATTTGGCTGTGTGATTAAAGCTTATTCAGATTTAGGTCAGGAATTGGGTACCGGTTCTGATTTGTTGAAGAAACGTACTTATCTGAAATTTGAGTTGTTTGGGTAACCCTCAAAAAAATTAGTTCGTCTAATCAAATACATGTATAGCCCAGGTAAAAAAATTCTATACAATTCGAGTAGTACAGTATAAGTTAAAACAATATTAAAAATCATCAAGATAAAATTAAAATACGAACTAATCAACTAAGTACTCAATCTCTTACTTTTGTTAATTATTGTTAAGATCAGTTACTAATGTTTTAATGAGTAAAACTTTGGGACATGTTTTAATGAGTAAATGCTTAAATTTAATCCCCATACTCTTTCACACTTAGTCAAACACTCTTTTGCTCATTACCATCTCTGACATCATTAGTCCTTACATACCTAACTTAGCCAATTTTTCGAATCTGTCATACTTTGTCTTAAGAAATTAATATCCCACTTGATTCTTTAGAATAAATACACGCATATATATATATTTCTTAAACAAGATATATGTAAAGAAAAAGTTGTAGAACAGTTTTCTTAAATTTAATTATTTGCTTTCTTCCGCACACGCATTTAACAACAAACATGAGCATTGCATACCCTTAAACGGTTTGTAAAATTATGGTATTTTATTTAAGAGTATCTGGAATATTGAAGGGTTATCTTGGGCGTGCACTGGGTAATGTGTATTAAACATGTTATATTAGAATGGATCCAAATTAATTTTGCAATCCAAGCAGATCGGTAGTTCAGATTTTTTTGAAGAAAAAAAAAATAGGAGAAGGGGGGAAATATGAGCACAACCGAAAGAGGATTCAAAGTACGAGATTGAGAATATGTTTTAAGAATAATTAATTAAAGAACCTTTGAAAGAATTTTATTCTATAATCAACTCACACCGTCAAAAGTTTGTGATTCTTTGTCTAACATCATATATTCCAAAATATATATCACATGCGCTCTGCATTGCTACATAACTCATATTTTTGTATTCTTCGTCCTATTTTAAAAGATTTTCAATTTACAAAAATGTATAGAGGTCTGGAAATTTAAGTCGTTTTAATTACTACTCGAATGACTGTTCGACAAATCTTCTATCTAATACTACTATAGATTAAAAAAATAAACTTCAAGCTAAACTCAAGTACTCAGCTACACTCATTATGTAATTAAGGTCCAACTTAAAATGGATTTATATTGAAATAGATCAACGTTAATTCGTTAAAACCCTAAATATTAGATCCAAAAACCTTTCTGTGTACTAATTGGTCAAAACCGGAGGCAAATTCAGAAACACAGAATCTTGCAAACTACTGGCCTTGGTCGGGAAGAAACCTTAAATTAAACAAGTGAAAAATATTTGTTTAGTAAACATAAGGAAAAAGTAGTACTCTGAATCAAACTACAATAAAGTAGTTGTAACATTTTTGTAATTTAAAAGTAACTCCGTTCTCTACGCCTTAATAATCGGGTTCGTCTTCTTATTTGTATCACCTCATTCCAATATATATTACTATTAATTTATATTTGTAGAAGAACATTTCTTTATATATTCTTAAACCAATCTCCGAGTCCCCTGGAATGGCCTAGTGGTCAAAGTGGGTGCAGAAGACCTTTTAGTCTCAGGTTCAAACCCCATGACATGCATCTATAGGTCGAGTGTGCACACTTGTATTTGGAAAGTGTGGTTTATCTGTCCTGGTTTACAGGCTACTGCACAAGGAATAGGGGTTTACCTAGTGCGCACCAAAAGTAGCGGTTTCGGGTTCCCATAACATTAAAAAAAAAAAAAAAAAAAAAAAAAAAAAAAAAAAAAAAACTCCAACCTAAATTTTTAAAATGCTCTTCATGGATGGAGGGAGCTGTAGTTTTCAATAGAGGAGAAACTCGATAGTTTCACTGCTCAAAATAAAACCAAAACTGCAAATAGAGTACGAGCTGAGAGCATATATATAACTTCTATGACTTTATATTATTTTATTTGCAGAATTAATATGCTTCTATTAATAGAGTACGAGCTGAGAGCATATATATATATATATATTTTAAATTGGATATGCTCTAAGTGAAGAACTTCTATGACTTTATATTATTTTATTTGCAGAATTAATATGCTTCTCTAATTCTATTAATTCATCCTAAAGGTCTTGGTTGATCAGTTCATGCATTGAAACTGACACTAATTAGAGAAGTAAAGAATATTGCGTCTAAGATATGGCAAAAAATTAAATTAAATTTATGAACTTGATATTATTCGATACGGTATATTATGTCACAAATTAAAGTCCCTTGTACATATATATTGTATGCACAAGCATAAACTAAATACGCCCTTATACAATAAAACCTCTATTAATTATAATATGTTTATATTTACAGTTATTTATTCCTAAATAGAGGTGTATTTCTTTAAGATGGGACTTGAAAAAATATGAATTACTATGAGACAATGTAAAGTTTATTACTATTTATAACTGGTTCAAGTTGAGACCATATAAATTTTTATTCCTAAATAAAGTATTCCCTTAGAGAGGTTAATTTATTGTATATAGAATATTTTGTAAATAATAATATTTTTATTGCGATAAAGAAAATTAATATTTTTTGTCTGAGTCGCCTTATATATGAGTTTTGTACATCATCGATCAAACTACTGCAGTAAATGTTAACAAAACAAAATAAAAAATAAACTACATAGCGAATGGTATGAATTAAGAATTACACATGCCATGTGAGATTTGAAGCTAGTTTGAGTGTACTCAAGAAGTATTGCATCACCTTTATTTGGTCTAAAAGGTGACATTTGATATTCAATTAAAATTCTCAATTCTCAAACGTCTTATAATATTTCTCGCGAGTAAAAGCATTAATTTCCTTAACTGAAATCTTAAGTAGATTGAATTCTGCCTAACTCTTTGGACTAAATCCAATACAATATATTAGGTAGCGGTGTGCTAAATATGTAAACTTTGCTAAGTTAATGTCACATTACTTGAGAATTGTTTTAAGTTTCTAGAAAGATTTGACCAAGTATTCTAATGTAAGTTTATTGCTCTAGCTTTGAGCAACACTTTTCAAAATAGAACTAGTAACGCAGGGTTGGATAACTTGGATTGGAGGAGCATTTATCGATCCTTTCATGCAACAATTACGTGCGGTAGGCTGCAGATTAAGAATCAAGAATAATTCAGCTTTAACATAAAGAAAAATTAATTGAAATTAGCCCAGAGTCCGACTTGACTTCGATTCAAATTTTCATATTTGATTTTAATGATGAAATCTGCACTTGGATTAAAAAGTTAGTATTAACTTGAATTCATAACTGACTTGTTTATTAGTTTCATCAAGCTCAACTCACAAACTCATTAAGCTTATACTAGTACATAAGATATATATAAAGGAAAAAAAGTTTATTAAACATATAAACGTTAAAGCCTACTACTTAATTACAGAGGTAACACTATTGCTTGCTTGATTGTGCGAACCCTATATTTGGGACAAGACGCCGAACTCCACACGTGTGCTTTGCTATGCTTGCAAGTTGCACCCTTCCTTCTTTAGTTCGTTTATTTTTTATTATTACTTTCTCGCACTAAGATTTAATTTAATTGGAACTTGAGAGAGAGAGAAAGAGGGAGAGGGGGGGGGGGGGGGTGGTGTGGAGAAATATTTTTGTACACGTGGCTTGTAGTAATTAATTTGGAAAGGGACCACGCTAATCCACATGTTCACCTATGCTATAGCTTTTTGGTCGGTTCACTATCTATTTTATTTAAAATATGGTTTGGTGAAATCCTTTAATTAGTATTTAAGAAATTATTTTAGAGCAATAGCTTTTTTTATGTGATCGGAGGATCTAAACGATACATTTATGAGATTTTCTCGTTTGAGAAAAAGTAATGGCGACTACAAATTACAGTGACTTTCGAGAAGAGTCAATGCATTATTTTGATTCCAATCAATGTACAGTGTGTGTATAATGAATATCTCTTTATCTTAATTTCTAACTGCACGTATACGTACCTACCTTATAATATGGAATTAGTATTGTGCCATACGATGCGCAGAATACATTTTATAAATTCATTACATATAGAAATAAATATTAAATAAAATAATACAAAAAAATAAGAAAAATACAATAAAAATAAACTTGAATGCAGTATAAATTTTGAAACCATATACTTCTAAAATAGCACAATGAATGGAATTTTCCCAATTCATTTGAATATTTTATTTTGTGTAATTTAAGGTATACATATATTTTCTTATCTATTGAAGATACCAGGTATGATTTTGATTTTTTAACTTTATTTAATTTTTTACGTTATGCGTTGAACTTTAAATAAAACTAGTAAGCGGACCTGAGCGATGCTCGGAAATAAAACTCGATAATTTAACGTGGAAATGTAATAGTTACTATGATTATCAAATATACTCGAGAAATATTATTATTAAATTATTTTAAATTTGTTTACATAGTATTAAAAAATTATCAATTAAAAATTTATTTAGTGATTCAAAATAAAAATATGAGGTGTTGTAGTTTTAATTTTATATTCAAATTACTTCATGTCTCAAACAGAATGTTATAGATTACATAATGTTGACCATAATGTTAGTATTTTTACTATTTTTTTTTTCAACTTATAAAGAAATTAGCTTTAATACACCATTGTGTTTACAATTTTACAGTATCCCTCCGACGTGGGTTTTTTCATCAAATTCAACAAAATATCAACATTCCTCCTTCCGAAATAATACGTTCTATATCTAATATAAAGGTTTATACATTTTTCTCCCAGACCATTGAAAATATATATTGAAAGTTGAAACAATATCAATACATTGACAAAACAATTCACTATTGAAGAAAATTTCACCTCATTTCCTCAAGTTTGTTTTAGCCAAAAAAATTTCAGCCTTTGTTTCACATCATCCCATGAAAAGTCCTTTCTAGAGATACAATGGATTCCAGATCCGGTCCAGATCCGGTGTTTCGAATCTATTTTTTAGGATATGAACATAAAAAATTTGGATCCGATGGATCTAAGTCGGATCTGAATAAAGTGTCAAAAAATGGATCTGGTTCTAGATTTAAATTTTTAAACCCAGATCTGGTTTAGGACCCAGTCCATAATATATATAAATATATTTTTTCATTTGTATATAATATACTCCCTCTGTCCACGAAATGATTGTCACTTTTGCCATTTAAGTCCGTACACGAAATGGTTGTCACTTCCATTTATAGTAGTGGGACTCACATAATACATTATATTTAACATTATATTTCTCTATATTTCACTCACATTATTGTGGGACTCTTACTCCACTCACAACAATACCCACTATTATCTACTATTAGTACCAATTTCTTAAAATTCGTGTCGTCCACAATGTGGCAACCATTTCGTGGACGGGAGGGAGTATAATACATATTTTAGTTTTCTTTGCAAGTCTTGTTTAGTTTTTATTCTCATTTTAAGATTAATTTTAAAGAATGAAAATTTGAAGTCTTATTTTTTGATTATTGTAATGATGTATATGGTTTAATGATTTAGTTTTGAACTTTTAATTTATTGTAGAAGTTTATATATAGTGTGTCATTCTTGATAGTTTGTATTAAAAAAAATAAAAGTAAAAATACTACGGATCTTGATCTAGACCCGAAATTTGTGGATCTTACGGATCTGGATATGAAATAATTTTTTTTTGACCCAATAAATTCGGACCGGGTCTGGACCAAACATCCAAAAATTGGATCTGAATCTGGACTAAATAAAACCAGATCCAGATCTGGCTCATTGCCATCCCTAGTAGTCCCTTCTTCACTCACCTCAGATTGGCAGATTCTCAAACACATCTTCCATCAGAATAATTTCATACAAAATAAAAGCAGAGGAAATAGAATTTCATCAAAAACCACATAACATAAAATAGTAATATGAAAAAAAGAGGGAAGAAATACACGACAAAAGTTGAAGAAAAAGAAAACCAAATAACCTGCTTCTCTCTTGAGAGCCGTCATAACTTCATTTTTCGCTGTCATTTCTATAGAAAATCTGTAAAATCCTTGGTTAATTTCATCACACATGCTCATCGTCCTATTACTTTGAGGAGGTGGAACTGGTTGTGGTCGGACGGGCGGCGACTCGAGCAGATGCTGGATTTTCGTCTCATTTTTGCTTTGTACTATTTCGCTTTAATCACAGAATAGTTTGAAGTTTAAGATGCAGAGAATTACACTGGTGATAATTTGAGAACTACTTTTCTTAAGATAAATAATGAATGTGGAGTTATGTGAAAACTAACTATAAAGTTTCTAAAGTGAAGGGGGTCGTTGCTAGATTTCTTCCCACGTATATCGTGGGAAAAAATTTTGGATTTCAATTTTTGCAATTTTGTGGAATTAGATTTTAATTTTGCCGGAAAAATTGATTTTTTCTCTCATGACTTTTGTTTTTATATATATATAGATATAGATATAGATGTAACTGAAATTTGGCACTATATTGAGCGGTTTACTATCTTGTTTTAATATATAGTATAGATTATTTTGAAATTATATCCCTTAGGCAGGGCAGTTATAATTTATTATTTCACAATAATATATCTCAATCTTATTGATGAAATTTAAGACATTCAATTAGTTTAGTTACAAAACGTGTCATGTACATATCATTAAATTGTTAATTCCATTAGTATATATATTTTAATTAATTTGGAATTCTATCCCTTAGGCAAAGCACCAGTTATAATTTATTATTATCTTTATTATATTCAACCTTTTATATTAGAAAGTGAATATTTAAATTTAAACCTCAAATAATCTGCATTTCATTTTGTTTCCGCACAATTGCTGAAATTTAAGGCCTTCAATTCGATTGGTTACAAAATTTCCGTTTAAAATTAACTAGCGTACAACCCGTCGATTTTTCGACGGGAAATTATAAAAATTAATAAAATTATTAAATAATACTAATATGTGATAGATTAAAAAAATATTATTTTTTAATTATTTTAGCGTTAAATAATTCGATTATGCAATCTACTAAACTCGCTTATAATTTACATCCCTTAAACACATCTCAAATTCAATTAAAAATTAATTTTACCACATGTTTACGTCTCAAACGCATATAGTTATGTTTGTTAAAAATTATAACTAATACTATATATTCTCATTACTTTCGATAATTATTAAAGCTCTATTCTTCTACAAAACCGATGTGGGCAAAAATATATTTCTCTCTCAAAGGAAAGCGACTCTTAAGCTGAATTTTTTAGATTTTTTATGAAGAAAAAGAGGCAAGGGAAGGAGCGGGTAGTGAGAGAGAGAAGAGATATATAGATAGCGAATAATACTACAGATGTTAAGATTGTCTATAAGATGAAAGTGACCCTAAATACCCCACATTAAGAATTCAACACAAGATTAAGAAAAAAAAAATAAGTTAAACCACTTCTTCACAATCATCCCGTCTACCCCGACTGTTCCGACCTGGAACCGATCTACTGACTACAATACTGATTTTAAATTATATAAATAATCATCTTCCAAATATATTCACAAAAAAATTAATGATGATATTTGTTTTCTTTTTACCTGAAATTAACATTTAATTATATAAATAACTATATTCCAAAAATATTCACACAATATTTAATAAATAAAAATTTAATTATAAATTGTAGTATTATATAAATAATCATCTTCCAAATATATTTATAGAAAAATAAATGATGACATTCGTTTTCTTTTTTACCAGCTTCTAGAATAATTTTTTTAACTAAGAATAGAACTTCAAGAATTGTTTCACTATGTACTTGGTAGTTTTTCCTTTTTACAAAATTTTATGTGGAATGATTGTGATTCATAAAATTATTTAGTCAATGATATAAGATAAAAGTTGACTATAAATATTCTTAATATTATAAGTTCAAAATTATATAATATATTAAAAAAAATTGTCCCGCAAGTACAGAATTGGCCCATCTGCGCGCACGATTATTGGTCGGAATTGACTCGTTGATAAATTATTAATAATTTTTCTGCCAATTTTCCTACATATTCTACATTTTCCAACGGAGACGATTAATCAAACAATTTGAGATGATGTGTTTAGAATTATTCAACCTTGTTTGAAATTTATATACTCGTTCTTGTTTAAAATCCGATTAAAAAATTAGTCATTTGTGTTCCTTTCTGAAAAAAATCCGTATATTAGTCTACCGCCACAGTTCTGCGTCGGAACTGGTCTGTTGACCACGACTCTGATTTATAAGTGCGTAATTTATAAAATTTATTTAGAATTTATATAGATTCAAAGATTTAATAAAAATAATGATTGTACTATTCGTTGTCGTCCTTAATCGTATAGTAATATTCGTTAATTAAAATTATAAATTATGAAAAGCTGGAAACCCAACTACAAATAACGTAAAAATTATTTCATGGATAACGATTATAGATTTTAGAAAATTCATGGGAATTGGCTCGTCTACCGCCACAGTTCTGGGTCAGAATTGACCCGTTGACCACGATTTTGATTTATAAATGCACAATTTATGACGATTCTAGATTTTAGAAAATACATGAAAAAATGAATAAAATGAAAATTTTAAAATTAATAAGAATAAAGAATGAAAATGTATCACGTGGGATCCCGAGTTGAGGTACCCGTCAGTTGAGGATTGATCTGTCTATCTAATTAATTGACAAATTAGAAATTACTTATTTTTTATCAAATTAAATAAAAGAATATTAGACTATTTTCCAAATTTAATTCGGCCAACCAATAAATTATCCAAACTATTTTGGAACCATTTATTCTGTCAACTAATAAATTGGTTCCTTAATAAAAATAATTATCTATTCGGCCAATTAATAAATTGACCAAATTAAATTAAATAAAAATATAACAGTTATTTATCCGGTCGATTAATAAATAAATTGGCCAAATAAAACTCCTACAAAAAATAATTTTCTATTCGGCCAATTAATAAATTGACCAAATTAAATTAAATTAAACTAAAAAATATAGTTATTTATTCGGCCAATTAATAAATAAATTGGCCAAATAAAACCGGTGGAGCAAAAAATGAGAAAATACACATTGATTCTAGGTATTTATAGGTTTTCCAATAGGTGAAGTTTCATTGAGAAACCGATGTGGGACACAAGTTTTTAGTATAGATATTTAAAATTTATTACTTTATATTTAAAAATTCAAAAATTTGAGAATTTAGATAAATATGAATGGAGGAATATAAGAGGTGCCACGTAGGATTTTTTCAAAGCAAGAATCGTTTTCCTTTTAGTAATATAATGATTTGCAAATGAAATCATCCGCATGTTATTGTCTTCACACTATGGCTGAAACTTGTGTCCTTCAATTAGATTTTAATTACTACAAAATTACTATTAAAATTGATTTAATTTTGCTGGGAAAATTAATTTACAATTGATTTTATCTCTAACTTTTGTTTATATATATATATATGGAATGATTAAAATAGAAATAGTTCCCCTTGTGTTAACTAAAAATAAATATAAGCCATCCATTTTAAAACATTAAACGGTTGTGATCGTATCTAAAATTATGGTTAATCAATTTTGATATTTACGTCAAGGTTAGCTTGGTAATTACAGTTATTACGTATCTAAATTCAGGCCTCAAAATTAGGAATTAGGATATCAACCCATAATTGTTCTCCACATATCTCACTTGATAGAATATATTTATGATATACTAGTTTCTATTATTCTTTTAATGCATAGTAGCATTATTTATTGTTTTAATGCAACTTATTGTTATTTTACTTGATCTTATGGTTTTTTTTTTTGGCAATAACGATTGTATTTTAATTGATATATTGATGCATATTACGTATTATTTATTGTTTTATTGCAGCTTATTGTTAATTTACTTGATCTTATTGTTTTTTTTATAATAACTATTGTATTTTAATTGATATATTAATGCATATTACGTATTATTTCAATAATTATTTCTTTCTAGTTAATATTTTAAAGCATATTATTTACTGTTTTTAATGTTTATTATCTTATTATTTTTTACTTGATCTTATTATTTTTGTTGGTATTAACTATTGCATATTTTGATGTGTTGATGCATGTTACACATAGTATTTTAATAATTATTTATTTATATTATTGTTTTCTAGTTAATCGTTTACTGCATATTATTTATTGCTTTTTATGCTTACTATCTATTGATTTCTTTACTTGATATTGTTGCTTTTTGGTATTAATTATTGCATTTTAATTGATAACGTTGATGTATATTTAAGTGTATTCTTTCAATAATTACTTATTTCTATTGATTGTTATAAACTTCTTTATGAAAAATACATGATAAATTATACTAAATAAACCGATGAATTATACTAAAAATGCAATATGAAAGTATAATTAAAGAAAACCCAAGAATTATGCATAAATAGAATATGAAATAATATAAAATAAAGAAATATACCAAAAAACAAATGTACATAATAAACAGAAATGAATTATGAAAATAATAGTATAAAATATAATAAAATCAACTCTTACATTAAAAAGTAATAACAAACTAAATATAATAAAATAATCAAATAACAAAATAAACCCAATAACAGAGGTGTTCACGGGCCCGGTTCCTGGTCGGAACCGGCCCGGAACCGCCGGTTCCGGTTCGGGAATGTTGGAACCTGAACCGGCCCGCGTAGTCACGGTTCCGGTTCCGGTTCCAACCTGCCGGTTCCGGGCCCGAACCGTCTAAATTTTTTATTTATTTTTTATTTTTTTAATCATTGAAAATATAAATTATATTGTATTTCAAACTCATAATCTTCAATATAATGTATAGAATCGATATAAAACAAAATATATCTTCATTTATACAATGTGTGATAAATTAAAAACCTTATATTTTCACACGGTTCAACGGTTCCGGTTCGGAACCGCCGGTTCATATTTGAACCTTATATAAATATTTATATTCTTTTTGGTCTTTTTTATTCCATTTATCATTATAATTGTCATTTTTGATTTCTAAAACATACAATTAACATGAATTAATACAAAAACATATTTTAAAACTAAAAAAAGAAAGAAAATAATAAAAATTCGTTGGAACCGCCGGTTCACGGTTCCTAGCCATTTGAACCGGAACCGGCCCGTCCTACATACGGTTCCGGTTCGGAACCAGCCCGTTGACTACGGTTCCGGTTCGAAAACCGTTGACTACGGTTCCGGTTCAGGTTCGAACCCGCCGGTTCCAGTTCGGATGAACACCTCTACCCAATAAGAGCAAAAGCACATACGCAGATTCATAAAGAGAGAGAGAGGGAGGGAGGGAGAGAGAGAGCGCATTATGCGGAATTGGTTGCTAATTTTTTGGGAAAAAAAATAACTTAAACGCCCTTGATACATTTATTTATATGGAAATTTTATTTTTATTCATTAATAATCTAGACTATTAATCTTTTGAAATGAACGCTGATGGTCCCAATACGAGTTCTGGTGTATGGGGGGGAATACATCAGATGTAACTTTTTAAAACAACCTCCTGAAAATAACTCAACCGAGTAAAGCAACTCAGTTGAAATCACAACTGAGTAAAGAACACTCAGCTGGAAGTGAAGTGCTGTGCGGAATGTGGTGGAAATTAAACTCGTATAAAATCAACTCACGCTTTTATGCAAGGTCGGTCAAGAACCAAGTCAGTTGAAAAAGCTTAGATGCAGTTTGTATGCTGGTTAGTTAGTCAGTTGAATATGCAAAAACGTAACTGAAAATAAACACAAGCACACAGAGATTTACGTGGTTCGGAGAAACCTCCTACGTCCACGGGGAGTTGTGAGTCCACACAACTCAGTCCAAGTTCTTCTGGACAAACCACACAGCTTACGCGGGCTGTACAACCGTTAAGGATAAGTTTGCGGGTACTTATCAACCTTACAGATTAGTTTACGGGTACTAATCAACCTATCTACTCAATTCCGGGAAGAGTAGGGTCCTAACACTCCTTTTGAGAGGATTTGTGAAAAAGATTGGTTCCAACTAATAGCTCGAACAAGAAGTGAGCTATGATCTAACGCTCTACGAACTCTCACTAAGTAATGTTCTCAAGGTTCGATCTAAAGACACAGAAACTAACTCTAGAACTCTCAACAAGTGATGTTCTAAGAGATTGAATACGGTTCAGCTCGTGAAGAATTTTGCTCTTTCTTTTGCTCTCTGGTTTCTTCTCGCGTGTGTATCTTGTATGTGTCTTCTGAATGAAGGCCTCTATTTATAGGCGGAGAGAATCAACTAGCCGTTGGATGAACCGTTGATCTTTGATCTTTGAAAGCGATGACTTGTCTCTCATCTCTGCAGATTTTCCGGATTTGGCAATTGAGTTCTTCTGCTTTCCATCTGAGACAGCCTTGTGTTGGGCTAAATGAGGTAATGACAGAGAGTCAAACCTTCACGTGACTTCCTTGTTTGAAATTCAAATCTCAACAATAGACATTCAGCAGCGTCGGTTGGTTGAGAGTTTCGTTCTTCATCTGACTTGTTCTTCAACTGATGTTCTGTCTGAAAGCTAACAGTTGAACTCTCAGCCGAGTTGAGCTTCATGTTGTTGATCTTCTTGGTTCTGGTTCTACAACTGATGTTCTGAAACTGAACGCTCAGTTGTCTTTCTTGTATCTGACCAGTTGGGTTCGAACACTCAAATGACTTCCTTTCATCTGATGTTCTCTTCCTCCTTTCTACTTCTCATCTGATGAACGCTCAGTTGTCTTCCTTACAACTGATGTTCTATCTCTTGAACGTAACTTCCTCCTTTTTAATATACTGAACGCTCAGTTGTCTTCCTCACAACTGATGTTCTATCCGAGTGAACATAACTTCCCCCTTCTTGATTCTCATCTAATGAATGCTCAGGTGATGTTCTTATGTCTTCCCCCTTTTTGCATTCTTATGAAATGAACTCTCAGTTGTCTTTCTTTACAACTGATGTTCTGTTCGAGTGAAGCCTTGTTGTCATCTTCAGCTGGAGACCTGTAAAGATAAAATCTTAACAATGCTCAAACAGCGAGCCTAATTACTAACATTAGGATCTGGCAACATCTACTCGGTTAGGGTCAGTTGGTTTTGGAATTAATCAAAACTTTTACTTAAATTTCCCAACAAACGCTCTAGATTCATATTTAGTTAACACATATAGGGATGACAACGGATCGGATATTCGTGGGTACCCGCACTTTCCAAACCCTGATGGGGCGGGTTTGGAAAATATTAAATGATTTTGGGATGGGTTTGGGTCGAAACATGCAAATTCGGGTTTGGATCGGGTTTGGGTAATTACTTCCGGTACCCGCTACCCAAACCCATTTATATATAAGATAAAAGATATTATTATATGTATAATTTATTATATAATTATAAATATTAATAGATTTAGGGTTTTATCTCATTTTCTTAACCCACACACACATTCCATAAGAATCAAGTCTTTAATGTTTCTCCTCTATTTTTGTAAATCTACTTTCGAAATATGACGACACAACGACAACGTAACATCAATAATTCATACTTCTAGTTATGTTTTAATATTTTGTAAGTTCGTAGTACTTTTCTTTGAGTTTAATTTTAGTGAAATTTTCTGCTAATGTTTATGTTTTAATCATATTTATAATATTTTGTTATTTGATGTTTACATTTTAGTATTCGGGTTCTTAGTGGGTAATAAACGGGTATTACCCAACGACTTCGGGTCGAGTATGAGTTTTAAAATTATTTTTTAATCGGGTTTGGGACAGGTTTGGGTGTTGAAAATTTTCATAGGTTTGGGTTTGAGAAATGCTTAATGGATGGGTACCCGACCCATTGCCATCCCTAAACACATATGAATCTATTTCTATTTGATCTCTTCCCTATATAGGGGATATATATATATATATATATATATATATATATATATATATATATTGTGATAATTGATTTATTATATGTAGTACATAAAAGTGATATTATTGATAACATATTTTTCCAACATTTTATATAAAATACTTTCTCTGTCGCACTAGTTTAAAGTTAGGCTTTCATAATTCTGGAGTAAGGTTAGTGCAAAACTTTTTATTTTATTCTTGTGGTAAATACACATTCTTTATTCTTAGTACTATTATTTATGCAATAACTTGGGATAAACAAGAAAAAATTGTTAATTAACTTTCTTAATATGCTAATTTTGACAGCTGTGAGTCTGTGACACTTGTTTAACGACGTTGGAAGTAAAAATATACTGATTTAAGGTACTATTAAAATGTGATCGAATCTTGGCGGGTAAAGTCAAGTGTTGACAGATTGCATGCATGTTCAAACATATAGATCATATAACTAATGATGTTCACTAAGATTAAGACAGTCAAATGTAACGTGACAAAAAATCAATATTTATTGAAATCAAGAATTCTGAGTATTCCTCTGTCACGTTCAATATGTCATGTTTCTTTTCACCACAGAGAATAAGAAAAAAAGAATTAGTTACAAAAAAATATTAATAAAATGTCTTTTTAACCTAAATTAAGTCATGAACATTTCTATAAAAAAACATGTTAGCCTAAGTTAAGCCATAAATATTTACATAAAAGAAAACATGTCATAATGCATTAAACCGGATAAAAGAAGTACAAATTTACTATTGTTAAAGTTTCTCAAACACCAAATAATAATAATAATAATAATAATAATAATAATAATAATAATAATAATAATAATAATAATAATTATAAAACTCTTCATAGTACACGAGATCTTCCAAGTCGGCAACTTGGTGGCCAAGGAAATGAAAAAGTCAAACATCAAAAAGCACAAATTCTTTCCTTTTCTTTTTATAGCAGTAGTATATTTTTAATTTTTTGAGGGCCATGATTTCTTTCTTTGTTTTTTTACAGTATCGTTCTTTTTGTGGGTAACTGTGCCCTAATTAATATCAACTCTTAGAAGTTTAATCGAATCAAGCCAGATTGAGTACATATCAAATTGAATTTGGTTTGATATGTTTGTTTTCGAGTCAAGAGACCGAACTTATTTAACAAGGACATTCAATAGTAAATAGTGTAATTTAAGTTTACATATTTCAAATCTATTAATTTGTACTGTTGAACTTTCTACGCCTCAAAAAGACATTTTTAATTTGTGTCAAGGAAGGAACCTATTTTTGGCATATTTCCATGATATAAACACTAATTTGTGGAAAGTATCATGGATTCGTTTTAAAAAGTAATAAATTCTGCCATCTTAGATCAAATATAGTCAACAAACACACAAATTGAACCGTTAAATCACACTAATTCAATTATGTGCATTTGATATATTAAAAAGAAATCCGGCCACGAGAGACTGGACGGGGTAGCATACTTATAATTAAATAGTCTTTTAATTAATTTAATAATTAATATACAATAGAGTGTTTTGTTTACTGTACCCTTTTTATCTAGTTGAATGCTAATGTTTAAAATTAATTAAAATTCTAAATTTTAATATTATTTACTCCAAGATTTATTCTACATGATATATTTTTTTTAATATTTTGCTTTTCTTTTCAGCCATAAAAAATGAATGTAGGCAATGGAGTTTGGATGGTATGACTTCGAAGTAATAGGACAAAGTGCTTACACACTAGGCCAACCAAATATGTTGCTTAACATTTAGAATTTATTTTATGTAAATGGATTCTTAGCTCTCTGTCCATCATAAATTATCTTAATTATTATTTGAGATACAATTTGAAGAGTTGTATACGAAAGTAAGATTTTTTGCTTATATATAATTGATATTTATTTTATTATAATTATTCTATCTGAAATATTTATTATTACATATTAATTATCTGTTCAATTATCTCAATATTAAACATTATATAGTGTGTTGTAGATCACAGAAGATTATATAATCGGCATCTTATGAGATATAAACTACTATTTATAATCGAGACAATTTGGACGAGTTGTTGGTTTAGATTGTAGCATAATAGTATTAAATAGTTTATCTTGACTATTTATTTATGCTAGTACGTTAATCGTATTGAAAGGATCACTGTGAGATTAATTCTCTGTTGGCTTATTAAGAATTAAAGATCTCGGTGACTTAAATTGTCTTAACCTTAATTGGGCTTATCAGTATGAATAAGTGTCTGACTATTGCTTTGATATATCATAAATGAGAACTTAATAGTTGTTCGAATATTTCGTATTTTGGGCAATATCAGTTCTTATTTGATATTGATGAAGCTACAGTAAGGATCCGTGTCCTATGAATAATGGAACGATGATATCCTCTCGAGGAAGTTAATAAGTTTATTATACTAAACCCTGCAGGTGGAATTAGTTCCAGTATAATAATAAATTTATGTGGAGCACTCGAGATAATTATTTATTAGTAAATAATTAATTGATTAATTAAATATTGTCAGAAGTAATTAATTAATGGATATTCGATAATCTTAAACATAAAGATTAATTAAGTCTAATACTAGCTCTGACTCAACTAAATAAATAAGAGGGTAAGTTAGTATTAATTATTTAGTAGAATGAATTAATATTTATATCCGATTTATATTCTAGACTGAATTAATTAAATCGGATATTATCAGGCCAATCTTATTTAAACTAGTAGATCTCTGAACTGACCCAATGGCCTGTGTCTCTAGTGGGCTAGGCGTCTACTCTCCTACAACCCGTTAGGGTTGTCAAGGTTCGATGAATATGAACAATTATTTATCTATAAATACAAGGCTCTTAAGACTTATTAATTACTTGCATTCAAAGCAAGAAAACCCTAGAGAGAGAGAGAGTAGAAATCGGCGCCCACAGTAAGAGAGAGAGTTCGTGGTACGATCCCATCCATAGACGAGCTCTAGCTGGGAACAGTTCAGAAGATCACTCTAGAGTCGTTGTGCATCAAGTTTGCAGGTATTTCATATGAACTTCCTACTATTGTAATTAAATACGTAGGAGCATGCTAGGTGTGGATTTTATATATGTTCGTTAGATATTCATAATAGATCCTCGGGCAAAACCGAATCGATTTTCAATAATCGGTTCCAAAAGTTGGTATAAGAGCCCTGGTCTGTGAATTATGGCTCGGTCAGATTAACGAGCAGTAAACCCATATAAAATAAAATCTGATTTCATTTACGTATATATGCATGCATGTTCGTTATTATCGTTGTCTCGTCGTGGATTCATTTTATTTTTGTTGGTTTGGCCGTTTTTTTTTACCATGAGAAAATTTGTGGTTAGATTAGATTTCAGTTGTATTTGTTTTTTTCGATTGTAATTGTTGTACGGGTCGAGAAAGAGCAATTGGACAAAGGGAAGAAAGCCAGTGGCGGCGGTAAACGGCGCACGGTGGCGCGTTTTCTTCACGGGTTAGGGTTTTACCCTTGATGTGATTTGATCGGACGAAAACCGATTTGTCGGACCTTTGCTCCGACGTCTATGGTGTCTTGTTGAATTCACGGAGGGGTGACTTTAAGCGTGACGGAAGGGCACCACAAACCACGACGGCGCGTGCTGAGGCACATGCAGCACCTCGCCGCGGAAGTAGCGCTCCGGCGTTGATCTGCTGGTGTTGCCGAGCTCGGCTAGATTCGAGGGTTCATCCCTTGTATCTGGATGCATCGAGCAGTGGGAGATGATGGTGGCTCGATGTCGCCATGACTCCAAAGCTGTCGCTTCTCCAGCTCTCGCAAGAATTGTATGGGAGTCATCCTCGGAGGGACTTCCCGAATGACCGTACCGAGGAATTCTACCGTACTTCGTGCAGCTATTGTTGTTGATCCTGTAGAGTCTACCCCCTAAGGTCTTAATTTCTTTTCTCTTCTTTGCCCTTTATCTAAGAACCGTGGAAAGGAATCCTAATGTGATACCCCGAGTTTTTATCCCTTTAGAGAGCGTCTAATTAACCGAATAAGATTCAAAGATGAAAATTGAGGAGTGAAACTTTTCTTTTCTAATTGAAGAGATTTGAATAAAACGTTTAAATTGTCTTGTGAATCTTGTGTGAATTTATCTGTTCTATTTATCTGAGATAATGATGATGTGATATGCTTGTTGAGTTGTTTATATGAAAATGAGTATGAATTTAAATTCCGGAAAAATCCCGAGAAGTTTGTTTGATTGAGATAACATAACGTAAATCGCCGAGAAATATGTTTACGCCAACGAGACTAGAATAGAATTGAATTAGAACCTTCAAACCTAGAATTTCTTTTAAGATCACTGAGAAAGGGTAAGAACTTATCCGAGAATTGAGAAGAGAAATGAGGCATTAGTCTTGACAAGGATTAATAAACGGATTAATAAGCCGATTAAATTCTTTTAAGAATTAAAGGACTAAAATGATCGAAACCTTTAATCTTTTAATTTGAGACGTGAAATAGGATTGGGATGAGTTAGTTTCAAAAGTGAAACGAGAAGAGGTTAGACCCGTTAACAGAACAAAACGGAATTAATACGAATCGTTTTACCCGGAAAACCTTTACGACCGGATAATTAATACCCGTAATGACACGACGACGACACGTGTCATCCACCTCTCTCCCTCTCACGCCACCTCACACCTCCTCTCCCATCATCCTTCAATTTCCAAGACTAAGACATCATGATTATGTCTTATGCATGGATTACCTAAAGTATACATGCAAGTTAAGATCACATCACCTATCAAGTCTTGTCTTTTACAACTTCCAACAAGTATACCTTTTCCCTTTGTTGGATTTCAATTTTATTCATCTAAGACAAGAAAGGAAGACAACAATTCATTCATCACACTCCATCTCTCTCTCTCTATTTCGATCTCTCTCTCTCTAGCAAGAAAGAAAACAATCTCTCAAACTCTCCTAAGCTCTCTCTCTCTCGGCAATACCTCTCTCTCCCTCATACTTGATTTTTCTTCACATGCAACCATGGATTCAAGCTCTCCACCCATGAAAATAAAGTAGAAGTTATCAATCTCCATCCATTTCATCCATATTTTCAAAGAAAGGTAAGAATCTTCCAAGTTCTTGAAGTTGAATCCAAAAATCATCCAACACTTTTCTTTATTTTGATTCTTAAAACCAATGGATGATTAATCCCATATTATTTCTTTTTCTTTGAGGATTCAAGAAGACATCCTTCTTCCTTTCAAGTTCAAGCTTTGAAGCTACCATTTCCATCCATTTCAATCCCAAGAGCCAAGAGAAGGATTCTCATTTAATTAAGTATGAAATTCATTTGATTAGTTGTAAATATGTATGTCTATAAGTCCTAAAGGAAAGATCTATGCATGCATGATATTTAATTTATGTTTAGGCAAACTTAGGATATGCATGTGCTAATCGAGTGAGAAGAATTCGTTAGGAGAATCGAGCATTAGATATTAATCGGTGAAATAAGAGAAGAAAAAGAAATTAAAACCCTAAAACTAAGATGAATACCGAAAATTATAAGAAAAATAGGAAAAATGTGAACCTTTGAGTTATTGTTATTTATGATGCTTGATTTGTTATTTTTATCATGTTAGTAATGAGATTATTTGCATGAAAAATTGAGAAATAAAATGCACAAAATAAGTATGTGTGTGCCGTGACTTTTGAGGAAAAATAGAGGTTTCATTTTGTTAATTTTGTTGTTGAATTGAGTGTTGTTTTGATCAATGGAAGGATTATATGTGATGTTGGTATAATTATGCATGTGTGTAAATTAAGAAAATAAGTTTGCATGTTGAAGTTTTGAAAGAAATTAATTATAAAAAGAATAAAAAGATTGGATGTTTAAGTATGTATTAGTGATTAATTTGAATATGGAATAGAGATAGAAGTGTTGATAAAAAGACTTACAATTGAAAAGCTTTTAATTAAATGAAAAGATTTATTAATAAAATGTCTTGCATTAAAATTTAAAGACTTGAAATTTTTACTAAAACTACAACAAAAGATCTTTTATAATAAAGTGAGTTAATTCATAAAAATGTGTATCAAAAGATAAAGAAATTGTTTAGTAAGAAATGGCTTAAATTAAAGACAAATAAAGAAGAAATTATTAAAGAAATAAACAAAATAGAGAAAACCGAGTTTAAGAAGAATTAATCGATAAGAAATAAAAAGAAAGTTAAATTGAGTAAAGAAAAAATGCTAGACGAGTTAAGATAGATACTCGTATAAGTTGATCGAGAAAATGAGAATAAAATAAGATGTCCAGAATTAAATGGAAAGAAGATTAATTAAATAATTAATTGAGTATATTATTTCTAACCAAGCGAATAAAAAGATAAACCGAGATAATAATTAGATGAACAATAGTCGAGATAAAAAAGAGGATCGAATTAAAGATGAATAAGAAATCCAAATTTTATAAGAGTTAATAACGATTAAAGAGAAATCTTGTTAATTGAATAAAAGTTATAAAATATCTTATAAGATAACGGATGTAAAGTAAAGCATTATCTATAAATAAGAAAGCTAGAATTAATAGTTTAAGCCTCCATAAAAAGAAATGCATAATCAAGTTAGATTTTAAGATCCAAATTGAATGCATGTTAATGTGTCTTGAAGTATGTTTGATTTATATGAATTCATTATGTGTTTGAATAAGTGTTTAAATGCATGATTGTATTATAATGTGAAAAATGATTGAACTTTTATATACGAGATAATTGGTTGTTAAGTTGAGAATAATTAAACCCTTTGGAAGAAAGCTCAAGTAATAGAATGATAATAATGAAATTATTATTTAAAACGAGAAAAGTGTACGATATTGAGTAGTAGAGTTAACCAATTCGAATAGAGTTAATAAATTAAAGACGAGAACGTGAGATCCTTTAGAAAAGTTAGAGCGAAGAGAGAGACGACTCAAATAGAAGTCCGTCAGTTTAAGTCCAACGCCTTTGTGTCCGTCTTTCATATATCTTATCTATCGATGTCGAACTATGAAGGATCGAGCCGGACGGATCGTTAAGCGAGGACAAATAGCCCTAGACCACCTAGCTAGTTCTTCGGAAGTCAGGTGGGCTTTTCTGAACCAAAACTATCGATGAAAATTAGTTATTATTGAATATTATGTTATGATTTTCAAATGTGATTGACTTGCCATTTTATTGAAGTTAGTATGTGTTATCATCTATTTATATGAAGATGTGATTATCCTGTGAAAGTAGGAACCCACGTGTGGTATATGTTGAGGTGACTGTGAGCCTTGCTTCGGTTAGGCCGGTCACAGTGTTTGAGAAGGAGGCCTACTTCTCGGCACAGTGAAGTTATTTGTGATAGATGATACATGCTATTATATTATGTTATTTGACTGCGCAGTCTGTTTTAAAGAAAATGTTTTGACATGCACAAGTAAAACCGTTTTTAAAACTGCTTATATACTTGTGATGTTTGGCAAGGCAAATTCAATTAATATAGCTTTAAGAAGCACCTTTATTCAAATGTTTTGGCTTGTGTTCACTGAGTACGAAGTACTCAGCCCTGCGTGTGTTTCTAAACATGCAGGTTGACTGGATGGCGATGGCGTGGATACTTGGTGGTGTGGTTTGATTTTGTTGGTTAAGTTTAGTTGAATTTCGGACTGGCATTTGTACGTCTTCATACGTGCAAGTGTTGGGTATTGATGCTAAATTCCGCTGCAATCTTTTTGATCTAATGTCTGTTGATGCCAGTACTTTAATATTCATGTTTTTGATTCCGAGCGTTGTGCTCGAAGACTTTGAATGCTTGTTGAATTCGTAACCCCCTTAACTTGTAATCCCGAGCGATGGGCTCGTAACTTGGTTTGTCGTTGAACATGATCCCTTATCATGATGTATATATTCGTATGAATTCTCTTTTCGTTGGAATTCCTCTCCCATCAGCATGAATTACTTATTTGGATTCCTGTTAAAAGTGAAGTTAAGATGCTCGGTTATTAATTCATTATGCTTTTGAAAAACCTAATTCGATTGTCTTATATTCCATCTTTGTTTTCCCCGAGCATGTTCCCTTTGTTTGAGTTAGTTGTTAGTTATTTAGGTTTGTTGTTGTTCGTAAGTCGCACTTCGAGAGTCGGGGCGTGACAGGTTGGTATCAGAGCAAGGCTTTTATTTGTTCTAAAGTCTGTTATTCTTTGATGAGTTGAGTCTAGATTTAATTCCTAGACTTATTTGAGTCAGTAAATGATGTCTGAGTTATTAAAATGTTGAGAATTTCTTTAAAATTATTTTATTGAGCTATGATGTTTTGAGATAAATTTGCTGAATTGATTAATAACTAGATTGCTTTAGAATGCCTTCCCCTTTGCGAGTGCGTGTGAAAAGATCGGAAAGAATAAGGCGTGTGTGCGATTGGTTACGTGATTTGGAATTGCCCAAAAATCCCTCTTTGGAACGCAGAAATGAGTATGTAGTAGAATTCGTAATATGTTCGATAATTTGTTAAGTGTGCTTATGCGTTTAAAATTCGTATAGGATGGACAACGTCGATTGGATGCAAGAGTATTTGCACGCGAGAATGGAAAACAACGAATCTTTAGCAGAATTCTTAGCACGATACCATACGATTTGGGGAAAAGTTCAATATATGGACGTAGGACCGTTAGAAAGCATGACGCACCTAATTCAAGCTCTACCACAAGAATGGAAGGACTGGGCAGCATCTCTTGTCCCTCGATTTCTAGGCTACCGTTACTTCGACCGAACCCTTTACGGCGATGTAAATGCTTTTATCTCCGCGATTTCAGCTCGTTTTATGTCCTATGGTGCTCCTCCGCCTGAACCTTATGAAGATGATACTCCAAGGTTGTTGAATGACTTTGTTCGTAATCCCTCACCAATTCCTCCAAATGGAACTGTTTCTCTCCACATCAATTCGCCGCCACGAACTAATCTTCAACCTCAGAATCCTCTTGCAGATTACCCAATTGTAAGTGGTGTGCTTTTAACTTAATTTTCTTGATTCCCTTGTTTTCTGACTTATCAACATTGCAGCCGAATGGATGTGATGAAAATTCTTCTTCAAATGAGAACCAAATAGCTGCTTATATGAATCATCCGCAAGCAACCTTTTTGAGCCATCCTAGAGCAGAATCCTCTAGCCAAACCCGCTCAAGTGACGACAAAGAGAATGGAAGCGAGCCAGTTGATGCAGCGACTGTAGGAACCAGATATCTTCAGACTCTACCTAACAATGTTTTTCCTACCTCTTTTACACCTATCTCTCCATCAAGGCCAGAAGACGAACATGACTTCCAGATTGGCGTCTCCACCGATGCAGCTCTCCACCGTCACCAAGAAGAGAATCCTAATACTCAGCCATGGATCGAATCTGAGCTAGCTGCGATGAATTATACCCTGGAAGATTGTGAAGAAGCCTTGAGAGAAGCCGAGCGCGAGTGTTTCGCCATAGAGGATGATAATGTCGAGGAAGATGATGAATGGTTTGAAGGACAAATGCGTGAAGAAGAAGAAGAGGAGGAGGAAGAAGACCCGGAAGAAGATGAGGAGATTATAGAGCACTACGGAGTGGATCCCGAAGCGGAACAGTATGATGATAACGGACCAAGTGAAGATGACTCCTGTGTGTAGGAGTGTTCTAAGAAAGTAGTTGAATTCAATCGTTTTAATTCGAGTGTGTTGAGAGTTGAACTCTTTTATTTTTCTTTTAGTTGTGTTGTAACCTGTGATGAAGACTATCATAATTTGACTAGGAAAAAGGGAAATGTTTTCCAAAGTAAATTCCCTAAGTGTTATAAGTCCTAGAGAAGGCCGCTGTTAAGCGTTTGGAAGTTGAAACATTTAGTTCTTTGAATTGAAATTGAATTTTCTGAGTTATTAAATCAAATTGAGTATTTGAGTATGAAGTAATGATATTTGCTCTGTGATTGATTGATTTGAGAATATATGATGATGATATGAATATATGATGATATGAGTATGTGACGATTATTAGAAACTAAATGAGATGCATGTATATATGAGAAATTGAAGTAATGAATTACTTAAGAAAGTTTTAAATTGTTATTAATTATCTAAGTACCGATCGAGAATCATGTTCCTCCCAAAAGAGAAATGTGTTCAGAATCGAGAAAGGTTCCCTGTAAGCTAAAAATCTAGAGTGGTTAAAGTTTTTTCCCTTGTTTTAATCTTTAGAATGCCGCCAAGACGTAGAAACGTCAGGATTCCCGAAGACAATGCAGAAGGGCAGCGTGACCCTACTCCGCCCCCTCAAAATGAAAGACGAGTCGAAGAGTTGTTTCTCCGACAAAATCCCCCGACGTTCGACGGTAAAGGCAGTCCGGCTGATGCCGAAGACTGGATTCGTTCTTTAGAGCGAATTTTTTGTTTCCTTCATTGTTCCGATCGTGAGCGTTTGGAATGCATGACGTATCAGCTTAAAGGAACAGCCGATTATTGGTGGGAAGCAAAGCAAAGGATGTATTCTCTCGAAGAACGCGAAGAGTTGTCATGGGATCAGTTTAAAGAAGCGTTGTACGAAAAGTTTGTGCCAAGAAGTTATCGTAAGCAGAAATCCAACGAGTTTACCAATCTGAAGCAAGTAAAAAGATCCGTAGCCGAGTACGACCAGGAATTTTGCGAGTTAGCTCGTTTTGCGCCCGATATGGTCGACACCGATGAGAAGATGTGCTAGTTGTTTAGAGCAGGACTTAGGCAAGATATTCGAGTAGTTCTCGCCAGCCAAAGTGGTTTGACGTACGCCGAAGCTTTAAACCGAGCTTTAGATATGGAGTTGGCAATGCAACCGGAAAAAGGATCGCAACCCCCAGCGAATCCCCAAACCCAAAACCAGATGATCACGACCACATCTGCTCAACAACCCCAGTTCAGCCAATACGGAAAGAGGAAAGGAAGGTGGAATAGTGGAAACCAACCAACCAAGAAGCAGTGGCAAGGAAAGAGCCAACCACAGCCACAGAAAGGAAAGGCACCGCAAACGAACCGAGGCAACCTACCATCGGACCTTTAGGATTCCCTCCCTGTGCGAAATGTGGAAAGATGCATCAAGGCGTTTGTAAGAGTGGAAGCAACGTTTTCTATACTTGTGGTCAACCTGGTCATTTCTCGAACCAGTGCCCAAGTAAGCAACAAGGGTTTAGAAGCGGAAGACCAACCCAGTTCCAGCCGTCACAGATGAAAGCTATCGAGGCAACTCCTCTGCAGAAGTTTGTTCCACGTCAACATAAGCCGCCGCAGCCAAGACAGCAACCTCCTCAGCAAGAACCGCCGCTTTTCCAAAGAACATACGCGATTGAACAGAAACCGCAGGAGAAGGAGAAAGGAAATCTGGCAGGTATGGGAAAGCTTAACAACATACCTGTTATTGTTTTGTTCGATACCGGAGCTTCGCATTCGTTTATATCTAGTATCTGCGTAGAGAACCTAGAACTAGAAGTAGAAGAATCGAATCAAATGCTCAGTGTCGCAACCCCTTTAGGAAAGTCTGCGTTAGTTTCGCGTGTTTGCTCGAATCTAGAATTTGAAGTCGGAAACCGTAAGTTAGTCGCGAAATCCCTGAATGTAATCCAGATGCGTGATGTCGATATAATCCTAGGAATGGATTGGCTAACCGAGAATTTTGCGACGATTCGATGCGATTTGAGGCAGATATCGTTTAAATCCCCTGGAGAAGAATCGACCATAGATTTTGGAATGGAAAAGAGAGTGAAGAAGAGTGTGCCGATAATTTCAGCCATGAAAGCGCAGAGATTGATGCGGAAGAAAGGAACCCAAGCGTACCTAGTCTATTTGAATAAGGACGAGAATCATGAGTTGAGTATCGATGTGATACTAAATTCCGCTGCAATCTTTTTGATCTAATGTCTGTTGATGCCAGTACTTTAATATTCATGTTTTTGATTCTGAGCGTTGTGCTCGAAGACTTTGAATGCTTGTTGAATTCATAACCCCCTTAACTTGTAATCCCGAGCGATGGGCTCGTAACTTGGTTTGTCGTTGAACATGATCCCTTATCTTGATGTATATATTCGTATGAATTCTCTTTTTGTTGGAATTCCTCTCCCATCAGCATGAATTACTTATTTGGATTCTTGTTAAAAGTGAAGTTAAGATGCTCGGTTATTAATTCATTATGCTTTTGAAAAACCTAATTCGATTGTCTTATATTCCATCTTTGTTTTCCCCGAGCATGTTCCCTTTGTTTGAGTTAGTTGTTAGTTATTTAGGTTTGTAGTTGTTCGTAAGTCGCACCTCGAGAGTCGGGGCGTGACAGTTGCGAGCGGCTGTTTTCTTCTCTGGCGACGGCGAGCAAACAACGGCAACATCGACAGCAGCAGCAGTAGCAACATCGTCGACCAGCAGCAGTAGCACGGCGTGTTTCCAAGTGAGAACGACGGCGAGCAAGGCAGATAATTTATTTATTTTTATAGTAAATTGCATGTCGTGGGTTTAATCACCATTAAGGTGTTATTATTTCTAAAGCATATTATAATTTGTAATTATTTGAAATTATTTGCGTTTAGAAATTGCATGCTAGGAATTTATTGTATTATTCTAAGCATGTTATGAATTAAAGCAAACATGATTTATTATTTGAGTTCTAGAAAAAAGTATGTTTAGTGATTCCGTGTTTAATGTGATTTGCATACCAAAACTTTTTGAATTAAAAATGACTAAGCATGTTAAATTGATTTTAATAATCAAATTACATAATTTACTTCGAGAAACTGATTCAGAAGTTTTGGGATATTCCATCTTATCGACTTATCAAACGGATTACCATCACCGTTTGTGTGTCATTCATCGTCCCCGAGTTGTTGTTTCATCATCAAGTTGGGTTTTAGGAAATTTCTATTCGCCTAATTCACTTCGCGAGATAGAACCAGAGGTTTTGGAATATTCCATCTTATCCGGTTCGGTTTATATTTGGTCTTGGGTGTATACTATTCACGTCGGCGTGTGCAACTCCTTATACACACTCATTTCCATTTTGTGCAAATATTGATTTTAGACGAATTAAGTTGTTAAGCTCGTGTAAACGTCCACACGATTGTGGCTTGCACGTATTCTATTGACTTATAGATTTTGTCGAGTAAAACTTCTTAAAAGTATTTTAATCTCGTGAATAGTGAAAGTTTTACGTGTAAACGTCCAAACTATCGTGGTTTGCCCGTATTAATTCTCATAGATTATTCTAGGAGAGATTAGAATTAGAAAATTAATAATTATTTTCAAGGTGATGTCGTTCGAGTAATTGCATCAATATGTGAGACAATTTTGGATTAGTTAAATTGTGGTCTGTGCTTAGATATTATTTCGAATACAACTCCCCATCGGAGTCCCTTTTCGAGATAACATGGTCTAATAAGGTTCATTTATTAAATTTATTTGCAATAAGATTAACTTGGCATAAGATAAAATTAAAAATTGGTTATTTAGTTGAGTGGTGCGCACGTAAATATCCACACTATCATGGCTTGCGTGTAAATCACTTGAGCTAATGAAGGATTCATTTAATATTATTTTATCAAAAGGTTACAATATAAATATTACGAACGTTTTATGAAATAATTGTGACTTATGTGCGTTTTGAATGTTTAAATTTTTCAGAAATGATTGTTACTACGTTGTTGAATATGCTTACTGCTAAGCCGCTTACTGGACTAAATTTTTTGGAATGGAAGCGCAATTTAACATATGTCCTAGATGCCGAAGAGTACCACTTTGTACTCACTACTCCTACACCTGCAGCTCTCACTGTAGACTCCACCGATGCTCAGAAAGAAGAGTCTAAGAGGTGCATAAGGCCAATTTTATGGCGAAAGCATACATGATGACCAGTATGACCTCAGGGTTGCAGCAGCAGCATCAGTCTTTGGACACGGCTGCTGCAATTATGACTAACCTCGAGGAGTTGTTCGGTGAGAGTGACCGTTCCACCCGATTCGAGATCATGAGGCAAATCACGAGCTCGAAGATGACGGATGGCGCATCTGTGCATGAGCATGTGCTTGGAATGATCAATCATTTCAATGAGCTGGACATGCTTGGTGGAGGTATCATGGATGAAGCTAAGGTCGACATGATACTCCACACTCTTCCCAAGTCCTATGAGAACTTCCATCTCAATGCAATAATTAGCAAGAAAGTGTTCACTCTCAATGAACTTGTTGTTGCGGAAGGGATTATAGGAAAGAGTCCGCAAGCACTTACCTCTTCTTCAAAGGGTTTTCATGTTTCACCGAAAGGTGAAAAGAAGTGGAAGGGCCAGGCAAAAGATAAGAAGGGCAAAGAAAGTAGTGGGAGCAAGAGGCAAGGCCCTATCGGCGACATTAAGGAGAAAGGTGGAAATTGCTTCAAGTGCAAGAAATCTGGACATTGGAAGGCTAATTGCCCCCTATTGAAGAAGGCTCAAGGAACCGACCCGTGTCCGCCCGCGTTAGACCCGACCCGTGTCCGCCCACGTCAGACCCGACCCGCTCCCGTTTCATTAAGGGTATTTTGTCCCAAATTAAAAAAAAATGACTAAAATTTATATTTCTGAAGAAGGTGAACCAAATTTTATATTTTAATGATCATTATGACTATTTCAAAATTTATCTCTATATGTTTCCTATAAATAAAACACTAATTATAATAATTATTAAATTAATTAAAAAACTATTTAATTACAAATATGTAATCGCTAGCCAACCACCTAGTAGCCGAATATCAGCGCCCTTGATATAGAAAATTTTTCTATTACTAATTCAATAAAAAAAATAGGGAATATTTCAAATAAGTAGTATGATTTTAAAAAGAGAAAATGTGGAAAACTAATAATTTTTAAAACATAAAAATAAATACTAACCATTAATTTTTTAATGATAAATATTAGCCAGTTTGACTAAATTACCCTTCCTTTTACTATATATTCGAATTAAATATATAGGAACAGTAAAATTACAGCCTTTTCTTTTATCATTAAAAAACAGTTTCCTAATTTTTCCCTCTCTTCACCCATCACCGGAAACTTCCACATTTCAGCTCTCGCCGTAGTAGTCACGGTCTCGCCATCGTTACAGTGCCGCAGTGAGATTGTCGTTGTATAGTGATCTCTTAGAGCCGACGTCCCTCGTTGTTGTGATTTTACAGAGCTGGCTTCTCCAGTTTCCTTATTTCTGTTATAAGTCCTAGATCTAAGCATCTATCATAATAACGTTCATATTTTCCCCTCTGTCCATCTCTATCGTCATATTTGTGCCTCCATCGTCGTCAAAAACCTATTGCAATTCACCTCGCTCTTAAACTCACCAACGATGTCATCAGATTCAAATTTTGATGTTCCGTCATTCGATTTGATTGGGAAATATCTCAATATTTGATCATCATCGGGATTTTCTCTTTGGAGGAAGTTTCGATTCATCAATTGTTGCCGCCGGCATGTGCACTGACGGAGAAGATAATTGGTTCTTATATATTTTTGGTTATATGATTATTGTTTCTATTTGTATATTTTACTGAGAATTTAGTGTCATTTTCTTTGTGTGGTTTAGTTAGGGTTCTCTATGCTTCGATTTATTTAATTTTGTCAGTAATCGGAAGTAGAAGCTATCGGACGATGATTTGTTTTTCCTTTGTGACTGATCTATGCGGGGTTTCAGATTTCGAATTATAATATGTATTTGACTTCAGATGATGATCAAGTACTTTATACATAGATAATAGGCAAACAATTGCTTAGAATTAACATCTTTCTTTGAATGCATATGTTATTCTCTTGTTTTTCTTGTCTGACTTTAGTGTTCACTGGAGTGCTGGCAGCGAAATCATAGTCTGGATCATTTCACAGTAGGCCTTGAATTCATGTATGTAAATTTGTGTATGAAGTCATGTATAATTCATGTGTGGATTCATGTGTGGTATAGGATTCGTGTATGCCATTAATATCATGTACGCTTTTCTTTCATGTTTTTTTCATGTATACATTCCTGTATAAATTCGTGTATGAAGTCATGTATAATTCATGTATGGATTCATGTGTGGTATAGGATTCGTGTATGCCGTTAATATCATGTATGCTTTTCTTTCATGTTTTTCATGTATACATTCATGATAAATTCGTGTATAGGATTCGGGTATGCTAATATCATGTATGCTTTTCTTTCATGTTTTTCATGTATTCATTCATGTATAAATTCGTGTATGAGTCATGTATAATTCATGTATGGATTCATACGTGGTACAGGATTCGTGTATGCCGTTAATATCATGTATGCTTTTCT
Organism: Schizonepeta tenuifolia; assembly: GCA_029490685.1. NCBI lineage: Eukaryota > Viridiplantae > Streptophyta > Magnoliopsida > Lamiales > Lamiaceae > Schizonepeta > Schizonepeta tenuifolia. Next base: position 76,510,035 of record CM055956.1, on the reverse strand, counting down.
TTCATGTTTTTCATGTATACATTCATGTATGAATGTCTGTAAGCATTTTTTTTAAATAATAGTGCTTGAAATTGCTGTCGCCATAAATATTTTTGGAGATGAGTAATTTAGTTAAAGATATGAGAGAAAACTGAGATGGGAGAAAAAAAAAATTAACGAAAGTAGAAATCAATTAAGAAAAGTCAAAGATAAGGACAACAAAATAATTCTACAGAAATTTAGGTTACAATATTTTTTTTTTAAATTAATGATTAAAATTTATTTTTACTTTATTGAAATGTTATTTTAACTTTCCGCCCATTTAAAAATTGATTATCCTAAAAACAATGGAAAATAGATTATAGAAAATAAAATGTTTATTTTGTCTCGTTATAGACGGCCCATTGCTAGAAACGTGGGAGTGGGTGCATCTTATCTCGGCCCACTAGGCAGCTGGACTGGCTTAAGTGTCAAATCAATCAAATATAAAATTGAAATCCACTTATTCAAATAAAATTCATCATGTCGCTGCTAATAATTAAGTCAGATGACAACCAACTGCCAAAGAACATTTGGATCTTTTTGAAGACTAAATAATTTCACAAATTCACAATTTCATTATGATGTTCAGTCAGATAAATAAAATTTAATTCAAGGGATGATGCCTAATTTAAGTGGCGGTTAGCTGAGATATTACGCCTTAGTAAGAGGTTATGAATTCATTTTCACCTATGTCTGGCGTGAATTTTTCATCTTGTTTAATAATGCAGTGTCATAATTACTCCCTCCGTCATCTCACTTTTTTTTCATCTGTCTCATTAACATAGTCTCATACAAAAAATAGAAACAAACCATTTAAAAGTTATAAGATCCATCACTTTCTATCTTTTTACTCTTGTTTCTTAATAATTATACTCAAAACAAGTGAGATCGGTATTGTGTGGAGGGAGTATTTAATTATATATATGTGTCACCATAATTTACCCTATTCAATTTATATATCTTATTGCTTGACTACAATTGGACCACACCAGAAATTTTGCCAAACTTATTATGGACAAACATCACACATACAGTATAATTTAAAGGTAATATACTTCCTCCTATTCAATTTTTAAATTGGACTTCTTAATTCTTTTTGTTTTAATTATTGTTTTGGCTTTTCAAATTAAACTTACCCTCATTTATTCTCCTAATCAATAGTCCAAAACATATTCTCCTCCTACCAAATAATGATTGTATAATTAAGGATAAATTATGATTAATGTAGATAACTTGTAGTAATATTTTATGCGTTAGCACATGCAAACTCAATGAGAGAGAGAGAGAGAGAGAGAGAATTTTATAGGTTGCATGTAATTATGTCAACACCAGTAATAAGTCTCTTTAGTGCACATATATTGTTGCACTTCACTGATATAATATCGAGTACATGACCAAAACTACCGTGCATATTCTGCACGGTGCAGATACCCACCCGACCCGGATTAATTCTCTTTGACCTTTTTTTTTAATTTCAGTTTTTTTTAACACTTGTTTTTTGTTTGTCGCTTCTTTTTTTGTCAAGATTCAAGCGAGGGGAGCCGAAGGTCTCGAGCGAGCCGAAAAATTCAAATTATTGCCTGCCAATTATCCTTATTTTAGAAATCGGAGCGAAGGCGGAGCCATAAAATCGGAGCCTTCGACTCCGTCGGAAAAAAAAAAACTGAAATTAAAAAAAAAAAAAAGTATCCTACATCTCCTTATTACAAGAATCTAGTCCCTCTTTTGCATGGAAAGCATACACATGCATGATGCATATACAGCATAACCAAAAGTTCTTATAGTAGTAATGCATTTTTTTTTTTTTTCATTTTTAAGAAAATATATATAAATTTTAAGTGGTGGTTAATTAAACAATAATTGATAAAGACTTGCATGTGTGCGTGTGTAGTGACTGCATCTATAAGTGTGTGTGTGAGAGAGAGAGAGATAGAGAGAGAGAATGTTGCAACTTGCAAGGCCAAAAATATGACAAGTAACCAACATAACTATTAACTACCCCCTTTATAATGAGAAGTTGGAAACTTTCGGCTGTTGATGATATATACATGTGTGTGGCCCAATTGATGCTGAAACTTGCACTCATGTCTCGGCATCAGACCCCCCACCCCCACCCGATCGACACACACGATAATTAATTGTTTGTATATTGATGTAAGAGCACCCCCAAAGAGAGGTCGATCCAAGGGAGTCGAAGGGAGTCAATCGACTCTCCTTCAACCTCGCCGAGGTCGATCCCCGTTGTGGGGTGAGTTGAGGCGCGGCGTCGATGGAGAGGTCAAAGCGGATGTCAATTTTTCCACACACCTCTCAACCCACTCTTCGCAGAGGAAGGGGACACGAGGCGTGTCTCCATTAATTTAATTTTTTTTTTAATCACTCACTAATAGAAAATATGTTTACGTGCATGTGAGGTACAACCCACTATATATCTTATAGTATTAATTGTACCTTGTTAAGAAGAGTATATATAATTAAGCCCATCTTTTTTCATTTATATATCTTTTTTATCTGTATGTGAATGTAGTCTTCAATGGGACATTTCAGCGGTGCAGTTTTAATCTGTACGTAGAGCGAAAGTCATCACTCTTTATTCACTAGAAAAAAAGTGGAAAAGGGTGAAAAATAAAAATTTTCACCATTTACTCATTATTTTCATACGTTTATTACGGTTGTTAATTTTCTCCGAGCAGCTCATTTTCTATCCTTTTCTCTCCAAGTAGAAAATATTAACATGGAGGAAGGGTGTGATAATATTTTCCAAGAACAAAAGGCCATGGGAGTGTGAAAATGATAATACTTTCTCATCTTTTTTTATCTATCATTTTCTAATGAAAACTTAACAACCAAAGTAAATGCACCCTTAATGAACATGAAGTTTAGTAGGTACTATGCGTGTCACAAAACTTAGTGTTAATTGATAGTGTAATTAAACTACACTGGTAACCTCATCAAAGACACTAAGTTTTGTGAGACAATCATAATAACTACTAAACTTCATGTCAATGGTGAATTTTTTTGTTATAATGATTTATCCTTTAAATAGAAGCAAATAAAGAAATTATACTTTTTTCCAAGATAAAAGTTCTGATATTTCGTTAAGCGGAGAATTGAACCAAAAATTATCTTTCTTCATCATCAATCAAATCATTGTTCGCATCAATCCAACCGGAGTTAGACAGAATATATTCATATTGTATTCGAATAAAAGTATATATCATCACATCTTCTTGAATTTGTTATCGATTCTTTTTGGCAGTTTTGCCTTCGGTGGAATATATGTAGTTGATGACATTATTTAAATTTTTCTTTAACTAAAAAGAAATTGATATGATAATTAGTAACTGCTTAATATGTTATGCCCAAAACTTGTTTTAGATAGTTTCAAAGGGTGAGACGTTTGATCCAAATCTAAACTCATATGCAATGATATATTACTATATTTACAAATTACAAACATATAATTTGATATATATGGGTTTGGATATATTTCACCCATCATCTCATGCAGACATGCATGCACGCAACCTATCCCTATTATATCTATTTATACAAGAATCACTGAATCAGTACATATTGATCTTAGTCCACACTGTGAGTACTATAGAAACCAATCTCAACCATTGATATAATAAAATAAAACAATTTTGTGTATATGGGATCCAGGAAACAATTGTCTGATATGCTTATGCATGTATTGATTAAACAAATATATGGAACAAATTAAATTATTTTCTGAGTATGATTTAATGCACCATCTCCCTGTGAGTTAGACTTACCTGTGGGGATGAGTTTTATTGAAGACCTTTTTATTGGGGTTTTAAAGGTTGGGATGGAACACGATGGTGAGTGTAAATGGACCTTCAACACTTTGTTATCTCTATGATATTCTTTATTCAAGTAAAGTAAATTTCTTTCTCTTATCAAAGTAATACAGATAAAATGGACAACCTCTTTTCTGTTCATGAAGTATCATGATTGATTCTCTAACATATCAAAAAGTTTATGTTTTCCTTTATTTTTAATTGAAAAACGGTGGATAAGAAAAAGTTAAGGATAATGGTAAATATACAAATCCATTTTTCTTCATATATATAGTATTGTATTCCTTATCGCAATCTGTTCCTTCTCAATTTGCTACTTTTTTTTTGTATGATTAATTAGGTGTAGAAAAACGAAAACATAGCCATAGGAACACAACTCTATCGTCTTATCCCTCTACGATTTTGAGGAAAGTTGCCCTCTAGTTTGAATGTGCAATTAGGGTTCTTTGTCACATCTTGATTGGACTCTACAATTTTTGTTGCATGTGTATGCTTTCCCTTTTCTATCTTCATGTCTGCTTGCATTGCATTATTTATGAATATAGGCTACTAGGTTATTTATCTTCTGTCATTCTATAAAACATGCAAAAAAAAAAAAAAAAAGGAAGCTTTTTGTGTGATATATATAAATCGAAAAATTAGGTTTCAATATAAATAATATTCAGCCTGACCCTATATCATTGATTAATATGGGTTGTATCACATCTCTTGCAATGGAGTATATATGTTTTTATAACTAAATGTTTTCTAAGTTCAAATCTCATTAAGATCTTATTGGTCGAGTTGTGGGTGTAACCCAAAAAGCATGCAAATGAAATAGAAAACGAAAAATCTAAATATTAATAAGTCTTCTTTTTGTTGTCAATGATTTTTCAACGAAACAGTTAATGATGTGAAGGTAATGGGGCCTTCTTACAAGGCTCCAGGTCAGTATGATGGTGTTCCACGAATATCTATACAACTTTTTTACCATAAAGAGGAAGATTCATCATTCATGGAGAGGTGTGGGATACAGATTAATTAATGGATTTTGATCTTTTCCCAAAAAAATTGATTCCTAAATAAACCAAACATATATATATCTCCTCTTGTAATACTATATAATTATGTTGAAACATGATACAGAAGACAAGAGGAGCTAGGGAGAATATAATGCCAAAATGCAAGTTAAGAATAAAAGAATGGTGAGGTAAAAGGTGTAAGGGATGGGGATATGTATGTGGTAGGAGTTTAAAATGCCTTAAAATTAATGTAAATTAACTTATACTTTAGTATATAATTTTTTCATTTTTTTTTCAACTTTTGTAATAAATGGAATACTACTAAAACACCTATCGTTTGTAATTAACAATCAATTGGGTGGAGGGGGTCAGTGCCCCTTTCTAGGTCCTTCCCTGCAAATTAATCATTATACATTTTGTTTTATATACTAATAATTCTAAATTATTATGCATTAATTAAATTAGGTCGAATAACTAAATAAGGTTGAGGAATAACAAGAATAAAATTATTGAATTGACAGTGATAAAAGTGTAGAAAGAAACGAGGTGCAGGTCCGCGACAGGAGGCAGACAAATCGTCAACAAACCGATCGTACATCTGCATGTGTTGAATGCTACTATTAATTTTGTTTGCTTCTTCTTTCTTCTTTCTTCTTTCTTCTTTCTTCTTCTTCAGTTCTTCTTAATAATTCTTTCTAGCTAAGCAGAGAGCTTCACTCCAAAATATTTCATATACTATGGTCCCCCACCAAAGTCTTACCCATGCAATGCGCCAACAATTAATTTCTTCTGCCTACATTGACTTGCCTTTACCTCATTCTTCTAGGGGCTGCATGCAAGCATCACGCATGTGTGTGTATTTGAGAGAGAGAGATAGAGAGAGCGAGAGAGAGAGAGAGAGAGAGAGAGAGAGAGAGAGAGAGATTTATCCTATCAATAATGTGCATATACATGATAAGTACTGCAACTAGCTCTTACGTATCTATAGTCTAGAAGTGAGCGACGGATTGATAATTTGAAGTTCATGAGATTGTTCCTACCGACAACTCTAAGTCAATTTTTTTGCATGCATCTTCTCATTTCTAACCAGTATTCAATGAACATAACATTTATTTTTTATGATAGATCGATCTAGTCAATTTTTATGAATCTGGATTCAAATCCGTGTCTAATGCAATATTTATACATATTATTTGATGAACATAACATTTAAGACTCTTCAGATTTTTATTTTTTTCTACACACAATGTACTAATGAAATTGTAATGACTAATGAGCCCACGCACGCCCAAATATATATTAACTCCTCAATGTGACGCTAACTATCAGGTTAGCCTTTTCTTGGACTAGACATTACAAAGAAAAAGAGAAAAACAATGTTCGCCACAACTTTAAACTATTGAGATTTTAATTTGATATGACAAGAAAAGAGCCAACTATGTCTCTCACACACAATACATAATGAGACAGTTTACATGAAATTAACAAGAGTCGTCGCACTATAGTTCTAATTATAAATTATTAAGCTCTTATTAATCATAATTGAAAATCCTAATTAAATCCTAACATGATTTGGGGCGGCTGCAGACAGTTTTTCTCCAAAAGGAAAAACCAAAATTATACATGCATCCTGATATAATTATGCTTTATGCCTTCGTGTTCCATAGTAGAAAATGATCGTTTCAACTTTCTGAAATAAATCCGTTTTGTCCACAAAAAGTATTTTTAAAAAGGTATATATAAGATTTTTTTTTAGTAAATGGTAATGTTTATTCCTCAAGAAAGTTCTCTTCCAATTTTCTGTAATCTGTGCGGCGCTATCACACAATTTTTTGACGACAAATACAACAAACACAATATATGTAACCTACAGTTTTTCTTTATTAAAAAACATGTTTGCCTTAGTCTCTGTTGATTTTCTAGAATTAGGAAAGTAGGGAGAAAATTCTCATCACCCAATGGGCTTTGAATGGAGCTACTATTGAAATGGGCCATTTTCAACTTAATTCAATCTGGACCTAGTTATTACTGGGATTTTAATAGATTACACAATAAATATATTTTATAATGGGCTATTTGAATTGGATTATTCGTGCCTTTAACCCATAGATTTCAAGACTCATCCAAATACATGCAAAAAAGTAACGTGTAGATCCTGAATTCGTGACAAAAAAAGTTATCCTAAAATTGTGAAATCTATACATAAAAAAAAATATTTCGATGAATTAACAATTAAATTAAAAGAATCATTTGTGCTGAAGCTGTTGTGAAAGTTATGCAATTATGAGTTGGCCTAAATGTTGTGGCATTTGCATCCCTTTTAGTATTTGTTTGGTTCTAGTAGAGGATTGGAGAGGGAATGAAATCATGTAGATGGAAAAAATGGTAACAATAATTGGTATCTTCATTAAGTGTTTGGTTCACAATGGAGAGGGAATGGAATCATGTAGATGGAAAAAATGGTAACACTTCCTAAGGAATTCCCTTTATGAAAAAGAAAGAATTTTATTACTCATCTAATTTGAAAGGTAATATTTTTTGAATTTGCTTTACCCCTCAAATAAAGGTAATGGTTAACCCACACTACCCGAACAACACAAAAAATAATGGATTCAGTTTCCTTATTTTCTTTCTTGCCCCTAAAAAAGCCCAACCAAACATGGGCTTAATGTCAACCCAACATGGTTTTTAATTTTCTGACATTTATAAACCAAATGAAAGTTATAGTATAAAATTATCTTCAATATCAATTATCCCACTCATAACAATATTATTTATTATTTCATTTTGCAACTTCTCAATGACTAAGATGTTTTCTGATACATCAACTACCTTAAAATGTTGTTAAAAATAGTGATGTTATGTGAAAGTGTGGGAAGAGGAGTAAGCCACCTCATCCAAGCATCATGTAAAGTGGTGGAATGATCCATTCAAGTTGGTTATATCTCTTTTTCTTTCTTCCTATCATCTTCGAAGAATAACTTTTAGCGGATTTTTCTCCTAAAAATAAAATAAATAAATAAATAAATAAATATATATATATATATATATATATATATTAAAGTAGAAATTTTCACACCCACTTTACCACAAATTCAATGCCTCTAGTTTTTATTTTTATTTTTTATTTTTTTAAATTAATAGTCTACCAAGTACTACTCTATAAAAGTATAATTGTAGTAAGTTTTATAGCTTTGTGAAGGGAATTTCGAAAGGTTGAAAAGAAGGCAAAAAAAAAGATGGTTTTCGAATTATTGTCTTTGAAGGATTCTATTCCCAAAAGAGATTTTTCAGTCATTTTCTCTTTTTCCCAATTTTTGGAAGTGTAGATTTGTCTTTGCATTCGGTATGGGGATTAGACACTTGGGGTGAGAAATAATTAGTCCCCTCTATATTATTCCCTTATCTTTCAGCTTCTACTTTCTACGGTGACCAGATAAGATTCCAATTAAGTGTCGGTCAATATTCTCTATTTTTATTTTTATGATGATGCTTCAGCTTTATAAATATGAATACTATATATAATAACATATATATTGATTAGCACAGTGTACAAACGTTTTAATTTTGATGGAAGAGAAGAGATCCTTTATTGGCATCAAAGAATAGTACTCCTATTTTGTTACATATTCTTCTTGTATATTGCTCACCGAAGTATAATAATTCTAGAGGAAATGCCTTTTTCATTCACTTCACAGCCAACGTCAAGCATATATACTTAACTACTTTTAACTCTTCGAATACTGTATATGCTCTTTCAGCTTTCCCATTATATAGAGAGAGGAACACTATCATGCGGTTAACCGCATATTGAGGTTTTCTTTTTTATTTTGTATTCAAAATATTAAATAAATTCTTGTTGAAACTTGAAAGTTACTTATCTTTTAATTTCTTACCGTCAACCAAATTACGATACTTTAACTCATTCGACTTTTAGTTGCACTCCTGTCCATGCATTTGCATTTGCATGTATTGACAGGCGGGTCGACCCGATCCGGACCCAATTCGGTCAGCAGTCAATATTTGATCGTTGAATTTTTCATTATTCATTAAAACTATCACTTTTATTCATTAAAACCATCGGTTCATTTATAAAGACTATCATTTTTAAATTATATTGTACTATATGTTAGTAGTATTTATTTTGTAGAAGACACGCAAAGAAGCAGAAGCAAATTCTCTCTCGCACAAGAACCTCCAAGCTGAATAATCAGTAGAAGTAGAGTGTCCAATCCTCTTATGTTCTTCTCATCTAGCCTCTCAAAAAAGCCCATTCTTGGATTGAGTCTAGATTTGTAACAGGTTCTTGCATTGATTCTAAGCAAATTCTCTCCTGCAGACTGAGTCTCTAAGCCTTAAGAAGAAGTCTCCACTGTTCACAGTGTAGAAGGCTTCATAGTTGGAAAATGTAACGACCCAAAATTTTAGATCAAAATAAGTAATTTCGAGGACGGAATTTCTTTTTAGTAGGGGAGAATGTAATACCCCGAAAATTTATTCGTTATTAAAAGGTTTAAGTTATAATTTTTATTTTATTTTATGCAATTAATTATTTGAGTCTTATAAGTCGCGCCTAGAAGTAATTCACGTTAAATAAGCATGAGCATGATTTTTGCATGGCTTTGGATGTATATTGTAACACCCCGAAAATTTATTTATTTTTAAAAGGTTTAATTATAATTTTTATGCAATTAATTATTTAAGTCCTATAAATCGCGCCTAGAAGTATTTTCACGAGCATGAGCATGATTATTTATTCACTTATTTGTTTCCGCATGGCTCTAACTATATGTTTAAAAAAAAATGACTAATGCATGTCGAAGGGTGTTTTGCTATATTATTATTTTATTTGTTATTCGAATAGAACAAGAGAAAATTTATTTATATGTTATATTTTTTTTTGGATATATATGAGTACACGGTAAATTCTTAATAGTACTTATCTCTTAATTGAAATTATTATTTTAATAATGTTAATCCTAGATATGGAGATAAGGTCCAATATTTTCTTTAGTTATCCTTTCTACATGATTAGTAGTATAAATAAAGGTTAATTGATTACTTTTCTTCGCGCACACACAGATCACCCAAATTAAAATTGTAGTTGCGGCGTTTCCACTTTCTCCTTCTGGTTTTCTTAGTTTACTGTAAGTCAAACTTGGTTTCGATTTTTCTTGTGCTCAATGAGTTTTCTTAATTATTTACTCATATGTTAAAGCAATAAACTATAAATTACAGCTTTTGTTTCTTTGTGCTAGTTTGTTTCCACTTGTATATTTGGATACGTGTGCACATACACTTTTCTTTCACATAGAGTCTTAGGATTTGTTTTTCACTCATAATTTATATTGTCATTGATTTTTTGTGGTAATTAGGTAATATTGTTATATTTTTTGTGTTTGTGTTAATTGGTTTTCTACTGATTCTGTTTTTTTTATATGAGTAGTAATCGAGTAGGTGTTTAATATTGTGTAAGATGGTTGATGGTCCCGATACGAGTTACTGGTGTATGGGGGGGGGAGTGGGAATACACCAGTTAGGATTTTTCAACTTTGAAAACTTAACCCCCGAAAAACTTTAACTGAGTAAAGAAAGTCTCAGCTGGATTCACAACTGAGTAAGAGAACTCAGCTGTGAAAGAGGTGTTGTGCGGAATGTGGTGGAAATTATACTCGTAAAATAACTCACGCTTTTGTGCAAGGTTGGTCAATAACCAAGACAATTGATATGTAAAGATGCAGTTTGTATGCCGATTAGTTTGGTCAGTTGAAAATGCAATAAGTATCTGAACAGAAATAAACACAAACACACAGGATTTACGTGGTTCGGAGAGAACTCCTACGTCCACAGGGAGATGTGAGTCCGCACACCTCAGTCCAAGTTCTTCTGGACAGTTCCACACAGCTTACGCGGGCTGTGCAACCATTGCAATAAGTTTCCTGGTACTTATCAACCTTTACAGTTAAGTTTACGGGTACTTAACAATCTATGTCAAGTTTGCGGGTACTTGACAACCTAACTACTCAATTACATGAAGAGTATGATCCAAACAAACACTTTTTAGAGTGTGTATGTGGGTGAGTTTTCCAACTACAGCTTGAACACGAATGTGAGCTGGATCTATGGCTTGAACGAATGAACACTCAAACTAAGATCTAAGATAGATTATAATTCTACGAACCCTCAGCTACTAATGTTCTACCACTCGGAACTCTCAGTTGCTGATGCTCTTAGAATGTGATTTTGCAGATTTTCTTTGCTCTTGTTTCTCTCGTGGGTGCACTTCAAATTTTCTCTGTCTTGTATCTCCATGTCAAATGAATGAATGCCTCTATTTATAGGCGGAGAGAATCAACTAGCCGTTGGAGGAGCTGTTGATCTCTGTTCTTTGAAAGCGATGACTTGTCTCTCATCTCTGCAGACTTTCCCGATATGGCATCTGTGTTCTTCTGCTTTCTATCTGAGACAACCTTGTGTTGGGCCAAATGAGGTAATGACTGAACGGTCAAACCTTCACGTGACTTCCTTTTTGAATTTCAAATTCAAACCTTTCTGACAGTCAACTTTGAAAATCTTGATCTTCATCTGAGTGGTCTTCAGCTGATGTTCTGACTGAACCGTTGAACTCTCAGCTGACTTTGAACTTCATGTTGAGACTTCTTTATAACTTCCCCCTTCTTGAAACATTCTCTTTATCGGATGGCATTCTATAGCTGATGTTCCAACTGAACAGTTGGCTTGAACTCTCAGTTGTCAAAAAGTATTCCCCTTTTTGGCATAACTCTCTCATCAGACAGAGTCTTGTAACTGATGTTCCTCATCCGATCTTCCATCCGGAGTTGTATCCGAGTGTTGCTATGTTGCCGTCTTCAGCTGGAGATCTGTAAAGATAAAATTTTAACATTGCTCAAACAGCGAGCCTAACTGCTAACATTAGGAACTGGCAACATCTACTCGGTTGGGGTCAGTTGGTTTTGGAATTCATCAAAACTCATATTAATAAATTTCCCAACAATTTTCCCCTTTTTGATGATGCCAAAACCACTTACATCTTGAAACCGCTACTGATCTAAACCTTACTAACTGACCTAAAATCTCAGCTGAAATTCTAGACAGTTTATAAGATAAAACATCAAAGGGTTAGCACAATTATAACATGGTATTTAAAAGGACTGCGATTCATAGCTTGGATGGGCAAAGATGGCAAAGATGGGCATCGAGCTTGCCTCTAGGAACATGCCTATCAGTTTTCGAAAGCAGTAGTCCATCCTGCCTTCATATTCAGCCAGAATTTCCTGGCAGTTGGTTTCTTCATCAATTTGGGGGGGGGGGGGGATCAATATCAAAGGAGAAGGGTTCAATGGTGTCATCAACGTTGGCCAAAGGAACGGTCTCAACGTTGGCATCGAGCGTGAGGCTCGGAATTTCTAACTGAGGATCAGTTGAGAGAACTGAATCCTCTTTGGGGAGAGACTGGGCGGGTTCATTAGTTTCCTCAGACGCAGGTGGGATTACCTGGCTGGCATCAGCTCCAGTTGGTGGAGAGTGTGCTGTCGTGGGACTCCTCAGATGAAGAAGAGTCATCTGAGGACGAGCTGGACTCCTCAACGTCGGTCTCCTTTCCTTCAACCATTTCTTCCTGTAGACGGGGTTGAAGAACAAACCCAGCTGGATCAACCGACTGGCTGGATTCGGTTGATTCCTTCTCCTCAACTGTTTTCTCAGCTGGTATCACCACCACTGGGCCCGTCGCAGCCGGTTGAGCTGTTGGCTGGATGATTTTGAACCTGGGCTTTTTCTTGAGAGGTTCCACCTCTTCTTCTTCTTCTTCATCCTCTTCCTCAGCTACTTCCTCCAGCTGGCGTTTAGCAGTTTTGGACTTTGATGGGCGGCGGACTGCTGGGCCATCTCCACAGCTGGCTTTGTGGCTCCCTTGGGAGTGTACACAGCTTCCAAAACATCCCTAGCCTTTTTGGCTGTTGGGAACAACATCAGCTTGTTGAAAGAAGGGTCCTCACTGCCTTCCCAAGTTAGCTTCTGACCCTTGGTTGCTCGGAGGATCAGGGCTGATATCTTGGTGCCGAAATTGAGTGTTCCCTTGACACTCAACAGTTTCTCTCCAGACTCAGCTAGTGTCTCGGAGATCTTCAGCTTCTCTGCCCACAGCTGGCTTTCAAAATAGCTCAGCCAGTCTATCTTGTGCTTTTCTTCCAAGGCCTTCTGCTGCTTGAGCTTCGGTCTGCTGATATCTCCGAATGCTCCTCCATCTGCGAAGGCACACTTTGATATTACATCAAACAAAAGTCGGTGCTCCGGCTTCAGTTTGGTCCTCTGCATACTCCCCTTCAATGGTTCGGGGACAATGAGGATAGTTTGCATAAAAGCATCTGCTTCCTTGTCGGTGAAGTTGCCCATCATGTCTATAGCCTCCCGATTTCTGGGGATGATCTTTCCCAGTTCTTTAGACACTTCGATCTCGACAGCTGTTTCTTCAATCGATCGGGAAGTGTTGATTCGTTGCTTGCACGGAATGGTCGTGACAAGCCCGAGTTCAGCATCGCGTTGCAGATTCCGGTAGAAATGGGCTACTTGCTTTCTGAGCAGCTTAGATAGAGAGAGAGTTGCCCAGTTGAGCAGACCGTGGTCGGAAAGAAGTTGGTCGACGAGTGCGATTTCCGGCGTGGTCAGTGCTTCCCTTGAGAGAATCTGTTCAAAGTGAATCTTCGACAGCATCAAGTCGAAGGATTCCTGGAACGTGGCTGGTTCAGCAGAGACCATCTTCTTTGATGCTTTTGATTTAGGTGCCATTTCAGTGGAATATATATATGCAAAGAAGAATGAAAGATGTTACTGAAAATGGTGAGACAATTTCGGAGGGGATGATGAACAGTTAATATTGATATGCACGAATAGAGAAGGTAAGGATCACTTCCTGATTTTCCGCTTTATATAGGTTACCGCGTCGTTTGAAATGGATGGCCAGGATTGAATGACATCTATCCATCAACGGTTGAGATCTCGCGACGGTTGGACGATTTTGACTGACGCTCCACGCGTGCGAGTGAGAAGGTGAAGAGATTAGTGTGTCAGCCCAGTCGCACTATAAAGTAAGGCTATAGGTGTTCAGCCAGACTTTACATTAAATGCGTCATGATGGCTTATTTAATTTAGCTGACATGTTCAGGAATGTTTGAATTTATTTCAAACATTCTCATTTAATGTCATAACACCTTCAGCCATAAATATTACCTGCCAGCTGATGTTGAGACCAGCTGTATACCTCAGTTGTGTTCCTCAGTTGCCGCATACCATCAGCTGACTCGAGTTCGTCTGTTCAGCTGACGTCTGATCCATTGTTGCAGCATACCATCAGCTGACTCGAGTTCATCTGTTCAGCTGACGTCTGATGTCTTTAGTTGGCGCTCCGCATCTGAGATTCCTCCTTCATCTGAGCTTCCCCCTCAGATGGATATCTACCTCTTCAGCTCGACTGACTCCTCATCTGATGGATCCAACAATCCAAGAAGATCACATAGCATCTTGAATCGGGCTTCAGGTAGAGGTTTGGTGAAGATATCGGCTCTCTGAATCTCAGTTGGAATCTTCTCCATGGATACGTCCTTCTTTTCGATATGATCTCGGATGAAATGATGTCTGATATCAATGTGCTTTGTCCGAGAATGATGAACAGGATTCAAAGAGATAGCAATGGCACTTGAGCTATCGCAATGAATGGGAACCTGTCCAGTTGCAACTTCATAATCTCTCAGCTGTTGCTTGAGCCATAACACTTGCATGCAACAACTTCCGGCAGCCATATACTCTGACTCGGTTGTAGAAGTAGCAACACATGCTTGTTTCTTGGAGAACCATGAAACTAGCTTGCTTCCCATGAATTGACAGTGTCCATATGTGGACTTCCTGTTCAATCGATCTCCGGCTAGATCCGCATCTGAGTATCCGGTCAGCTGGATATTGTCGTCAGTTGGATACCACAACCCAACATTGACAGTACCCTTCAGATACTTGATGATGTTCTTTGCTGCCAACATGTGAGCTTCCCTCGGTTGGACTTGAAACCGAGCACACACTCCAACCGCGTAGGATATGTCTGGCCGACTGGCGGTTAGATATAGCAGCGAACCGATGATCCCTCTATACTTGCTGGCATCCACTAGCTTTCCCTCAGCTCCGGGTTCAATCTTCCAGTTAGTATTCAACGGGATCCTTGAGGTCTTACTTGTCTGCAATCCGAACTTGGTGATGAGCTCCTTTGTATACTTGGATTGATTGATGAAAATCCCTTCTGGTGACTGCTTCACTTGTAATCCAAGGAAATAATTCATCTCGCACATCATTGACATCTCGAATTCTCCTTCATAAGATCTGAGAATTTCTTGCACAGCTCCTCTGACTTGGAACCGAATATGATGTCATCAACATAGATTTGCACAATAAGTATATCTTCTCCAACTTTGATGGTGAACAGGGTTTTATCAACTGAGCCTCGTTTGAACCCCGAGTCCAGTAGAAAACCACAAAGAGTGTCATACCAGGCCCTTGGTGCTTGTTTCAAGCCATAGATGGCTTTGTTCAATTTGTACACTCTTCCATCTCTAGTTTCAAAACCGGGTGGCTGTTCAACATAAACATCTTCCTTGATATCACCGTTGAGGAAGGCACACTTTACATTCATTTGATACACTCTAAACTTGTGATGTGCGGCATAAGCTAAAAGATTCGGATGGCTTCCAGCCTTGCAACTGGTGCGAAGGAATCTTCAAAGTCAATTCCTTCTTGTTGGCAATATCCCTGAGCTACCAACCTTGCCTTGTTCCTCACGATGTAACCATTGGCGTCTCTCTTGTTCTTGAAAATCCATTTAAGTCCAATAACCTTGACACCAGTTGGTCTTTCTACCAACTCCCAAATACAGTTGCGTAGAAATTCATTCAGCTCCTCTTGCATAGCTGTTGTCCAGTGAACACAGTTGAGAGCTTCCATGACATGCTTTGGCTCTGGCACATCAGCTACGTAGCATGAAATCATGGCACAGTCTCCAAGTTGTTCAAATTCCGCGAAAACTGCCAACTTTTCAGAATAGGCATACTGGACATCCTCAGCTGAGCCGGAAGTTGCAACTCTGCTCCTAGTGCGTACACCTTCGGTTGGATCTCCGATGATGTCATCCTTGGAATGATCTTCATACCATCTCTTGTTGCGTCTTCCATCTTCTTCCAACTGTGTCGGTTCAGGGATTTCAACTGAAGGAGAATCCTGAACTGTTGGAGTCTTCATAACTGGGGATTTGTCAGCTGTTGGGTCTGGATCCTCAACATTGACAATATTTCGAACCGGGCTTGGTTGGGCTTCGGTTGCTGATACAGTTGGAGTGACATTAGCTGGAGTTCCCCCTTGATTTGAGCTGGGGTCCTCAGCTACCGCTTGATGATCTTCACATTCATCTTCTGAGGAACACGGATCATCATCGTCAGTTTCTCATACCAATGGTTCGGCCAAATTCTTCTGCCTTTGAACTTGCGATCTGGTGAGAACTGGTGGAACAACTGGATCTGCTTGTTGTCCTTTAGCCTGTTCCCTGCACTCAAAGGTAGATTCATCAAAACTAACATGAGGTGTTATCTCCACAACACGAGAGCTGTTGTTGAAAACTCTATATGTCTTGATTCGAGCAGCATATCCAAGAAATATGCCTTTCGAAGCTTTGACATCAAAAGTTTTCAACTGAGTCTTCCCATTGTTGTGAATATAACACTTAGAACCAAAAACGCGAAAATATGAAATATCAGGCTTCCTGCGTCTCCATAGTTCGTATGGTGTCTTTCCCAACCGCTTGGTCAGAAGAGACCGGTTCTGAGTGTAGCAGGCTGTGTTGATCGCCTCAGTCCAAAATCTCTTTGGCAGAGCTGAGCTTGTCAACATGGATGTGGCTGCATCCTTCAGCGTTCGGTTCCTTCTTTCAGCTACTCCATTCTGTTGTGGAGTTCGCGCAGCTGAGGTTTGATGAGTGATTCCGTGCTTCTCCCAGTATTCAATGATAGTTTCATTGAGGAACTCGGTTCCACGGTCTGATCGGATAGAAATGATTTTCATCTCTTGTTGGTTCGATATCCGATCCATCAGCTTCGGCAGCTCATCTCGGGTTTCACTCTTGTGGCGCATGAAAATGGTCCACGTGTAACTCGAGTAATCATCAGTTACAACCAGTATATATTCGTTGCCATTTATGCTCTTAGGTGTAACTGGCCCGAAGAGATCCATATGGATCAGCTGCAATACTCGGTCGGTTGAGGGAGTTGATTTCAGCCTGAACGAGGATCTGGCGGGCTTTCCCAGCTGACACGCACTGCAAATGTGTGTTGTTGAAAATACTCGGTTAGGAATGCCCTTTGCGAGTTCCTTTCTAGCAAGTCGGTTCATTGTCTTGAAATTCAGATGGTTGAGCCTTTTGTGCCACAGCCAGCTCACATCTGAACTGCTCTTCGATAATCGACAGGTTTCAGGTGGACTGCTATTCCAGTCCGCATAGTACACATTCCCAGTTGAGGATCGATTTCCCAACAATATGACCCGCTTTGTTTGAACATCTTTAACCCTGCAACCCTGCGCATCAAACTTGACAGAGAAACCATTATCACAAAATTGGCTGATTGAAAGCAGGTTATGCTTCAATCCATCAACATATGAAACATTACAAATTGACACGTGATCGGTTTCAAGGGTACCGTAGCCTTTGGTGTAACCTTTTGAGTTGTCACCAAAGGTAACAGTTGGACCATTCAGCTCCACGAAACTGCCAAGCAAATCCTTCAGATTTGTCATGTGTTTCGAGCATCCACTGTCCATCACCCACTTTATCTGTGATGCTTTATTCTTCCTCAGCTGTTCCTCATGTACCTGCACGGAGAAACACGCTTAGGTCCCCAATTTCAGTTGGTTCCTGGAGGGTTAGAACCAGTTCCCCCTAGAACTGTGGGTCGCTTTTCCCTGTAGACTCGGATAGCCTTGTCATTCCATATGATCTGCCCATTTTCATCAACTATAACAACGCCTCGGTTATCCTTAGGCTTATTGTTATTATTGATGTTTTGTCTCTTGGTGGGAGATGTATTTCTCCTATGTTGGGCTTTAGGAGGATTGGGGTTCCCCCTGTTTGGTTGACGTCTCTGACCCTTTTGATTATGCCAATGAGGTCGGCCGTCATTGTGGAATCGTCTTGGCAGATTCTGATTCCATTGCCCTGACTGTTGATGATAGTTGTTCATGCCCGGATGTTGATTCATGTTGTGGCATGAGTGGCCATAACTGTCGTAACTGTTCCACATCGGTTGACTCTGATGGAACCTTTGATCGAACTGATGTTGGAACCGCTGTTGTTTCAGGCGATTGAGCCCTTGTCTGTTCTGCGGTCGGTTCCATTCCTTCTGATGTTGACTTTGAGGTTGATGCAGAGGTCGGTTTTGATTCTGAGTTCGGTTGCGATTATACCTTCGACGCCTCTGATTCCTCTTCTGACTTTTGGAACATTCCCCCTCGGTTGATGTTCCAACCAATGGAACATTCTGTCTTCCATCTACTACTCATTTTCCCTTCTCAGTTGTAATTCTATTGGTCGGTTGAACTTGATGAGAGGTGGAGGTTGGATTAACTTTTGGAGACTCAGCTGTGTTTGGCTCGACAGCTGTGACTTCTACAGCTTTGATGAAGGTTGCTGGTGGAATTCCAGTATCCTTAACAATATCATAACCGAGTCCTGACACGTCATCCATCTGTCTGCTGTAGCTGATAAGATTCTCGATGATCTTGGATGACTGATACAGCTTGATTAGATTATCCTTCTCAGTTTGCAACTCTTTGAGGAGGATAGTGATCTGCTCGGTTTGTCCATCTGACTTCTTTATCAGCTGGTCGATCTGAGCCTCTTACTTGTTCAACTGCTCATTCTGTGCCTTGATCTATTCCTTCAACTGCTCATCGGTTGAAGCCTCAGCTTGGTTGGCCGCGGTCAGTTGATTTTTGAGATTCTCAATCTCTTCAATTTGATTCTTGATCAGATCGTCCTTTTCGGTTAAGGATTCTTCCAGTTTAATAAACTGTTTTTGAAGAGTCTTAAACTCAACCGTTTGCTGATTCAGTTGCTCACTCAGTTCTTGGAAATCATCCTAAGATGGTTGCAACTCATCTTCTAAAGTATCCTGCACGTTAGCAACATTAGAAGAATTTAAATTAGCTGGGATAGAAGTTACCTCAGCTTCATCTTGGTCAGCTCCAATTGCCATGAGACATTGATCATGTCCACTTGCGTTGTTGGTGGGAGTCAGTTCGTCCTCATCTTCAGTGTCAGTGAAGATGTCCACGTCGTCAACTGCTTCCTCTGCAACCATGGCCTTATCTTTTGCGTTTTGCTTGGCCCTCAACGCATCTCTTTCTTTCTTTGAGAGGTCTGGACAGTCAACCTTAAAATGTCCCTCTTTGCCCACTCAAAACATCCGTTGTTCACAGGCTTTGAGCTGTCTCGTGTTCGGTTGGATTTGTAGAACCGCTTGTACTTTCCGAATCGAGTGTCCATGTCAGCTAGCTTCTTTGACATGGCGGCAATGCATTGTTGCAGCTCTTTTCTGCTTGGCTCCTTCGCAGTTGTGTCCGCAGATCTTGTTGCTCTTGATGTTCGCGGCTTGGAATAGTCAGCTCGAAGGGCAACTGTCTTCATTGCTGAACCAACATCCTCATGTCGACTTGTTTGAGCCATCGACTGAGATTTTCGTCGGTTCACTTTGTACTCATTTCCTTTCAGAATTGAGAACAATCTTTCAGTTCCCATCTCTCCTAGATCAGCTCGGCTTTCATGGATATTGGTGAAGGAATCCCACTCAGTTGAAAGTGCTTGTAATACTTTGAGGTTGATTTCTTTCAAACTATACTTTCCTCTTCGGATAGACTGGTGTATGGGAGGGGGGGGGAATACACCAGTTAGGATTTTTCAACTTTGAAAACTTAACCCCCGAAAAACTTCAACTGAGTAAAGAAAGTCTCAGCTGGATTCACAACTGAGTAAGAGAACTCAGCTGTGAAAGTGGTGCTGTGCGGAATGTGGTGGAAATTATACTCGTAAAATAACTCACGCTTTTGTGCAAGGTTGGTCAATAACCAAGACAGTTGATATGTAAAGATGCAGTTTGTATGCCGGTTAGTTTGGTCAGTTGAAAATGCAATAAGTATCTGAACATAAATAAATACAGACACACAGGATTTACGTGGTTCGGAGAGAACTCCTACATCCACGGGGAGATGTGAGTCCACACACCTCAGTCCAAGTTCTTCTGGACAGTTCCACACAGCTTACGCGGGCTGTGCAACCGTTGCAATAAGTTTCCGGGTACTTATCAACCTTTACAGTTAAGTTTACGGGTACTTAACAACCTATGTCAAGTTTGCGGGTACTTGACAACCTAACTACTCAATTACAGGAAGAGTATGATCCTAACAAACACTTTTTAGGGTGTGTATGTGGGTGGGTTTTCCACCTACAGCTCGAACACGAATGTGAGCTGGATCTATGGCTTGAACGAATGAACACTCAAACTAAGATCTAAGACAGATTATAATTCTATGAACCCTCAGCTACTAATGTTCTACCACTTGGAACTCTTAGTTGCTGATGCTCTTAGAATGTAATTTTGCAGATTTTCTTTGCTCTTGTTTCTCTCGTGGGTGCACTTCAAATTTTCTCTGTCTTGTATCTCCATGTCAAATGAATGAATGCCTCTATTTATAGGCGGAGAGAATCAACTAGCCGTTGGAGGAGCTGTTGATCTCTGTTCTTTGAAAGCGATGGCTTGTCTCTCATCTCTGTAGACTTTCTCGATATGGCATCTGTGCTCTTCTGCTTTCCATCTGAGACAACCTTGTGTTGGGCCAAATGAGGTAATGACTGAACGGTCAAACCTTCACGTGACTTCCTTTTTGAATTTCAAATTCAAACCTTTCTGACAGTCAACTTTGAAAATCTTGATCTTCATCTGAGTGGTCTTCAGCTGATGTTCTGACTGAACCGTTGAACTCTCAGCTGACTTTGAACTTCATGTTGAGACTTCTTTATAACTTCCCCCTTCTTGAAACATTCTCTTTATCGGATGACATTCTATAGCTGATGTTCCAACTGAACAGTTGGCTTGAACTCTCAGTTGTCAAAAGGTATTCCCCTTTTTGGCATAACTCTCTCATCAGACAGAGTCTTGTAACTGATGTTCCTCATCCGATCTTCCATCCGGGGTTGTATCTGAGTGTTGCTATGTTGCCGTCTTCAGCTGGAGATCTGTAAAGATAAAATCTTAACATTGCTCAAACAACGAGCCTAACTGCTAACATTAGGAACTGGCAACATCTACTCGGTTGGGGTCAGTTGGTTTTGGAATTCATCAAAACTCATATTAATAAATTTCCCAACAATGGTATTTGGATGTAAGTGTTTTGTTATAAATAATGAATAAATATAGAGCAGGTAAACATGCGATTAACTAATAAAATGATTTCTTGATGCTATTTGAGTTTATATGTAATGGTGAGATTCATATATATATACATATATGCATGCTTATAATATATGTAGTGTATGATAATAAATAAAAAGGTAATGATCTGCTAAAGTTAATGTGTGGTTATAGGATTCTTCAAGCATGCAATTAAGTTTTATAATCAATATTCGTGTTAGTCTAGCTTAATTTATTAAAGTTCTTCCAACATTTATTCACAAATGAAAGTATGAAGTGGTGAGAAGGTTAATCTTTTGCTTAATGAATATAAATGTAAATAATTTTTGTATCTAACTATCGTGTAGAATGTGTGGTAAATACATGTGTGTGCATGATTTATTAAATAGTTTAAGGGATTTGTGAATAAGATATCAAGTAAAGACTTTTTGTCAAATAATATATTTCTATAATATATTTGTATACGTATATGTAATGTGCGAGTGAGTGTAGGGATTCATAGAATTAATAAGTGTAGTTATGAAATGCTAATAAATGATTTTCTGTTGTTTTGTAAGGTTGCAAGATTTATTAATATTTCTACATGATTTCTTTTGTCGGTATGTGCATATATGCCATTATGCTTATTGAAGAACTCTTAGGTTCATTAATTGAATTTTTTAATTCGTTAGTTTTTGTTGATTTTCGTTAAAAAGCATGCATTGTAATACATATTCATTTATAGGATCGGTGCGTGGTACTTAACTAATTAATTTGCAGATTTTCCAGTCGAGTCAAGAAAGGTTAAGGTGGGGTTTTAAGTTGCAAATTTTGTTTATCCCTATTATATATTTTGCACAAGTTATATATGTGATATGCAGGCATAGCCTTCAGGCTATATGAGAAAGAAGTTGTAATCTCGGGACTATTTACAAAAGCAGTGATAGTCTCGGGTTTCTATAAAAGCAGTTATGGTCTTGGGACTAATTACAAAAGCAGTGTTAGTCTCGGGCTAAAAATGAAAGGAAAGGAAGTTATGGTCTTGGGACTAATTACAAAAGCAGTGTTAGTCTCAGGCCGAATACGAAAGGAAGTAGTGGTCTTCGGACTACTAGTTTTCGTCTACGGATGATACTATGAAAGTTTAATTCATGTATATTCTTGTTGTGAGTTATATAATCTGGATAAATGCCCCCACTGAGTCTAAAGTACTCACCCCAAAACTTTTAATCTTTTCAGGAGAGGACTCGGGCGATGACCGGCGTGGCACGTGATGGTGGTCAAGGACGAGTTTAAGAAAGAATAATTTCAGAATTTGTTTAGTTAATAAGAATTATGACATTTTCAGTTTTAAGTTCTTTTTCCGCTTCTTAATTTATGCGACAGTGTTTTTTTTTTTTTTACTAAATATTCAATAATATTAGTTCTTTTTATTAAGTAAAATTGGTGCGTTACATATATGTTTTGAGATCGTAGAAAATTAATGCATGTTGATTGTTTTATTATTATTATTATTATTATTTTTGTTGTTGTTGTTGTTGTTGATTGAGGAAGTGTTCAATCATTTTTTTTTTGCATGACTAGGATTTTTGGTGCGAGACTTTTATCTTCCTAAGAAAACTAGTCTTTAAATTAATATTTTTATAAGTATTCCTCTTCTCGCAAAATCTTAGTTTTTTTAAGGATTTAGAAATTTAAGTATTTATTTCTTTAATCACATGGAGTGTTATATAATTAATTCTTGTGCAATAAGAAAATATATTATGTTCATCATTCTTAATTTACTTTAAAACAAATTTCCTTCGATTAAATCTTTTAGTTAGAGATAAATTATCAAATAAGCCATAGTTATCTCTTTTCTCATTCCATTAGTTATTATAAATAGAGTTAAGTTTCTCTTCTTTTTCTCATACGTAAATCTCATTCCTAATGCCTATACAGAGATATTCCGCATCCCTTTTCGTTTTCCTATTTTTCTGTAAGTTGAATTTTTTCAACTCTTTTCGTTATCTCTGTGTGCTCGTATGTGTTCGAATTTCTTTCTATATTTGATTGTTGTTTATTTATAGTACTATTATAAGTATATGATATAGATTTGTTTTAGGAGTGGGGTAAGCCGTAAGTGTGTGTAAGTACGTATGTGTGCATGTGGGCAGTAGATGTAGATTTAAGATTAATTAAGTGTATTTTTGATCAATATGCGAGTTTTTGCTAATTGTTATGCAATACATAGATAATGCTAAGTAAAATTTTAATCATGTATGAAATAGAAATTTGAATTAATAAAATTGCTAGGTGTTTTATTATCATATGATTATTTTGTCTAGTAATGGATCAGGGAAAGCATGCGAAATTTATTGCTATATGCTTATTTTCCTTCGTCTAAGTTAAATGGGTTTACAGGCTTTGTGTGTGGCCTATTCTTTAATTAATAAATAATACTAAATAAAATTAATGAAGTGCATGTATAGACAAATAAGATAGGAAAACTTGTATTCGTACTCTTAATTGTTGATTCATTTCAATTACACGTGTTATGTGCATGTATGATCAGAAAGGTGTGTTTTCTTTTAATATTTAGTCATAAGTATTGAAACCATATTTAGATATTTAGGAGGAATAATTAAAAGTAGTCAGAATATTTTCTTTCGTAAATTAGGCTTGTTTGTATCTATATATACAGTATGATCTAAGATTAATAACTTAAGAATCACAAATTGTCGATTTAGATGAGTTCTGTCTTTTATTTGTAAGTTTTGATCATTTACGAAAGTATGTATTTTGACATTTCATAATTATCATTTAGGATTGGCGCGCAAGACTTGACTAATTAATTTGCAGATTTTTCAGTCACTCAAGAAAGGTTAAGGTGGGGTTTTTAAAGTTGCATTTATCATTTATCACTATTATATATTTTGCACAAGTTATATATGTGATATGCAGGCAGATCCTTCAGGCTATATGAGAAAGAAGTTGTAATCTTGGGGCTATTTACAAAAGCAGTGATAGTCTCGGGTTTCTATAAAAGCAGTTATGGTCTTGGGACTAATTACAAAAGCAGTGTTAGTCTCGGGCTAAAAATGAAAGGAAAGGAAGTTATGGTCTTGGGACTAATTACAAAAGCAGTGTTAGTCTCAGGCCGAATACGAAAGGAAGTTGTGGTCTTCGGACTACTAGTTTTCGTCTACGGACGATGCTATGAAAGTTTAATTCATGTATATTCTTGTTGTGGGTTATATAATTTGGATAAATGCCCCCACTGAATCTAAAGTACTCACCCCAAAACTTTTAATCTTTTCAGGAGAGGGCTCGGGCGATGTGCGGTGGAGCGAGTGATGATGGTCAAAGAGTCAAAATGAGCTTTATTTAAATGTCATTTATATAGTCTTCCGCTGTAAAAGTCTTTATTATTTTCATGATGTAGAAAGATAACGTTTCCTTTTATTTATAAAAATTGGGGCATTACAGAAAACCCCAAACTCCCAAACCCCAGGTCTTTCTTTGAATCCGTAATCAAAGAAACTAGGTCCTTGAAACCTGCAATCTAAGACCCAGGCTTTGTTCTTACCCACAAAAGAACCGTAGGTTGTACACTTCCCCGAAAAACTGTTGTAAGGTTTGGTTCGACCCGTAATCGAACTGGTTAGGTTGTTTGGTACCCGCAAACCAAGTGGAACGTTTGATAAGCATGTGTAAGCTTATCTATTGGATTACTTCCCCTAAAAGGAAGTCGTGAACATAGGACCGATCTCCGAACCACGTTAAAATACTGTGTCATTTACTTAGAGTACTTTATATTCAATTTTCTAACCAACACCCCTGCACGAAAACGAACTTTCATTCTGCACTAAAACGGTTCAGGGAACTTGACCTTCCCTCAAAAGGTTTTCAGTTTTGTAACGAGTCAAAACCCCACC
This sequence comes from Schizonepeta tenuifolia, assembly GCA_029490685.1. Lineage (NCBI taxonomy): Eukaryota > Viridiplantae > Streptophyta > Magnoliopsida > Lamiales > Lamiaceae > Schizonepeta > Schizonepeta tenuifolia. The sequence continues at coordinate 76,484,782 of CM055956.1, read as the reverse complement.
AACTTCCGCAATGTTAGTAACTCTGGTTAAAACCTTAGTCAGCTTTGATCCTGACTGAGTGAAGTGCTCCAACTGTCCTTTGCAGTCGTCAATCTAGTTGAACTGAGAAGTTCACCAAAAAATAAAATTAATTTTTATTTTAAAAATCCCTACTTATGTATTCCCCCCATACACCAGTTACTCGTTATCGGGACCATCACTCTCTATTCGGTATTTCTATTTATCTTAAATCTTCATTTTAAATATTTTAATTCCTAATATTGCTATTTAATATTTTATAATCCTAAAACTTCCAAAATAATAAAAAAAACACGTTTCAATATGGTATATACAATCTCACATATTTGATAGCTATCTTCATTCATATATTTTTTTATTATAAACATTTTTTATTCATATATTCTATTATATTGAATGTAAATTTCATTCAACGTTGCTTTTTCAATGAAACTCTAACTATATGAAAGATTATAAATACTTATAATCAATGTATATTTTCTCATCATTCGCACCACCAGTTTATTTGATCAACTTATTTATTAGTTAGTCGAATAAATAATTATATTTCATAGTTTAGTTTAATTTAATTTGATCAAATTATTAGTTGATCGAATAAATAATTATTATTTTTATAAAAAATTTAATCATATAATATAGTGAAGTTTATGTTCGTAATCATCTTTCCCATTTATTTTGATTCTCTTAATTTTGCATTATTAATCCATGATAATATTATTCTATACTATATATTCATATAAGAATATGTATCAAAGTTTTGGACTCAATCTTCATCTCCATCTCACGACTCTACCTGTATGTATATCATTTACCTCGAGAAGATCTCTACATATGTCGTGTACAAATATGTTCATGCAATAATGTGAATTCTTAATCTCTATTCGCACGCATCATTTATATATATAGCTTTATTTATTGCATATTTATGCTAAAAATTTATACCTAATTACCTATACTTGCAAAGTGCAAAAGTACACATATTGGAGGGTTTTATTTGTAAAAAAAGTAATTAGACAAAGTCCGAAATATACGTTTAACTTGCATCATTTATATATATAGTTTTATTTATTTCATATTTATGCTAAAAATTTATACCTATACTTGCAAAGTGCAAAAGTATACATATTGGAGGGTTTTATTTGTTAAAAAAAAAGTAATTAGACAAAGTCCAAACTATACGTTTAGTTAAAAATTGTTTAGTTTGGTAAGGCTATTATGTTTGGTATTTATCAGTGCGGGTGACATTTATTTGAGAAGGTTTTGACTGATTAAATTATAGTGGTGCATGTCAAAGCGTAAGGGAATAATTCAAAAAGTGTTCTTTGTAAAGGATGCTTATTCTTAAGCTGATCAAAGAGGTCTTCTATCCTTGGCAAAGGATGCTTATTCTTAAGGGTGATCTTTATTTAACTCTCGAAAGTCTATACACATCCTAATAGAACCATCCTTTTTTCTAACGAACAAAACAGGTGCTCCCCATGGTGAAACGCTCGGTCTAATGAAACCAATATCTAACAACTCTTGTAGTTGGATCTTAAGCTCTTTTAACTCTTTTGGTCTATGCTCTATGCAGAATGGCGTAGTTAATAGATAATCGATCCATCCCATGGATTATATCTACGTCGAACATTTTTTTTTTGTTACATTCAGATCATTTGCTATGATCTTTTAAAAGATCCTAAGTCCAATTTTATGTTCGAGCAAAACTTAAGGGAATAATGATAATTTCTCCTAAGGCATGGTTATTCTCATTTCATAATTAGTGCGCTCTGGTTTTACTTCTATAGAGTCAATAGGCACTAAAAAAAAAACGAATATAAAGTTCTGGTATGAAGCAATTTATGACAGGGTAATTAGGAGGTTCGTCCAATACCTACCAAATTTCCTTTGCCCCTATTGTGCCCCTCTTGTCTAATCATGAATGCCCTTGCACTCTGCTGCTGTTGATACTCCTGTTGCGTCTGAGCCTGAATTGCCTTTAAGGTTTGGGGCTGACCATACTGGTTTGGTTCCACCGTTTGAGACGGTTTCGGGCAATACCTCTTCATGTGCCCCATCTTCCCGCATTTAAAACAATTACTCGTGCCTGCTTGACAAGCATCGGGATGCATCTTGTTACACTTAGGACATGTAGGAAGAATGATTTTTCCTTGGTTGTTTCCTCTTTGATTATTGTTCCTTTGTTGCCATTGCAACTGTCCTTATGAATTATTTCCCTTCCACTGTCCTGATTATTTATTTCCTTGTGGTTTATTCCCTTGCCACGGCTTCTTACCGTAGTTGTAATTCTGGTTAGGCTGCTGAAAGCCTTGCTGATTTCTTCTCTGGTTCCCATAGCAGCCATTGTTGTTTCCTCCTTCCCATTTCCTTTTTTCTTTATAGTTGTTATTGTTGTTGGAAAGGTTTTGAATTGGAGCCTGGGTTGGTGTTGGTATGGATGCTATACTCTTTCTTTTAACCGGCACAACTGCCTCTATTTCTAGGACTCGTCCTAGTATTTCCGTATAGCTCAATCCCTCGTGACTGGCTAATGCTACTTCTAATTTAAACTTCTTTGCTATTTCCTCTTCGGTATCCACTTGATCAGATGCATACTTATCATAAAATGCCTCTTTAAATTCTTTCCAAGTAATTGGAGTCATTTGCTCTGCCAGCATAACTTTCTGCCTAGCCTTCCACCAATAATCAGCTGGTCCGGCTAGTTGAAACGCAACACATGAAAGGCGCTCCTTATCAGTATATCCTAAAAGCTTAAAGATTATTTCTATAGATCGTACCCAAAGCTCAGCATCGCTTGGGTTACTGGATCCATTACAAACAGGTGGATTTCTTTTGAAGAATAAATCCTCAATGTTACGATGTTGTGGGGGTAGCGGGAGTGAAGGGGTTGCTTGGTGTTTTTGCTCTTTTTCGCTTCCACGTTGTCCTTGACCTCTACCAGGTCCTCTAAGACTACCAGGTCCGCTTCTGGTGTTAACTACTTTCGGTGGCATTTTTGAAACTATAAGAAACAAGAATTCTCATTAACACTTTTGCTTTTAAGCTTTCGCTCACTCACTAAACCCTTTTTCTAACTTAAACAAGTTCACGGAAGAGAAACAGATAATAACTCTGATACTAGCTCTTTAAACTTTTAACTTCTCAAGTTATACCAGAATATTCGTCTAAACTTTTCTTCTAATCGTGTTTAGAAGAAACTTTCACAAGATCAAAGCTCTCTCACGGGGTCATAAGTATATATATACATGTTAAAAAATAGAATACTGACTTTGCCTCCAACGAGGACTTTATACAAAACCAAACTATGACTAGTCTGAATTAGGCTAACTGCCTATCTATTGTACAGGATGTATTAACAAATTGCATCTCTGTACCTACTGGAAGTACTAGAACGGAAATGATCCATAAAACTCCGTATTCGCATAGAGTACTACAAAAAGAAGTCTACTGATCCGATCTATATACAAAAATATCTTAAAACTACTAATACTTTTATGACTGACTACTCAAGAAGCTGCAGTTGAGTCCTCGCTGCCTTCTACAACCAAAACCTCCTTAAGATCCCTCATAGGGTCCTCCTCTAAGTCTGCTCTAAAGATTGACGCAAGTGAATTGCCAACCTTAGTCGTAGTGCTGTCCATTGGCACTAGAGGTAGTGGCGGTGGTATCTTTGGGACGGTCCTCTCTAAGTCGTCCAAACTAGTCACTACTGTATGCTTCTTCAGGGGAAGAAGGTGCTCAGGGGTGGACTAGGCATGTATGCCTCTGGGAAAGGGACCCCTAATGGTCCTATCCCAAACTGTCCCCTAACTCCGGTCCAAGATGTACCAAGCTAAGTCTGACGTCGATCCCACCTCCTTAACAAGCGAGGCTGGCTCTGGGAGATAGTTGTTAAGTGGAGCATGTATAGGTGGTATTTCTAGCAACTCGGCAAACACTGGGTCCATCTCGAAGAGTGACCGTGGTTTTGGAACAACCAGAATGTAGCGGTAAAGGTAAAAGGGTAGTATAGGAATAGGTACAATGTATCGACTATGTAGATGTCATGCCTGAGTTGTTAAGGCGAATCCTATAAAGTCTCCTGTGGGTTCTACAGCGTCTCCCATTAAAGTGAGATAGTACCAGGCGGTGTTGTTTGCCCATCCTTGCCACTCCTTGGTAGTCGACCGATAAGGTCCTTCATAGCTTTCCGTTCACAACAAAATATCTAGCCGGGTAATAGTGCGAAGCGAAGTCGCTGACAAGCTGTCTTATGTCATGACCTAAGTCGTGTGCGTAAATATGGTACTCAAGTATAATCTGCTCTACGATGGAACGCTCTCCTAGAGGTATAGCCGTTCGTAGTCCAACATGTCTAGCAGCTATCCTACGGGGTTTAAAGACAATACGGATCAGTGACTGGTAGGATAATTAACATATCTTAAGAAATTCTTAAATTACAATTAGAATATTCCATTATTCAAATTGCAATACTTAACCACTTAATCACAACTTATCTTAATCATCTAGCAATTTCAAGAAATTGCACTCAAACAATAAACGTAACAAAAACATTTCCCGCGATTTCTTTCCATCTTTTAACTTTTTATCTTATTATTCTTTATTTTATTTCCTTGAAAGGAAACTCTTACGGCTTTCATTTATAAAAACAAGTTGACTCCAACGAGTCTGTGTTCATGTCACTTTGCGCATGTGACATTCGCTTATTCACTTTGATTCTCTTTATTCCGTCCTTCTCGTTCCGATCATCTCTTGACTATTTGGAAACCAACCCTTCTTAAACGTCTATGTTCTTAATGAACCGGGATGAATCTTAGAGCCATAGTCTAAGTTCTCATGCCAATATACTTCTAAAAAATAAAGGAAATTATAGCTCAAATAATTTCACACACTTTCACAAAGTATAGTACTCATACTTTCACATAATTCACATAATATCACAAAAGTATAACTCTTATACTTCAATCAATTTCATTCTTGGCATACTTATTCACAATCATACTTGCTTTCATACTTTAATAAAAATTCTTCTTAAAAGAAATCACACTTCTGAAATTCTTTCCTTTCTTTCCTTCTTTGGTTAAGTCGACGTAGCGGGAGGTTGAGTTGTCGTCTACACTCTCTTAAACTTAGTGTTACAACCTAACTTTACTTGAAAGAAGACTTAGGTGTAGAGCATATACAAATACTTCATCTTACTACTGAAAGAAACTTGTATGCAGAGCAGAAACGATTGCTCTCATACCACTCTGTCACAGCCTCAAATCCCGAGGGACGGCAAAGCCGGGGTGCAACTAGGGGTTGGATTAAAGAAGCGGGGAAGAGGGGGGATAAATAAATAAACAGACATTAATTAAACGACAACTGATATCTATGAACAGATTTTATTGAAAGAAAGAGAGTCGACCTTGAAGGATCGCTCGACAAGTTGTTCAAAAGTTAACTAAGTTCATTGTACGGGACTTTAGACAAAAGATAGGTTTACAATAACTCAAAAGATTGGCAGCGGAAAGCGTAAAGCTTGACATACAGTTCTTCATTCTAATTACAACTATATACTCAACCTCCTCCGCTCCTGACACTCAACCTGCACATTTATAAAACATATGCAGGGAAAAGTATAAACATACTTAGTGGGCACATTGCCGAAAACATATCATAAGTATAGATTAATCAGGCATCTTATAAATAGCGCATCGGAGTTTTTCATCAAATGCCCGTGCCTATTAAACATTTTCTTTGACTTTTCACAATAGCTTGCGCAAGCATTTTTCTGTTAGATGTTACGTTCAACTTGCCCAATAGTTTTCACCGTGGCTGGCTACCCCTCAACAGGATACCACACACACCGGCTACCGTGTACACTAACTCTGGAAAGCAGTCGGCTAACTCAGAGTCCGATCGATTTAGTTAGCAGTCGGCTAACTCAGAAAGGCAACAAGAGAACTCACATAAAATAAATATTTCATTATCAAAGCTGTAAATAAAGATTTTCGAGCATCGCTCATTTTATTTCGTATATAGAAAAGCCCACCTTTAGGCGATTTACAGAACAACTAAAGCTTTCGTCTTCTATCTTCCGTCCTGTCTTCTAAACTCGACTTCCTCCTTTGAACGCAAATAATCAAACTTTAATAAGCGGTCGAGACAATAAAGGAAAAGGAAATCGAATTCGTTTTAGACTTTTAAGCCTTTGTACTTAACTACATTCTTTTGATTATTAAAGAAACGAGACTCGAACAATTCTCATTTAGAAACTGACTCGTCTCATTACTTGACACTTATTTCAGTTAATAATGGAAGTCGATAACTTATAACGACTTAGAAGTTCACAAGGAACGAAGTTGAAAAAGGATTCAACTTAAGAAATTAGGCTTACGAAAGTTTCTGCACAAAGCAGAAGTTCTGGAGTTCATACAGAACAGATTCCTGCGAAACAGGGGATGAAATTTATACCAAAAGAAAGCTACGGATGTCTATTTTATTTTTCAATTTATGGATCTCGATTTCGTTAAGCGAGTAGAAAGTTATGACAGTTTCCGTAATGTATCGCAAAACAGTCCGCGATTAACCCTAGGTGCTCGTATATCTCGACGCACAACTTCCTAAGTTCGACTAATGTTTTACCACCTTTATACTCACGAATTTTCAGTCTCATGACAGTCAATACGCACAATCTCTCATGACAAACTTCTTTATATTTCTCGATTAAAAACACGACGTAAACTTCCTCGTTTTTTTTCCAACTACCAATTACTAAACTATTTCAATTCCAAATCAATTTCACTCATCAACTTCTAGTTCATAAACTATAACTTATATCATTTCATACCTCGAATGGAAAATATCGTCAACTACAAAGTTGTTCGTTTATCAACATCAATCATTAATATCAAATTGGTTTTCCTTATTCGACTTTCCTATCGATACTTAGACTTGTTTCTTCGTCTTTTATCAAAATTTCAACTTCTTTAGAATTCGTTCAAATTTTCTGATTACGATCATTAACTAACAAGATTAACATATATTCAAATCATAAACCTAAATCATTATCCAATCTCGACTTATCGACGATTCTTCGTCTCTTAATAAAAATTCGACAGTCTCCGATTTTGCTCAAACTTTCCAATATCGTTCATCAACTATCAAGATTCACTAATACGAAAACCATAAACTCAATTTATTATCGAATCTTAACTTATCATCGGGATTTCGTCTCTTACGATTTTTATTTTATTTTTAGAAAAATCCAATTAAATTATATAATCATCCACAAACTTACTACATCTCATTTCTATCATCACATCAACCAAAACATATCAAATACTAAATCATATCCTCACTTCTTCATCTCTTACCTTTTTATTTTATTATTTTTAGAAAACTCTAAAACAACTCATGTGATCATCTATCAATGCATAGAACATGAATCCACCAATCAATCCCCAAAGAAAATCGAACTAACATCAAACCCCTAATTCTTATAAAATTTCGGTATTCATCATTTAATTAGGAGGATGATTTCCACATGATTTCTATCCATTTAATTCATTCCTAAGCATACTATAACATGTATTAATCATAGAATCATCATCCTACTTCATCTCCAAATTTTTGAAAAAAACAAGACTTGAGGGAAGGAAGTTTTGTTCGGTTCAATCTCGAGAGGAAGCTCTTACCTTGTCGATTATGGACTCGGAAATAAGAATGATCGGTAGATGGATGACTTGTGGAGCTTGAGAGCTTGAAGATGACTAACAATGGAGGATTTGAAGAACAAAAGAGAGAGAGAGAAAAATGAGAGAGAGAGAGTGGCGGCATAGGGAGAGAGAAATGAGGGAGAATGGTGATGAGGTGTGTAGTTACTATTTCATAAAGTGATAAGAATCTAACAAAGGATGAGTCATCATCCTCACAGGCGGTTTAGTAGTGATTTTTTTAGCCGGAAATATCTCATTTTCGGGTCTAATACGATGTATTAAAAATCGAAAAATAAATTCTTAGACGGTTACATTTTTTACGAAATCTAATTCGACCGCTAGATTAGAAATAAATCACTTACACGGAAAGCATATTTCAATTTCGAAAATCCGATGAAAAGTCGGGATTAGACAGTCCAAAATTCGTCAGGAAAAATAATAAAAACTGACTTTCTCCGGTGAACTCGTATCGAAGAAAAAGTGAATGTAAAGTCTGACGGTTTTTCGATCTGAGTTTTCGAACGAAAATTCTATCGGACGCGAAAACCCTAATACAGTAGTCGTTCAACCGACTTCTGAAATTTATTTTCAAAAACGGATTTCACCGTTAGTTTTAGAATTGAAAATCCTTAACTTAGGCGTGCAAAGTCTTAATTAATAATTTTTTTTTCCTCGTTGGAAGAAAATATCTGGGGTATTACAAGATATAATTTAATTTTTTACATGGTAGTGATGAAGTTTAATGTTATCTTTGTCAATCATGCTCGTCGTGAGATAAATATAACAGCACATGATTTAATTGGTATAACAAAGACTTGATACCATACACATTCTGAGGCATGATAATTGATAAATTGGTTAACGTAATTACCGCTATAAATAAAGTTTACCAAAATCTGATGTTTTTAAAATAAAATTTGAGAAGGTTGCCGAGGGACTAATAATAGTTTTCTATAATTCTTGAAAAGTTCCTTGAATAATGGATCATGTTTGTAGCATTTTCCTTCAAGTAAGATGCATTATGTCGTCAGAATGATAAGATAGCCACCTAAGGTTTCACATTGACATGTAATGTAAGAAGACCTTTTGATTAAAAGATTAGTACATGCTCCCTCAAACTTTTAATAATAAGGCTATCTTTCCTTTTTTTAGTCGCCCTTGAATAATAGAGTCATTCCATTTTTATTTTTTTTTGTTGATATTGTGGGAACCCGCAGCCGCTATCTTCGGTGCGCACTGGGTAAACCCCCGTCTCTTGTGCAGTAGCCTGCAAACCACACAGGGCAGGTAAACCACACTTTCCAAGTATAAGTGTGACATGCTCGACCTATAGAGGTGCTTCATAAGGTTCGAACCTGAGACCTCTTAGTCTCAGGCACTCACTTTTACCACTAGGCCATCCCTAAGGAGACAGAGTCATTCCATTTTAAAATATGATCCCATCGTTATCTTATTATTTTAATTAATTTTTCCATTCACATATATGAATCTCTTTCTTCAGCACTTTTATTTCTTTCTCTATTAATAATTACCTAACTTTTTATTAAAACTTGTGATGCCCCTAAAAAACTACTGAGACGGAAGGAGTAATTATTATTACAAGAATCTATTTTATAGTATAAAACATTTTAATTGCATACCCGACCAAGCAACAACATGAGCCGCTAGTGTTATAAAGTTTGAACTAATGACTTGTATTATCTCTTACTACTATTTAACTCATTTGTGATAATATTATTTATATGGAAGCACAATAGAATAATGAATATGAGTTAAAAAGAATGAAGTCATGAATACATACATCAAAATCAAAAATTAGGGTTATTATGTTGAACTTCATATTTACCATTGTCCTCAATAAAATTCTACTTTTGTTTTTTTCATGAAATAATTAATAATACAAAAAAATGTAAGTTTACACATTTTTTGAGTATATGTTTACACAACATGTGATACTTATTCAAGGACAAATAGAATTATAAAATAGTAATTTTCAGAAGGTTATTCTTTTTCTTTTTTTAGTTGGGTGAGGGGAGAATTATAAAATAGTAATTTCAGAAGGTTATTCTTTTTCTTTTTCTAGTAATTGTTATTACAAGAATCTATTTTATATAAATACTAATAGACCACATGTTTGTGGTGAAGGCAAAACTTCATCGAAAGCACGATATGTATCAAAGGGGTTGGATTCTGAAGAGTACGTATTTAAGGGGAAGCATATGGGGGAGTCGAGGCGCAATTGCGCTGGGCACGGATGCGCGCCACGTGGCAAAGGCGGTTTGTTGATTTTTTTCGCCGGTTTCGCCAAACCATTGACGATTTTGATTTTTGCATTACTTTATTATCACCTTTTTGGGAAATGTCAGATAAAGTTGAAACTTTATGGCTTCGGGCCCACCGAGTTCTTGAAGAGTCACGTCGGAAGATTTAGGGGAAAGATTGTCTTCATCGTCTCGTCATCGGCCAACCATATTATGTTCAAATGTGCCTTCATTTTCTGCAATCTTTGTATCGATAGCATAGCTCTTGTGATCGAAAGAGGTATTAACCAGTATATGTTTATCGTTCTTGCTAGTTAACTTCAAAAAATTGCAGATCTCGATCTACATATGATATCTGCATCTTCGGACGAAATTGCCCCTGTAAACCTGAATCTTCAGACGACTTTTCCCCTATGGCTCTTCGTGAGTATGTGTGTGTGGTACTAGGCCGAGTAGTTGCTTTCATTCTCATTCTCATTCCTTGTCTTATTATCCTTCTTCTCTGATAGGCTTCTGAATTCTTCATACTTCTGGCCAAAAAGTTTAAGGTAAAGAGATGGATAAATGTTCAGAATCTTCTGATCGTCCACGACGCATCACTCTTAACACTAGTAAGAGGGAGGTGACTGAGCCAGGCAAACGCAGTCGGAGACCGTGTAAGGCGCAAAGGGGATGGAATAGTTCTACCTGCTGCCGTCTTGATTTCTCTGAATCGTTGAAAGCCATCATCGAGATAGAGTCATCAAACGACACCGTGAAGGCCGAAACGAGCCAACAGAATGTAAGACATGCAGTTGAGGAAGGGATATCAGCGGAAAGAAACCCTAATACGTCGGCAACTCCCACAACTATTGCATTTCCACGGGCTTTTCTGGAACCCATACAAGCCTTGCCGAAAGAAGTAGAGGTATTTTTTTTCCTTTAGAGTCCCCCTCGTATGGAAGAAGCCCTAGTATATAATTTAATTCTTGGTCGATAAATCATTTTATCCGCAGGATGTAAAAGAAAACGAACATCTATTGAAGCTATTGACCCACCAGGCTGAGCTATTGATCGCCAAGGTGAGCTCTTAACCCAGCAGGGTCGGCTTCTGACTGAGCTGAGCGAAGGGTTTGCGATTCTTCGTGATGTCGTGATGAAAGGATGTAATATATGTAATAGGGGTACCCCTCCATCCGCACATACAACTCCACCCCAAGTGGTGAAGGTGTTAAGGGATCCTCTCCGTTTCACTCCACCGGCACTTCACGAGTATACCACCGGGATGTCCCCTCATGTTCCCTCATTTTTTATCAATCATCCTTCCTAAAGTGGCTGGAAGATCTCGCAATGGAAAAGTGTATGTGTCTAATTCCACAAGTTAAAAGTTTGTAAACTATTTGTTTTAGCTCTCTGTTTTTAATTTAGGCATCGCACTGTTCGGTTGCCATTCGAGAGAAAGAAGTATGCTGATGCCAACTGGTTCTCAGAAATATGGGACTGTAATGTCCGCCTGCGTGGTGAGGTATGAACTGTGTACCAGCTCATATCTTTTTTTTGGTTTGTTTCTGTTGGCCGTTATATATGTTCTTCCTATATATCTGTATGTGCTTAATGTAGCACTTCGACGTGCTATTGAACATGCTTGCGGTTGAGTTTGACCACAAGTGGGGGCAATCAATGCGGGATTTTTCAATACTCGAGTCTTGGTGCTGGGTTAGTACTCTCTTCCTGATTTTAAGTTTCCAAAAAATGTGTTATCTTAACTGATACTCATCATAGTGTTAAACTTTATTTGATCATTTAGATTGTTAGCTAGCTGTAATGAATATATTTGTGAATTTGTTGATATCTCCCTTCAACATCATGATTATGTCTCCATACGGGGGTCATATATTGCAAACATGCTGTTATGATATCCCCTTTATAGATATGATCAGTATGTAAGTTTTTGTTGTAATCATGCTTTATGTTTGAATTCACTATAAACATGCATGATGGTGTTCTCTTATATAACATTGCTCACACTCAAAGATATTATAGTATGATGAAAGCTAAGCTGAAAAAATTATAGTGTTGATTGTTGTTTGAAAGTTAGTGAATTTAAGTATATGTTGTTTTATAAATGCTCCTTACTGTGTCTTTATTAGTGACATTTCTTTTAACACCACAGGACGGTATGCTTCATCAGGATTACAAAGTGGCAGGTGCTACTCTAGGCGTTTACGCTCGTGGTAAGTGCCCGCAGGTTACCGGATTGGGATGGCGCTAGGTAAAGAGTGTCATCGGCTTTGGTAGGATCAACGGTGATAACTGGATTGCATTGGAGATCGACATATGCGCCCAGAAGATATTTGTGTACGATCCTATGCAGCGAGATTTTGGAGTCATTGCTCCAATCTTTTTCCACTTGTGCGGCCACATCCCAAAAATCATGGAGGAGGAGAAAATCTGGACACTCAATAAGCATGTCAGCGGTGCGAAAATCAGTTCATTCTGACCTGTTGAATGTTCCTCAAAGCCACAGAGGCAGCTGAATGATAACAACTCTGCAATTCTGACGACCAAATACTTGGAGTGTATTGGGTTTAACGGTAGGGTAGACGTTGTTCATCCTGGAGACTGTGATCTCTTTCGGCAACAGTTTTGTGTGATGCTTCACGCTCGCTTCATCTTAGAAGAGGATCCCATGGAATGAAGTTCACCAACCACTATATATTATATCCACTTTGTCAGTTCGTCTTGATTGATACAATGTTAAGTATTTTATTTTGTCGAACAACTAACTGGCCTGACACTGCTTGGTCCTCGGTTGCAGGATGAGGCTTTATCCTTGATTGTGAGGATAAAGCTTCATCCATGTTGCTGTTGCCGCATGGCGATGCATTTTTTTTTATTTTGATGTGGGTTTTCTGTAACCCTTTTTTCATCTTTTGGTGATGGTTTACTCATGCATGTTGTGATTCTGTAAATGATGAATTTGTTCTATGAAGACTGACTTGGTCACTTGGGTGTTATTAATGAAAGTGCTGTGAATCATATATTTGTTTTTATGATACGGCTGTGTTGTGTATTCTTCATTTTCATTGTGGGAATGAAATGTTTGAGGTGATGATGATTGAGCTTCATCTGATCAGCGACATTTTTATTGCAGTTGAGTTTGCAAGGATTTTTGGTTATTTTTTTTGTAGGTGATTGAGTTATGCGCATGGATAGATCACCATTTTGGTCGATGGCGTTTAGGGTCACAACCCTCAACCCAGTTGGCGTTGATTTAGGGTTTATCTGCATTTAATTTTCCAATACAAGCGGATAGGACTTCAAAATTTCCCTAATTTATAGGGATAGGATAGCAGGATACAAGATAGAAACAGAAATATGTTCAAATTACAGATACACAAGCATGGGAAGATGGATAGAAATAGACATATGTTCAGACTATTACAACATAACATAACATAGGCCTAACCGACTAAGTTTAAATTTTGCCAACTAGGTGGAGGAGGTAGAACACACAAAGCACAATAAGTTGAAAGTTCTTCCGACGGAGCTTCGACTTTAACCCTGCCACTTCCTTCTCCAATTCGCTGTTCATCACAGCAATGGAAGCCGAGTTTGCCTCTAGTTCCTCCCTCGACGTTGCAGCCTCGCGGGCTACAACCCTAAGCTCTTCCTGTAGAGCTTCCAACATCTGACGTAGTTGATTATTTTCACGCCTCAATCTTCGAATATAGTTCATCAGCAACGCAATCGGTTTTGGATCTGTGAACTGAAAAAACCTGCATCGTTCCTGGTGGAATCGGGGAACTAGTTAGTCAATTTCAATTTGTTCGTCCAATTTTTTTTGAAAATAAAGAAACCTATACCGGGCGCGCGCAAGTGTAATAACGCATAGCAGGGTGTTCGTCAGTCCACAAAATCCTCTGAACACAAGGTTCTTGATGATGACAGAGAGGTGGTTGGGCGGGTAAAGGATCCATGGCGTTGTCGGCCATTTTCAATCAAATGAACTGTTCCGACGGGTTGCTAGTTACTTGAGAGAAGAGAACTTAGACTAAGAGTGTTTAAGACTCGTGAGTGAAGGAACCCTACCTACTTTCCCAATTCAGAGGTTGACATGCATGCCATGATGAAAAACGACGACGTTTTGCCGATGATACTATTACTATATTACTAATCTCTTTATTTATTTATTTCAGCCCAAATGCAGCGCAGCCTGGAAATGTGGTATCGGGTTGGGTTACCAACCCACCATGGGGGCCCAACACTGTTGTGTCTCTCCTGTTAAAACCGTATTTTCCCTTTTCTCGCTCAAAAATATACCATCATTATCGATGCGGAAGTTAATTAGACGGTGTTGGGTGGATAAGAACTGTAGAAGACCAAGAAACAACCGTCCGTCGCTACGTCTTACCCTTCCCCTTCCCTTCCTGAGTTCTCTCTATAATATATATATATATATATATATATATATATATATATATATATATACGCCCCCCTTTGTTCGTTAATTAGTTCATTCCTTATTTCTCTTTCTTATTCTCTCTCTTTCTCTTTCTTTCTACCCAGCAACAGGCATGGCGTCACAAAAGGCTGTTAACAATAAACATCGTCACACAGACCCCGAGTCCTCAGTTTATGGCTTGACATCATCGAAGAAGATCGACACACGTAGTGAAAATGACGATGGGAACCCTAAACCTTCGAGAGTTGAAGGACTACTTGAGGTCTGCCTAATCGTTCATCAAGTTTAACAATTTAATAGCAATTATCTTTCTCTATTACTGGTTCAAAGCATAAAACCTTCATATACTACTTTAATCATTTTGGCAGGTTGTCCTCCAAGATCTTCGCCAATTAATTAATATCGAGAGGGTAAATGGAGAGAAGTTGGATGACATCAAGGGCTTGCTTTCAATTCTAGTTGTTCAAGGTGGGTGTACGGCACCAAGCGGAATGGAGAAGACCTCTTCGCCGAGGAAGACTATAGCACTGATGCAACACGAGCGGCCGCCTGTGTCGTCCCCGAAGGATAAGGTACCATGACCACAGACTCGATCAACCACTAGGTCACATCCTGGAACGAATGCTAACAGTGGTTCAAAAGAAGGGAAGGTTGTTGATCCGACTGCCGTGGTGGACGCCGGGCATTATTTGGCTTGGATGCAGGAAGCCAAAATAAGGTATTAACTATTGAAGCGATTGTCTTCCACTTCATTCGCATTTTAACATCATCGTTAATTAGAAAAATGTTGTCATGTAATCCGATTGTACTTTTGTTCTTCAATTTACAGTACCTCCTTAACTGTTTGTCTTCCTTCTGGGATCTACTCATCTGGAAACCACGTTTTTTTCACGGACTTGCAGTCAAAAAAGCAGAGACTAGGATGAGGTGTGATATGCGTTCGTTCATAGTACGTGTGCATATTTTTTTTTCACACATGGTAAATAAATTATTGTCGCTATATATGCCTTCTTCTTCTCCTCCTTCTCACAGCATGTCGAAGTTTTGTTAAATTTGATGGTGACCAAATTCGACAAGGAAAACAAAGCGCGTGACTTCTCAGTAATTGGCATAGGGGCTTTGGTAAGATTTATCCTCTCCTACCCCTTTGCATGTGGAATTCATGATTTAAGTCTCCGTGTACCAATTGTAATTGTGTTTTGTAATTGAGAGACCAGCATCATGAAGAGGGAATAGAATGTTTACTCGTCTTATCTTATTAATTGATTGATATAAGAATGATCAGATATGAACGTTCCTTCTTCATAATTATTAATTGATTGCATCACGTATGAACATTCTAATTCTAATGCTATTATGAATCATTTAGTCAGCGCTTACCTTTAAAGAAGGCACCTTTGGGGACTAGGGACCATCCGTGATGCCTTATGTACGAGGTTCTTGGCCTTTGAACCGTGGCAAGCCTTGGAAGAGTGTTCGCAGAGTCTTTGGCATTGGTTGGATTTTCAATCCATTTGAACATTGGATTGGCTATCAAATACACTTTCCACAACAGACGATTACCGTGTATGACTCGTTTCACCTTGGGCCGGACCACTTAGAGCCTTTACTTGATAGTATGAGGGTGAAACTGCCCGAAGTGTTTAAGAGGGATGGTCTCTGGGACTTGTTGGCTTATGGCGTTGGACTGAAGGAGAGATGGGATGTAAGTTATGATTACTCAACCCCACGTCAGGTGAAAGGCGATCAGTTTAGCTGCCTCGTGTTAACATGAAGTACGTTGAGGCTGTTTCACATGGACAGACCTTTATTTCAATCAAACCCGACAAGTGTGGTGTTTACAGGCTCCAGTACTGTGTGGACTTGTTTGAGTTAAGCTCTGAACTCTCACCTTTAGAATAAATGAGAATCATTTGGGGCTTAGCAGTCATATTCTTGTTTTTTTCTATGTAGATGTGTTTGTTTTGTATTGTATATCAATTGGTTTGGTTTGATCCAGATCGCCAAGCAAGCAAGTGTAATAGTGTCTTTTATGTAGAAAGCCTTTTGTATGAACAAGTTAATTTTACAAATTTTATGTAATTATGTAGAATTATTTGCGATCAATCGGTAATATGTTGTGATGTGATGTGCATGCACGAGATGAAACGTCCGTGTTTACGTTTGTGCAGTACTAAAAAACTTCTTCGTACTAAAATGAAATGAGGATAAAGCTATTTTTATTGCTTTCCAAATATAAATGTAAACAATGAAATAAAATGGGCCTTATATATTCATAATCATCAAAGAATGAGTTATCGATTTAGTTAGGCCTCTAATCTAGTCTTTAGATAACATTTAAGGCAAAATTGCATATAAATTCTAGACCTTATTTCAAAATCGCATTTATATCCCGACCTTTTTCAATTATCTCAAAAATTCTCCCCCCTTTTTTTATCGCAATTTCATCCCTCCGGTCAGTTCCGATGAGGCGATGAATTAAATGCTGACATGACACTAAACTTGGTGATATATTTGCCGCAACTTAAACATCAAATTCATAGCAAAATTTCTTGCAATTTACAAAGCAAATTCATACGCAGTTAGTGATATATTTGCTGTAACTAAAACATCAAATTCATAGCAAAAAAAAGTGGCAAATTCATACACAAATTACATAGCAAATTGAGAAAGCAAATACATAGCAAATTTAAAAAGTCGGGATTTAAATGCGATTTTGCAATAAGGTCGAAATTTATATGCAATCTTGTGTGCATAAAAAACGATGTCGTTTCTTCAATTGGAAGGATTTGCCATGTCAGCATTTCCAACTTCCATCTCAGCCTCAATTCATCGGAAACTGACTAGAGGGATGAAAATGTGATAAAAAAAAGGTAGAGCATTTTTTAGCTAATTGAAAAAGGTCGTCATTTAAATGCGATTTTGAAATAATGTCTGGAATTTATATGCAATTTTGCCAATGTTTAATTATCCAATTGTATCTATTCGTTAAAAGTCTTGGGGCTAATGTAGATCTGCTCAAGGACCTATAGATTTAGGTCACACATGTGTGAAACCTTCCTCGGGAAGGATGGGGCGGCGTGGCCGCGTGGTTCACATCATTTAATGACAAATTGAACCTTTCTTCTTCCCCACCACTGACCACCTCCAACCCCCCAACCCACCACCACAGTACAAATTTGACTCCATCACTCCATTACTAATCATCATCATCTCTAATCAGTTCACCCACACTTTATATTAATCTTGTACACTCACGGAGTTAAAATTTGACTTAGGGGCTTAGGAGATGAGGATGCGATTGTTGCAAGGTGGCCTAAAACACTACCCGACGGCTAGGTTTTACTCGTTGGACAAGGCCTCTGATGTTGATGCACCCTCCAATGGAACAGGTCAAAACCCAAGCCTTTCCAGCACCGCTACGCAGTCGCAGTCACCGGAGGAAGCAATCGCGCTGCTCCAAGATGGGATACAATGCTCTCAACTGGCTCAATCCTCCAAACATGCTGAGCTTATTTTGGTATTCCCTCTGTTTTTACAATCTGACTTTTTGACAAAGTTAGTGATGAATGTTTCTTCATCTAACCTTCCATGTTTGTTCCCTTATCTTGTGTGAGGTTGTAATGTAACACTCCATGTTAGTGATGTTGTCTTTTTGTCTAACTTTGTCTACCGAATCCATTTATTCTTGCTGCAAACAAGGCTCTTTTACTAATTTAGAGATTATGTGTAGTGCTTATGTAAATTGCAGGAGCAAGTTTTTGGGCTTGTCAGCCGTTTACATGAGCAAGTTAGAGCTAACGGTGTAATTCTCGCTGCAATTTACGAGAGTACGAAGAAGGAGAATGCGGCAACGAAACGTGGTAGACCACAGAAATCTAAGAATGTTGCTGAGGTCCGATTGTCTAAAAAAAGACGGGGCTGATGAAGTAGGAGTCGGACTGCGAGAGACTGAGATTGTTGGAACTACTCCTATTGATTATACTAGTACTACTTAGTATTTGAAATGAACTTAACTTCGACTATTACTAGTTTAATTTTGAAGTGTATGATTAATTTAATTTCGAAGTTGTAATCTTAGAAGAATAATTTTCTTAATTTTAGTAGTTTTATCTCTAATCTAATCTCTAGTTGAAAAAGAAAAAGATGATTTAAGTATGAGTTACTCCCTCCCATCACGAAATGATGCGAATAGGTTGTCCGGCACAGTTCATCATTTGATGAACACAAATAAGGGATAAACAGGGCACCATCTTGTGAACGGAGGAGTAATAAAAATTACTTCTGAAACAATCAGTGGAGACACCAATTCGCATTATATACACATCGTACAATCACTGACAACAATTTGCAGTATATACATATCGTACAATCACTGATTTCATTCATATGAATCGAGCCTAAGATCGAGCTCGATAATTTTACCAATTCGAGATCGAAAAAGTTTCGTGTGTTCGCGAGCATATCGTTCGAGTCCTGATCGAGCTTGCTCGCGATTCTAAAACAAGACCTAAATAAAACTAATTAAGTTGTTGACAAATCATCGCCAAACTCAAATATCTTTCTATCGAGTCGAGCTCTAGTCAAATTCGAATTCTAGTCGAGCTCGAGTCGAGCATTTTAGACGAATTTGAATTCTAGTAGAGCTCTAGTCGAGTTCGAGTCGAAGTCGATTAGATTATTCAATGCTATCGACCGACCCTTCACTTCTCTTCAATCAAATCCCTAGTCCTATTCGTAGGTCTCACGTGACCGTGTACTCATCTTGACTTTAATAGGCTATGACTTTTGGGGAGACGAGACTTTGGGTAGGTCGTCGGACTTTTTTACTCCACCATCATCACCATGAATGATGGCTTTATGCGAGCAATGAGGAGGCCAACGAGGGAACGAATTGGCCGGGCATCGAGGCGAAATTGCATTAACCATTAACCATCATCAGACATCCATCAATTATCATCATTGCGAATTTAATCAACTATGCTTCCTTCTTCTTCTTCTCTCTTTACAAGTCAGATCACATCAGAACACACAACACACACACACACACACACACACACACACACACCATTTACTACTCCATTCTTCTCTCTCAACCTCAACCCCATTTAAAATACACGCAATCCCGACTTCTTCTCTCTACGAAGTGAATTCACACATAGATTATTACCCGTTGAATATCAACAAACACACACTGTCTCTCTTGGAGTCGTCTTTCTCTGTGGGGAGATGACGCACGAAGTCGTTGACATTACTGAAGACACTGAGGATGACGTCGTTATACTCGAAAGGTGTGCATGCTACGATCAGGATGCACCACCCTACATCGGAACAGGTCAAACCCCAAGCCTCGACAACACCGATTGCCAGTTTCCAGAGAAAGCCAACGCGATTAAGAAGACGCTAGCATTATTAATGATTACTATTATATTACTTCTGATTGATTTGGTATTTATTATAAAATTATTTATGCTCTTACAAATAAGATTATTTGTGTTTGTGTGTCTGTCTGTATACCTCTTTCCTCTTACTCATATGATATAATGTCTCATGCTTATGCAAAATGCAGGAGAAAGTGCTTGGAGTTCTACATACATTAGTAGAGCAAGTTACTGATCACGGTGTGATGCTCGCTGCAATTCATGAGAATACCAAGAAACGTGGCCTGAGCTGTCCAGCAAAATCTGGGAATGTTACTGACATCCCAAGGTTTAAAAGAGCACGGGGCTGACCGAGGAAGAATCCATTGTTCCAAATGCATTTGCCCTCTGATGTGTTGCCAACCGCGGATGAACGGTGGGTCATGCAGCTACTATCATCCGGTGGAGACCTTACTGGAGATGTAAGCCTTTTGGCCCTCATTTGTATTTTTGCTTCAATTTTTTTCTTAGCTCATGCAGTTTGGTAAGAAAATCCTTGTTACTTTACAGCACATGGATGTGTTGTTGAATTTGCTCGTACTGAAATACGACCACGACCACACCCTGAAGCTGCCTCGCACTTGGAGCATTTTAGAGACATATTGCCAAGTAAGATTGTTTGATTCTCCAATATATGATTTATATTCAGAGATTAGATTAAATGAATATCATTAATGAGTTGCCAACTTTGTTAACAATCAATAATTAAATGGTTACTGAATTTATGTATCAGGATTCGCTGTTTGGAAAACGCAAGGATGATGTTATAGCGGACCTTGAATTCTACATACATGGCAAACACCCATTGCAATCGCGTGCACTCACGTGGCACAAAGTAAACTGTGTGTTCGGAGTAGCCTACGTCGACGATCTGCATTGGGTTGTTTATGTGCTGGACCTGAAACTGCAGCACATCACTGTGTGTGATCCAATGGGGCTTGGAGTCCAAGTGCTGGATCTTTGGTTCAAGGAAATGGCAACCGACATTCCCCTTGCCCTCATGGCGACAGGGTCATGGTCTAAAAGAAAAAATGCCCGACCACTTAACTCTAAGTGGACACTGTCGGCGGCTGCAGAGCACAAGGTCCATAACGTCCTTGAAGATAGTGGTGTGCTGGCGGTGAAGTACATACAAGCCATGACGTTTCCATCTGAAGGAATTATGTCTGTTGACTCATCTGCTTGCCTTGCCTACTGGAAGGAGTTCGTGGAAGACCTGCAGCGTTTGAAACCCCACTTCAAATGAATCATATTTAACTTGAAACTTTGGCTACTTTTTACCCCAAACACTGCTATTTATATTTTGTGCATTCTCATCTTTTGAGCTCTCATATCATCTAAGTGAGTATTCTACTATTATTAAGTTGTCATATGCGTGTGTACGTGTTTGTATCGTTCAACTTCAATATGGGGATATTCAGCAGTTGCTTGGGAATGTACATATATATATATATATATACATATATATATATATATATATATATATATATATATTAGGTTACCACCATGATCTGGTAAAACTTTCAATTGCGATTACTACATCGATAATAAGCGAAAGATACATTAGCACATTACTTCATAATAGCTAACTTGTAGCAAACAGCCATTGATAGGAATTAATTAACTGACTACTATCTGCCTCACGAAGATCGCCTTGTCCGACGTGGCTGAGTCGTTGCTGTTATCTCATCATCATCATTCAGAAATAGGAATAGAATAGAATTTCCCTTACATAAATATAAATATTAATGAACCTAATCATATTAACACAAATACATCGAATACTAGCTTTCAAACATTCATTTTCATAAGTTATGTTAAACTACAGCACCCTATCCACTCCGCACAGCAAGATCCTGGAGATCCACATTATTGAGGCCGCTCTCAAAGAGTAAACCCTTGAGTAATTTGTATGTTGGCAGACCGTGGTCAACGAAGATTTTAACTTCGTCAGTCTCCTACACACCAAAAAAAAACATACTTAAATAAATATATAATAAACATCAGCGAAAAAATAAGGAAGTGTCAACTAGTGCAAGGCGTTTGTAATGGCACGCCCATGGCCAATTCGAAGTGGGTGAGGTTCGCGATGCAAACTTCTTGGCAAGCAACGACATTAATGGGCACGGGGGACTTCGGCTTCTTGACAAGCTTCTTGGCCAACTTCGGCTTAATAAGCATGGAGGCTAATGTAAAACCCTTACTGATGGTCCCGATACGAGTTCTGGTGTATGAAGGGGGGAATACACCAGATAGGAATTTTAAAATCAACCCCCAAAAATTACCACAACTGAGTAAAAAGACTTAGCTGGAATCACAACTGAGTAAGAAATCTCAGCTGGAAGAGTGGTGCTGTGCGGAATGTGGTGGAAACAACAATAACTCGTATAAAACAACTCACGCTTAGATGCAAGGTCGGTCAACAACCAAATCAGTTGAAATGTAAAGATGCAGTTTTGAGAGCTGGTTAGTTGGTCAGTTGCATATGCAAAAAGTAACTGAACTGAAAACACAACACAAAGGAATTACGTGGCTCAGAGAGACCTCCTACGTCCACGGGGAGTTGTGAGACCACACAACTCAGTCCAAATTCTTTAGGACAGCTACCACAAAGCTTACGCGGGCTTTGCAACCGTACAGATGAGTTTGCGGGTACTTATCAACCTTACAGATAAGTTTGCGGGTACTTATCAACCTTTCTACTCAATTTCGGGAAGAGCAGGATCCTAACAACCTTTTTAGGGGATGTGTATAAGGGTGGGTTTTCCAACTACTAGCTCTAACAAAGAAGTGAGCTAGGATCTAAGCTTGAACGAATGAAGACTCAAACTAAGATCGAAAACACCAAGACAGATTCTAACTCTCTATGAACTCTCAGCTGGTGATGTTCTTAGAGAATAATTGCAGTTTAGCTTGTGCGAAGTATATCGTCGTTCTTTCGCTTGTCTGTCTCTTTTCTGTCTTCTCTGTGTTCTCTCTTGATGAATGAATGAATGCCTCTATTTATAGGCGGTGAGAATCAACTAGCTGTTGGAAGAGCCGTTGATCTCTGTTCTGTGAAAGCGATGGCTTGTCTCTCATCTCTGCAGATTTTCCCGATTTGGCAACTGTGAACTTCTACTTTCCTTCTGAGACAACCTTGTGTTGGGCCAAATGAGGTAATGACAGAACGTCAAACCTTCACGTGACTTCCTATTTGAAATTCAAATTTCAACCTTTGTCTTTCAACATTGGTTAGTCGGTCTGAAGAGGTCTTCAACATTGGTTTGATCTTCATCCGAGTGGTCTTCAGCTGATGTTCCATCTGATCGCTACCTTCATCTGATATTCTGTCTGAAGAGGAACAGTTGAACCCTCAGTTGCCTTGAACTTCATGTTGTCGATCTATCAGATTGAATCCTGCAACTGATGTTCCATCTGAACAGTTGGCTTCACATCTAATGTTCCATATCCGAACAGTTGGCTTGAATGCTCAGTTGTCTTTCTTACATCTGATGTTCTATATCAGAACAGTTGGCTTGAACGCTCAGTTATTTTTCTTCCATCTGATGTTCTATCCGAGTAAAGCCATCTGAAGTTCTATCCGAGTATGGCCATGATGCCGTCTTCAGCTGGAGTCCTGTAAAGATAAAATCTGAACATTGCTCAAACAGCGAGTCTAAATACTAACATTAGGAAATGGCAACATCTACTCGGTTGGGGTCAGTTGGTTTTGGAATCAATCAAAACTTTACTAAATTTCCCAACACTTATGACATTAAATTTTGCCAACATTGGTCGGGCAACATTTACATTTACATTGCACAGCGCACTGATTCCGTGTGATTCGTCATCTTCTTCCCCAAATTAACCCTAGCTCGCTGTATGTTATGTTATGTGATTTCCGTCCCAAATTAACCCTAGCTCGTTGGGTCTGTTTTGCCCTTCATGAAGGAAATGGATACAACCGCCGCCTAGATGCTTGCGATTAATCAGAATCAGAAACCAGACATTGGGATTCAACTCGGAATATTCATCCAGTGGGACCAAATACAATACAATACAGGAGGTATTTTTATCGAATAATTTATTCTTTCGATGTTCTTTGTAAATTAAATTGTAAATGTAAATTACATAATATAATCTCTGTTAGGATACTTGTGTAAGAAATACTTGGAGATCTGTTAGAATTGGTATTTGGTGTAATTGTGTTTAAGATTAGGGATTAATCAGTTTTGCATTTAAGCTAATTGATATCGATTTAAATTCGTCCCCTGAAATTGAGAGAGTAAAAGGTATTAAGGAAGAGGATTCATGTTCAAATGAAAATGATGATACAACCAGTAATTGTGTCGAACTTGCAGTGGGTGCAGTTTTTCCAGACCTGGATGATGTTTATGTCGTGTATTGCGAGTACACTCGCAGTAAGAGATTTAGCCTTAAGAAATGAAGCCAAAATTACTTCAATGACACAGATATTGTCAGGCAGAAAGTGTTCATGTGTTCTTGCGAAGGACAGATGGACCCAAGGCGTTGTGCAGATAATGATAAAATCCCAACATATAGAAGACAGGTGATCCGGAGCAACTGCAAGGCGAGGATTCGTGTATTCCAGACTGAAGTAGACGGTCAGTGGAAAGTTTCAGTATTTGTCGATGACCACAGTTACGAGTTGATTCCACCAAATGATGGCTATCTGCTTAGATCAACTAGATTGATGACACTGGCGAAGTCCGCACTTCTGAAAACATTCAGCAGGGCTGGTATTGGAGTTGCTAAATGTCATGCCTTCTTGTCGAAACAGGCAGGAGGGAGGAGAATGTGGGCTTCTTGAGGAAGGATGCTTACAACCATCTATCAAGACAAAGGCCCAAAAATAAGGGAGTGGATAGCGATGCTGCAGCACTAATGGAGTATTTCA
Organism: Schizonepeta tenuifolia; assembly: GCA_029490685.1. NCBI lineage: Eukaryota > Viridiplantae > Streptophyta > Magnoliopsida > Lamiales > Lamiaceae > Schizonepeta > Schizonepeta tenuifolia. Next base: position 76,460,039 of record CM055956.1, on the reverse strand, counting down.
TGAACAAGTCGAACGGCTCAACTGGATTTTACTATAATGTCAACACTGACGACGAGGGAAGGCTGACGGTATTTTACATGAGAGACAGTCGATCTCTTATAGATTATGAATACTTTGGTGACGTCATTTCGGTGGACACTACTTACAGGACCAACATTTATCATTTGTATTGTTTGCCAATTGTAGGGATGAATCATCATCGGCAAACTGTGGTGTTTGGACTTGGGTTTTTAGAGGATGAGACCACAGACTCATTTGAGTGGACTTTTGAACAATTTTTGAAATCTATGAAGGGTAAGGAACCTCAGGTTATATTCTCTGATCAATGCCAAACATTAATGAAGGCTATTGATAGTACATTCAAAACTGCAGCTCACCGATTGTGCCAGTGGCATGTCAGTCAAAACGCTCCTTCAAAATTTGGCAAGCTAAAAGAGACAAAGGGTTTAAGACCATGTTTAATTGTCTGATGAATGACTGCCACGATGAAGATGAGTTCAATGACGGGGGGCAAAAATTTCTAACGGACCATGGGGCTAATATGTCGAAGAAGCCGTATTTTACAACCATGTGGAACCTACGGGAACATTGGGCGTAGGTCTTCACCATGAATAAGTTCAACAGCAGTTTACACTCAACATCCAGAAGTGAAAGCATAAATAGTGCTTTGAAAAAAGAGTGCTCCGCTAAGACAACACTTTGTGAATTCCTGGAGGCATATGAAGAATTGTTAAGGGAGTGGCGAAGAAAAGAGGCTGAGGAGGATGTTGCCAACCGAGGATTCCCTGGGATGCTTGGTGACAATAGTTTCTTGAGCAGTGTGGCCAAATTTTACACACGCGAAATGATGAAATAGTATAAAGAGGAGGCAATTTTGTGTTTGGAAATACATACAATTACCGAACCAACAGATAACAGCGCAGAGGAGGCGGTTTTCGAGCTGAATGCAAGTTCGAGGTCGGAAAAGATAAGGACAGTCACATTTAATAGAAGAACACACCGTGCAGCATGCACTTGCCGCATGTGGGAATCATGCGGTATCTTGTGCGACCATATATTGAAAGTTTATTACAACAACAAAGTCAGCACAATACCAGAGCAGTATGTGCTACGTCGTTGGACCAAAGCCGCAAAGGACAGTATTAAGGATGTTGCATTAATCAACAGCCTAAACCCGGAAGATTGCAATTCAGTCAAAAACATACCCTTCGTCAGTCGTAATGCGAGATTAATATTTCATATCGCAAGCGAGTGCCAGGATGATGAAGAGAGCTGCAAGATTCTAGATAAGACCATTGATTCCGCTGTTCGCCTAGTTAAAAAGAGGTTGGCGCAAACCAAAAAATCATCTGCTGCTGATGGTACACCGCGTAAGAGTTTCCATGATCCAAACTTGCTCAACTGGAGGATGAACAAACCCGATAAATGATTTCGTCACCACTTTGATTCACCAAGATCGAAGGCATGAAAAAAATGTGAATATTGTTTGGAAATTAATTCTTTATTAACTCGTAATTGATGTTAAATGTTCGGTACATGCAACACGAAAAACATCATGTTCAAATCCGCAAAACAGCCAAGAGCAGCAACAGGCAGAGAGGAACTCATCATGTTCACAGCGTCAAAATAGCCAGGAACCTCGGTCGAGAGACAGGAGTCCAACTCACTCAGCTTCTATGGCTATGGCTAAATCAGAATCAGCGTGTGCATCAGGGAGTGGCTACTTATTAGACACATCGTCTCCTTCTTGTAGTGGTCAATCATCGCTGCCTAGTAATTCACGTCATGGCATTTTGGAGGTAATCACCGTAGTAAGCTTCCTAACACTGTTATATTTTTAATCATGTAATCACACCACTTTTGTGGAATTTTTTGTGCACAGTTTTCAAGTGGGAAATTTGTCGAATTATGAGCTGGCGCCCCTATTTGGCAGTATTGTCATCTCTCCCTCAACCACTCGTTGCTGCCTTGCATGTGACGGGTGAGGTAATAATGCAATACTAAGCTTAGTTGGCTATCTGGTAAAAAAAATTACTTTTTCTAGTCACATATTTCGTTTGTTTATGAATACTAGAATGAATGAATAAATACTCACATTTGTGATAAATAAACAAACCAGGAGCAAGCCACACCACATTTGCCAAATGGCACCACCGGTGCCAATTTCACAAGATTCGGTATTTTATGAATTTCCTTGGACTCGTGCATGTGAAACAGCTGTTTTGCAGAAACTGGAGACGGAATTCCCGTTCCACAACTGGTTGCCCAGCAACGAGCAAAGCACACAATCTGTCCTCCTAAAGATAATGGATGAAATGCGTCTAAATCATCAGCTAGATGTCCCGCTACAAAATTACCTGTGGAAGGTGGATCAATGGCGCAGTCGTTGCTCTAACTTCGAGGATTTACTGCGCTATGAAGGTATTCATTACTGCGATATCTCAAACACCGTTCATGCGGACCGGGCCTTGTGAGAATGTATTGCCAGGGTATTTTTTCCATTATATGATCTATGATTTCCAATTTAGGGTTTGGGTTGTACGCTGTTGTTATTTATGATAAAAAATATTTATAACTCAGAGCCATCTAGAGCTGCGTGTGTACATGGACGAAGGAGAGCTGAACTGGAAGATAATGCAAAAATTCTTCTCTGAAAGTGCTTCAGTTCAGGCAACATATATCGGAGGGCCATCTATTGGAGAAAGAAGAGAGGAATATATTACCGACATAGTGCATGATGACATGGAAGGTTCTTCGGAGATTTGAGACAATGTCGTGTGTTATGGGCAAGTGAAAGTTATGTTGAATTGTATGCGTCTATTTTGTTATTATTTTTTTTAAGGTACTGTTGTTGTTTGTTGTTATTGGTATTGTTGTGTTGTTGTTATTGTTGTTATGTTGCTATTGCTATTGCTATTGCATTTACCCTAAACATACATCCATAACTCAAAATACAAGTGGAAACACTACCACCACTATTACATATCATGACAGGTCGACCGAGAATACTCTCAAAGCCGTAAACAAAATCTCCTTCTCATGTTCACACCAATTACTGCTTTACACTTCGTCAGCTCGGAGGGATCAATACCAAATGCCAAACATTCGAGGATTTTTGCCGTATAAATGCCACAATCCGAATTGTTTGCTTGTTGAGGGCAATTGACTGCAAGAACCACCTCTCATGTAGTCCGCAGCGCCGTGGAGAAGCCCATCCTATCCCAAAGCCCATTCCTACTCAAAATGGAGGGAACTGCAAGCCTTATTTGCTCAAATGCGGGACTAATGATCCCCCATCTGTATAAGCATGAATCGTAAACTGTGATTCGTTGCTCTGGGAAAGAGATTACGTATGCAACCCAATGTCTGACAGTTCCTATTACAACATTTGCAAAACCAAATACTCGCTTGAGGCGTTCCCATGCAACTGGGTGGAGCTCTGGGGATTTGCCTGTGACGAAAGGCATCACATACTTGTCTAATGATTTCGAATCTCCTCGACGAAGTCCGCACTTCATAAAGTTCAGTGGAGTTAATAAGTTAAGATATTGGTCCGCACCAAATAAAAATGAAAGAAGAAAACGAGGTTTTGTATATTCATACCTTTGTCGCATAGTGGTTCAAGACACCCCAATCACATCTCTCCTTTGCTGTTGCGCTGGCATGATTCTTGAATTCCCATAGGAACAAGTATATCAGGTTATCTATATGCTGCACATATCCATATCTATATCCACTTTAACAACAGTTGGTTTAATTAAGTACAATATAAAGTCAATGACTCATAAAAGAAACTACTCACATCATCTCGGAGGCAAGCCGTAGTTGAGTAGATACTATCCAACCACTTGGCATCTACCTCATCCTTATTTGGCATCTTAATATGTTGGGGGCTAAAAACACAAATGCATTAAAACAGAACCACAATTCAAATATTTCATAAGTAGCTAGTCGTATTATTATGGTTTGTTTAAAAATAAACAAACCTCGCTGTCCCATTGAATGAAGCCGTCTGCCATATATGAAGCTCCTTCAGTTCGGCAAACTGAACCGTTTCAACATTTAGAGGATTTAATTTGCAACCCTCATTTCCATCAGCATGCGCCACCGCGTTGACACTTGCCCTCTTCCTGTTATTTTTGGGAGACTTCTTAGGAGCCTCTTGGCAACACAAAGCAAGAACATATTTAGGTTCGACAGGATATACAGACGTGGATGGAATCTCATCCGCTTCATCTTCATTCGTCAATGTCCTAGATTCAGATTTTTGGGGGATGGGTTCAGGTGTTGGTTTGTGATGTATTTCATCTGCATCATCGAATATACCAGAGCTAGGATCCAATACAGGTATCTTTCCAATCTTTTTTTTGAACGCGGGGTATTTTGTAATAGTACCAAAGCCTGGATCAGGATCAATATGCTGCTCAACCACCATAAGTTCTTTCTCCAGATTAGAGTCATGAGACCTGGTTGTATTCTTCTTTGAGGAAACCGATGGTGATGGATAATTCGTATCCCTTGCTGCATCAGCGTCACTTGCCTTTTCTTCTGTTCCATTGCTACGCCCGTTCCTATCTCCAAATCATTGAAGGACATCTACAAGAAGATGCTTTACTGCCAAAATCTCAACTTCAAGAGCAGCATATCTTCTTGTGTTGGCCTCTTCCATCTGTTGCATGCAAGTCCGAAACTCGCTAATAATAGTCTTCAAATCCTAAAATTTGTTACTCAAATTAATACAAAATTGTATTTTGGGCATCTTAAATTGAAAGTCGCGGTTAAATTAAAAGCAAATCACATCAGTGTACTGGGATTTTTCCTCTGTTCGTATATCAGCTTTACAAGGTTCCTCGGGTCCCTTATTCCTTCTTGAACTATGTGCTCCTTTCTTCCTGTTTCCAGCTGCCTCCTCCTTCCTAATAACATTATTAACATCATCGAACTTACGCTTACAATTTCTTGAGACAAAATCACTAGGGGCTCCAACTGTAGAGGGTGAGTAAGAGATCCCCAACGCGGACAAACTCTGTATCTCCATCTCACTGTGAACCATAGCCACCTGCAAATGAGAATGCACCCAATAAGGTCAATCAACTGCAGGAAACTGTAAAAGAAACACTAAGTCAAATCAAAATACATCATCTTACGGGTGATGACTTAAAGAATCTCTTAAGGTTCTCATAGCCAAAGTACTTTTGTGCGTTCCATCGAGCCATCCTAATCCGGTTTTCTGTACCTTCAACTCGATGTGCAGCGTGGTCACCTAACCCCAGAATCACCTCATACGCCCAAGCTTGGAGGGCATGGACAAAGCCTTTTACCTCACAATTTCGAATCTTTTTGGGCAGGGCATCTTTACCAAGAGGTTTCAAAAGGGTAGTTCTGGCTGCATGAATGTTCCGAACAAGATAATCATACGCGACACGCCCCAGTTAAATTTGTAAAAGCCTTTTAAATTATCTATCAAATGGAAATAGCGCATGTCTATGCCTTTCGAGCCCATATCCCGTACTAAAAGTAGTGAGTACACCAAATAAAAGCTGCCCAACTTCAGGGAATCAAGAGATTTACCCTTGCTCTTCCGGCACTCCTTTTTGAATCGTTGGAGAATATCATTCACTACAATTTTCCTTGCACCGCCAAAATGCTCAGCATGTAATGAACTGCTACCAGGTAGCGGCTCTGTAGATGACCTAAAGCTCAATCCGGTGATTAACGCAAACTCTGTAGGCCCAAACTCAATTAGTTGTTCGTTTATTATGAAAACTAAAGTACCACGATCGCTAGACCACGGTTGCAGACACTTAAGAAGGTGGTGCAAAATCTGGCCTTGAAACTGAGAGTCAGGAACATTAAAGAGATCGCCAAAGCATGAAGCCGCAAGTATATACATATTTTCGGTGGACAACTTTTTGGTAAGATTGTTAAGATAGTTCAAATGACATCTAATGGAGATCACAGCACCTAAAACAGCACAAGGAAGTAAAGATTTCAATGATCATATCATGCTTCCAAATTGCAAATAAGAAATAAATTTTCCTACATCCTCACAAACAAACAAATAAGATAAGAGCAGAGCAATGACAATAACAACAGAATCCCAATTTAATATTACACCGCACAAGCCACAAACTACTAACACAAAACAAATTGGAAAATAATCTCAATGAGGACTACCATGCATGCTATAAAATTCAATTCAATGTAATTCACATTCACAGGCTGAGATTGTTATCATTAATTGGCGACAACATTCAAAATTGGAATTTTACCTCTCCGAAGCAGATATGATATGTACAAATTGTAATTATGAATGTATTTGCCCAATTCAATTCAAATACATCATATGCCTGGCCCTTTCAACGAAACGATGTTCGTGTGTCGTAGTTTTTTTTTCTTCGAGTCGGGGCAACTATCGACGTCGCTGTCTCCATCCTCGCCATCGCTCATAACCAGGTTCCAACTGTTATCGTCGCGATTATCTTCGGCACTATACTCGACTTCATCTCCGACTTCAACATTATCGCTCGTATCCCCCACACAAGTCATTTACAACGATGAAATGAACAATACAAAGAGAAGGGGTAAAAAGGGGAAGGAGAAATTGTTGTAAAGCGTGTGGGAGTAGTTGTCGAGATCCGGCCGGAAATTTCGACTCAGAATCAGTACCTTCGGTGACAATAATTCTATCGTCGATTGTAACAATATTTCAGAAATATAGGCAATGAAATACAGATCTGCGTCAATTCAAAAATTTTCTCAATCATAGCAAGTGTTTTGGGTACGATACGGGGTCGATAAAGAAAATCGGTCAGGCTCCCATATTGAGGCAAAACTGCTAAGAAAAGTCAACAAACCACTACTTGTATCTGGTATTACACGTGGCGCACATCCGTAGCCCGGCGCAATTGCGCCTCGATGCCCGCAAGAATTCCCGCATATTTAAGTTAGCTATAAATATAATTAATTAATTGTGTAAGGAAATTAAGGGAAAACGGCTCTTTGAAAATTGATTAGCCACTTCATTTGGGGCAAAGCATTGAATTGAATGAGTCAAAAACATTTCGAGAGAGAGAGAGAGACAGAGACAGAGAGCTTCATCTGTAGGTTGCCAGTCATAAATGTTGAAGACTATTATCAGTCTTCACAGTTGAACTTCCATTTAAATTAAATTATGAATTAGACTCTTAAGATGGGATAGCCCAACTACCATTGCGTTGAACATCAATTTTCAAAAATATGGCCCTCTACAGCCCCCAAATCTTGACTATTTATGTTTAGGTTGTTGGTGTTGCAATTTTATTGTAACTAAAATTTTAAAAAAGAATATTGTAATGATTTTCTTTTTTATTGTTTCATGCTGTGATTCATTTTGAATTTGAGGTTATCGATGTTAAAGATTATAAGAGAACGATTAAGAAAAAAGTATTCATGATATTTGAGATTTTTAGACTGAAAACAGTAATCATTAATATTTTTAGTGTTTAATCTTTTTAGAAAATTGGAACTCCATTATTATTTTTAGGGGGAGGAGAGGAGAGAGCCGTTTGAACTACAAATGAGGTTCCCTTGGGCCAAATGAAAAGCAAAACAAAAAAGACCTTAACTTAGCCTTTAATAAAAAAAATTGGTGGTTTCCTCATGCATTCTTATGATAATCTCGCATGAGTTTTGCTAGCTGTTGCAATCTCGTATCATAAATAATAAAAACCAATAAATAAGAGTTAATTAGAGGTATTGACCGCACTGTGGCCGACCACACAAACTAAAAATGGTAATATAACTTTTGAAAATGAAAATTTATCCTAATTGATAAACATAAATCTTAATGGAAAAATGTGATTATTTTTATTTTTACAGTCAATTTTCATTTTTATTACGCATAAAATGATTTTTACGCGTGTGGCTGGTCACTGTCACCAAATATCAATACCCAATTAGAAGTCAATGCATAAATGTTGATAAAATAAAATTGATGTATAATTTTGAACAAATTCGACACTCCGAAGTTACATATTTATAAGTACCGAAAGCACAAACCATATTTTAATGCCATGATGACGAATTGTTTATACATATAGAGGTTCTTGCATCAAAAGATAAACAGATCGGAATGCAATAAAGGATCTCGTTTGAAGGAGCAACAATACCATAGGTTATCACCGAAGATATATCAGAATGCAATAAAGGATCTCGTTTGAAAGACCAGCAATACCATAGGTTATCACCGAAGATATATTTTGAGGTTCCCTCCCCTTAGTTTCTATTTCAAAGTTAATAGTAATAAAATTTCTCACTCTCATTTGTTATCAATAGATCACCTGTTATTCTCAAAACAAAAAAAAAAAAAAAAAAAAAAAAAAAAAAAAGAAATGGATCATCTGTTTCTCAAAAAATAGATCATCTGAACGAAAACATGCATAGCGCTATAATTTCGAAAACAAAAATCTGCAATACAGAGAAGAAAAGCAGGTAAATTTTATACAACTACGACACCAAGTACAAGAAGATTCACAGACACATGTCTCTGATCTAGCATGGAACAAAAAACAACCAGCAGATCTAGAGAGAGAGCAGGAGAAGAGAGAGGGAGATCCTAGGTTACAATCATAGGACTCGACCTGGCCATCTGCATATGTCAAAAAATCCACTGCAGATGCCACTCTGACTCAAACAAAACAAACTTAACTACCTTAACTAACTTGTACTACCACTACAAACATTACAGAGCTTCCCAATCAATCTCCACCGACGGGTACTTCTGCAGCAAGAAATTATCAAATTCATCATCGAACAGAGGCTCCAAGAACGTCACATCTGACTCCGGCGAAGCCGATCCCACCGACGACGACCATGATTCTTCGGACGGCGACAGCGACACCGACACCGAAGCCGATGATGACGGCGTCGTAGCCTCCACCTTCACAGCTTGGTTCGAATCCTCCGCCTTCGACAACCCTGATTGCTCCGAGGGCTGAGGCTTCTGATCAGGAGTAACACAAGATTTCTTCGAACTCCCCTGCTTCGGCGAATTGGCCAGATTCTCACAAATCGCCTGAAGCTTGGCGTCGACGGAGGACTGCAGCGGCTTGAAGTCGCTCGAGTCCCGGCATAGCTGGTGGCGGAGGTGAGGGAAATTCAGCCTCGCAAACTCTCCTCGGAGCTTATAAGCAGCTTTGTCATAGGCCAAGGCCGCATCCTCGGCCGTGTCGAAGGTTCCGAGCCAAAGGCGGGTTCGGTTCTTGGGGAGTCGGATCTCAGCCACCCATTTGCCCCAGTGCCTTTGCCTCACTCCCCGGTAAAGCTTCGTGGGCTTTGAGGGAGCTCCGGCCTGCTTCATCGCCACGGGCTTCGGCCCAAGAAAGCTCGAGTACCTATGATTATTGAGCTGCTGCTGCTGCTGTTGGTGAAAATGAAATTGGGCTTGAATTTGAAAGATTTGAGATGGGGTGAGTTGATTTAAACCAACTGTATTAACGGTTTGCTCGTTTGCCATCTGGCTAAAACTAGAGAACCCGGATGAAATAGGTTGGGTTCTAGATGGGATTGAGCCAAAACCAGCGTACAAGTTGGAATCTGAAGAGAGAGAAGAGGAAGAAGAAGAGGGAGAAAGAGGAGAAAGAAAGTGATCGGAAGAAGAAGGATAAGAAGGATAGGGAGGAGGAGAAGAAGCAGCACTTTTCATAAAAGGTTGAAGTGCTTGCATAAGCTCTTCTCTCAAAGGATCTGAAGAGAAACCGGTAGAACCGTACATATCTATAGCTGCCGCCATTGATAACTAGTCAAGAAAGCTAGAGATTTAGATTACAAGTAATAAAACTAAGGAAAAAGAAAAACGAACCTGTTTCTTATACCAAAACCAAAAAACAGGTAACTTTTTCCACACAGGCAAAAGATCAAACAGATGAGGGACACAAAAACAAACCCCCAAAGCTTGATTTGATCAAAGAAAAAAAGTTTAACAAATCGCAACTTTACACTAAAAAAGACCTCAGTTCTGAAACACCTGGCTTTCAAAATCGAATTCGCCCAAATTAAGGTTTGCTTTTACCTCGTTCAATTCAAAATCAACCAAGAAAACACAAACCCTTGAAAATCAGATCAAAAACTTTGAAAGACAGACGATGACAGAAAGGGATCTAAGAAGCGGGGAGTAATAGAAAGGGGGGAAATTAAAGAAAATGTAAAAAACTGCACTCTTTTTTACTGATAGCCTCACTGATTTTTTTCTCTCTATGCAAATGGTGGTGGCGATCTGCTTATAAAGATGAAGAGGGCCGCGGTTTCCTCTCACTCTCTCCTCATTAATTTTTTAATCTAGGGTTTTCTCTCTATAATTATGATTTTTTTTTATGTTTAATTTTATTTTCTTTGGCGTAGTAAAGATTCCCTTGCAAGGTCATCCCGATGGTTCACATTGGCGAATGAGGAGACAACACGTGTCGTTATCGATAGAGTGATTGGCAGCTGTGGGTGGAATTCCAGTACGTGGCGATCGTCTAGTGGATGGAGGTTTGGGGGACTGGCAGTAGGCGGTCGCTTTCAAGTTGGGCCAATTTCATTATTATTTCTCCAAACGTTTGCGAGTGCTACTACTTGTTTACTGCTTAAAGTTAATGCTTATACACAATTAGCATTCTATTATGAAATTCAATATTAATGATAAAATTGTTAACAAACTAGTACTATCAGTTTTTTTTTTTTTTTCAAATACTGTACTATACAAAATCCACACAATTCATAACAATTGATTATATAAACATACTAGAATTTCCGTACTACATAAGTCTGTCCCCATCTCCATGCAGTCTACAAAATCTTAAGGTCATTATTCTTTTATTTATTTTTAGATGTAAGGGATAATTATTTTAATTCTGGAAAACTAGTTACTGTCTGAGAGGAATTAAGGTTTTTTTTTCCTTCCAACTTTTTGGCGTTTGAAATAGTTCCACAACGTGGATAGTGGGATGGGATTCCATACCTACCGTAGAGCATTCTGGACCTCTGGATGTGCATGAACTCAATTTTCTTGGTGTTGTGGGCCCCACCTAATTAATTTCGTAAAGTTTACAAATTCAAAGGAATAAGAAACTAGTCAATAAAATATTAGTAAAACTTTTGAACGCGGAAACCGTATAGTATGTGCTTTTATATTTTAGAAGCTTAGATCATGGGGCAATGGCTATATCTAACATGATAATTTTTTTTATTTTTTAATATTAAAAGTAGGATATTATTTTTTTTTTCCATAAAAGAGAGCATCAAATATAGTGATCCTCTTCATTTTTTTTTTCATAATATGAATAATAATTAATATTTAAAATATAACTTTTATTAATTTTAAATAAAAACCATTACATTAATTTATAAAAAAAAAAGGTGTGCCCATAATGAACTCTTCATTTATATTTTAATTTTACAATTATGTTAATTTAATATTGAATCACAATAATTTTTAAAATGCAAATTTAATTTATTAGATTTAACTAAAAATATTACATTAATTGAATAACATATGTATATTTGAATAATGGTGTATACAAGTGTTGTTGGTGTGTATTATAGGGGAAACTTAAAATTTTAAGAAAATGAATCGAGTCAGACGAATGAGAACGCGCCACGTTGCCACCAATTCCGGGAGCTCCCTCCCTCTTGCGATCATGTTTTTGAAAATATCGCAAATGCGATCTGCTTGCTATGATTATGGTCTTATAGATAAGGGGTAATAGGATACTATCATTTTATTTTATGTATATAGCAACTAAACTTACATGTTTCATTTTATTTTAATTTTTTTATTTGGGGAGGGTAAATAATAAATCTTTTTTTTTATTTAAGGAAAATGGAACGGTAAAGTTTGAATCCAAAATTTCACTGTTTATAGACTCTGAAGCCATATTATTTGGATGTTCTCTCAGAACCTTACATTTAATACTTCAGGTTTGTACTTTTTGTGTTGTATGTTCATGAAAAGATGGTACATGTTTTTTTTTGTCTCAATTGTCAAATATATCCACTTTTACTTTTTCACAATTAGTTATATCCGTCTGTGAGAAATTCAATTAGTTATGTCCATATTTGATATGAACTACCCAATTTACCCTTGATGTTGTATTTTTTATATTATAACTCTTACACATTGAGTGGGATTTGATGCTTCTCACTTTGATAGGTTTTAATCGAAAATGATTGTGATGTTTAGGGCTTGGAAGTTAGCAAAAGTGGTCAATAATTAGATAATTAGTGTTGACATGATTAGTTTGTTTAGAGCATATCCAATTAATTAATTACTCAATTTTTAATTAAATTACTTATACAATGAAAAAAAATCCAAAATTATTATATGTGTGATAAAAAGAGTAACCAAATATACCATAATTTACATTTTTAATATCCCACTCGACTTTACAAAGATCCCGCTCGGTTACGAAGCATATTTTGTAGATCCCGCTCGAGTGGGATCTACATTAGCCGAGCGGGATTTCCTTTTTTTTGCAAATGTTTAATTTTTTGGAGTTGATTTGTGTATTTTTTTAAGTTGCAAAATAATATTTTTAATCAAAGTAAGAAAATGCAAGGCTTATACGATGAAAAAATCCAAATTTATTATATGTGTGACAAAAAGAGTAACCAAATATACCATAATTTACATTTTCAAGATCCCACTCGGTTTTACAAAGATCCAGCTCGGGTACGAAGCATATTTTGTAGATCCCGCTCGGGTGGGATCTACATTAGCCGAGCGGGATTTCCTTTTTTTGCAAATGTTTAATTTTTTGGAGTTGATTTGTGTATTTTTTTAAGTTGCAAAATAGTATTTTTAATCAAAACAAGAAAATGCAAGGCTTATACGATGAAAAAAATCCAAATTTATTATATGTGTGACAAAAAGAGTAACCAAATATACCATAATTTACATTTTCAAGATCTCACTCGGTTTTACAAAGATCCCGCTCGGGTACGAAGCATATTTTGTAGATCCCGCTCGGGTGGGATCTACATTAGCCGAGCGGGATTTCCTTTTTTTGCAAATGTTTAATTTTTTGGAGCTGATTTGTATATTTTTTAAGTTGCAAAATAGTATTTTTAATCAAAACAAGAAAATGCAAGGCTTATACGATGAAAAAAAATCAAATTTATTATATGTGTGACAAAAAGAGTAACCAAATATACCATAATTTATATTTTCAAGATCCCACTCGGTTTTACAAAGATCCCGCTCGGGTACGAAGCATATTTTGTAGATCCCGCTCGGGTGGGATCTACATTAGCCGAGCGGGATTTCCTTTTTTTTCAAATGTTTAATTTTTTGGAGTTGATTTGTGTATTTTTTAAGTTGCAAAATAGTATTTTTAATCAAAACAAGAAAATGATTCTATGTTTTTCCAATTTCTCATGCGGCACTGTCACTTCCCATATTTTCGTTGAACTGCTGAACCGAAGTGATGTTTTTTTTGTCAGGTTCCAATTATTCTAAGGGTATTTAGGTCATATTGGACATAACTAATTTATTTTCCAACAAGTGGATATAACAAATTTCAAGATATAGTAAGTGGATATAACAAATTTTTACTCTTTTTTTTTTTTACAGAAGACGGTATATGTTTTGTTTTATGTAATACTACTACACAAGTTATTTCGAATTGACAATTTAGCAATTTATTTACTTGTGCTTTCATCATACTCATGAATGCTACTCCATCGAACTACCCTATTCGGCCGACACACGACTAAAGAGCTCCCGAATTTTCTTTCGTATCCTCGCCAAATCCCATCTAATTGAATTTGTATCAGTTACAGTGGTAACATTTTCCCATCGAGAAAGAATTAGGAAACAAATAACATTGTAATTAATCGTTGATCGAGTAAAGATCTGATTCCATGGACATGTACGTGAGAATAAAGACAACGCAAACCGCCCCTTTCAGCCCAAATATTAATTTTACTTTATTTTTATAAATTTTTGTGTGAAACGATTTTAATATAGTGTTAGAAATATGGATCAAATTCACATTGAGCAGCTTACTTATAAGTTTGAAGAGTACATATATATGTGAATTTGGATTTACATTTTTAACTCGTCTAATTTTGAGACCGATTTACATGTAGAAGACGCCCCTTTATATGTCCAACTTCATTGATTTTATTTTTAGGAAAACGTTATTGTAGAGATCAAAAGTCGAACAAAACATTGCTCGTCGACCAAGAAGCAAAAACACTCTTTGTTGTCAAATAAATGTCCCATTTATTTCATAATTTTCGAGTATTAGTGTTAAATTTATATTTTTATTCTTTTACCTATGCAAATTCTTTAATTACCTTTTAATTTTCTATGCAATATATTTGATGAAAAGATTAAATCTGTTATTTCTTTTTTATGTAAATGTTTACGTCTAAAAATACTTTTTTTTAAGACAAAATGAGTTCTTTTTTTTGCATTTATTATAAATTGTACTACATTAATTTTAAAAGAGTATATTTTTTTCATTTTATTATAAATTTAATCGAATCACATCACGATAGACTAACACGCGATATTTGGCCCATGCATTAATCCCTCTATCGCTAGGTCAACTCACATACAAGAGTATCGTAAGTCACTTGGTTTGTCCCCATTTTGGTGTTCCACTTCCACCCCATGTTCCACCACATACAATTATTTTTTTTCAATAATTCTATCTGGGCCATACTGTGGCTGGATACATGCGTAAAAGAAAGAAAACTAAACCCCATAAAAGTAGAAATAATCACATTTTTCCTTATGGTTTAGATTTTCTAATTAGGGTATATTTTCTTTTTCCAAAACCTATACTCCCTCAGTCACGTTCATAATGTAACATTTTTCTTTTCGGGTTGTCTCATTCATAATGTAACATTTTCTTTTTGGGCAATAATTAGAAAATCATTTTATTCACTTTAAAACCATTTTATTGCTAAATCACGTCAAAATCATTTTATATCACTTTATTCACTATCAAAACACTTTATATAACGTTGTTTACTACACTAAACACCACTTTTTTCCTTAAATTCTTCTTCTTAATACCCGTGCTAAATAGAAATGTTACATTATGAACGAGACAAAGGGAGTATTACTTTTTTTAGCTAGTGTGGCTAGCTACAATGTTTCCAAATAACATTACCCTATTTTTTTATATTTAATTTACACTTTGTGAATTAATAATTGATTATTTTGATTGATTATTCTAAAAATACAGTACATAATTTTTTTTCAAATATGATTTTTAGTTATAATATATATCAATCATGATTCATAATTGTTGGATTCGAGCTATTAGCTCTATGGTGTTGGCATATTTATGTAGAAACAAGATTGATTGAAGTGTGTTGAGTTATGCGAAAACAGAAATTGGTTTCTGTGCTTCAGTCTGAGCTAGTTTGATGTGGAATAGAATGGAACAGATCTGAAAGATTCTTTCCATATTTATGCGGATTTTGCGGAGATCTTTTCCTTATCTATATACAACGTGGAAAAGATATTATATTGCAGATATATCTACTTGTTCCACAAGTCATATCTTCAAAGGAAGTTTCCTTATCGTGATGGATAACATATCTAAGGTTTCTCAAGACCTATATATACATTTACACCAAGACATATTGAAGGTGGCCATCGCAGCTATTATTATTGTTCATAGCTTATACTATTTCGTGAGAGTATATTCTTGAGAGTATTCTTTTCATATTTAAACACTTTTGTAAGGGGGTTGAGTGTCGAGTTGTGACTCGAACTTAGATTGTAAGAGTGCATCTCGAGCAATCGTTGATTCACGTTAGATCGGGAAGGGTGTGAGTGAAAGGACTTCATAGAGTTGACTAACTATATAAGTAAGAACCTGTAACTGCAACTTACGATAGTGGATTGATTCTCTCTTGGGCGTGCCCCCCCAGACGTAGGTTGATTAACCGAACTGGGTTACCATTTTGTGTATCATTTACTTAGCTCAGTCATTATATTCTGTGTTATATTTTGTGCTAAGTTTTGCTGTGACAGAAACAATTTATATGCATAAATTGCTCGGTTTAGATTTTTCAATTGGTATCAGAGCGGTACACCTACTATACAGGTGTTGATCCAGGGACAGATTTCTAAATCTGTTGCAGCGTCTGAGCTACAATGGCTTCGAGTGAGGATTATTTGGTGAAACTCCCAATTTTGGATGGATCTAATTATTGTTATTGGAAGGTTCGTCTCAAACTATGTATCAGGTCCATCAATGAAAGTGCATGGACAACCGTGGAGTTTGGATGGAGTGCTCCTTTAAAAGCTGACGGGAGTGAGAAACCTAGAGATAAATGGCTTGTAAGAGAATTGACAGCTTCAAGTATGAATCAAAAAGCCATCAATATTATTCAATCAACTGTTAATATGGAAACGTTCTCTCTTATATCTACATATGAAAATGCAAAATAAGCTTGGGATACTCTTCAAAATGTTTTTGAAGGTAATGATCGTGTGAAGGATCACAGACTTCAGCAACTCACTTTCAGATTTGAGATGTTGAAAATGGGAGAATATGTGACGATTGCCGAGTTCCATTCTGAGCTTCTCAAAATTTCTAATGAGAGCTTTGCTTTGGGGGAAAGAATTTCTGAAGAAAAATTGGTGAGGAAGTGATCACTAAATTAATTAGCAACTATTCCGCAACTTTAACGGGTAATTGTAATAGTAGTAATCGAGTATCGATCCTCGAGGACTATTGGACGAAAATAAAGTGAAAATGAGGTTTATGCACTTTCATACTCTTCAAGCTCTAAGATTGTCATGATTCATGAGATTTGCAAATTAAAAGAAATAAGAAATTGACAACAAAGAGCAATCAAAGAGAAATTAAGCAATTAACAATCAAATAAGACAATATAAGATGGGGGTTGATTCTAGGACCCTTGGTCAACTCAAAACGATGGGGAATTAAGCTATTGACTCATCCAACAATTTAATCCAATTCTAGTGAAGGAATCACTCACGTATGCACACACTCTCTCTCTCGACAAGAATATGCAAGTTGATCAACTACTCGTCTATCTCGATCAAGACTCAAGACGGGGAATTAACTCCCTAAAGCACCCGAGATTTATAACCTTCTATGAATAGATTAACTTCCGCTAGGACCCTTAACCATTCATATCATGCAAACTTGAATTCAATGATCATAAAAACCGATTAGGTATTTTTACAAACACTTTGCATGCTAAAATAGAAGCCACCTATTCTAACATGAGAAACAAGCACCAAGAAGCATAAACTACAAATTGGAAGGTAAAATAACATCAATAAGGAAATTCCACCATCAATTGAGCCTCACAACTTCCTAGAATCAATTAAGAAGATTAGCTAGACATAATTAGAGAAATGACAAAAGAGAGAAGAAATAAAGCCATAAATAAAGATACTACTAAACCCAAATGGAGAAATCTTCAATTGATTCTTCAAAAGCATCCAACACAAGTCTTGAAATTGAATTAAAAGCACAAATCCTAGAAGAAGAAAGTTAGAATTTGAAATTGAAATGAGGAATAAAGGTTGTCTTACAAATGGGGGAAGACACCCTTGAAATAGGGAAAAAATTAGAGTAGAAGACAAGTCATAAGTGAGGGGTAGGATGGTAATTTTGACACAAACAGCCAAATTACGTCGAAATGCGGCCCCTTGGATTGGAGCACAAGTTTGTGCTCCGTTTTATGCGGGCGCTTTTTCCGGAGCACGAAGTGTCTCATTTTGAGGTGCCTCTGCAGTTATATGCTCTGATTCAAGCGGGAGCTTGAGATGGAGCACAAGTACGTGCTCTGTTTTAAGTGGCCACTTTTGTCGTAGCACGAAGTTTGGTTAGAACGTTGTTGCACTTGGTGTCTTCACACGAGTTGAGTCGCCTTTACTTTGCCACATTAAGCACCGACTTCACTCACGAGCTCCAAACTACATCTCTTGAGCTTTTCCTTCTTCAAACCTCGACAAAAGTTCCTATAAATACACAAAAACGAACCCCGAGTATCAAATTCTTCAAGAAAGCAATACTTAACAATAAAGTTCATCATACACACGAATTTGTATTCTAAATCATTCAATTAAATCTTTAAAATCATGCAAAACTCAAGATTATCAGGAAGGATTTAAGATCACTTCCTAAAAGCTTTGACTACAAAGTTGTAGCTATTGAAGAAGCCAGAGACTTGTCATACTATGAAGCTCGATGAATTGATTGGATCATTGAGAATTTTCGAAATGGGCATGAAGGGTGACAAGCATGAAAAGTGGAAAAGCATTGCTTTTGCAGCAGATACCGCGAAGCAGGAGCCAGAGTCTGTGCTGGAATCCGTGCTACACAGTCCAAAATTATTTGTAAAATTCTTGACTATGATTTCAAGAATCACTAAAGCAGCCATCGATCGATTTGAGAAGAAATAAATCTCGGAAAAATCTTCAAATAGTCCTTCATCTACTTATTCACAAGAAAGAAGCAAAAGAAAAAAGAGAGATATGGTGGCTCATATTGCAACAATGGGAGGCCAAAAGTTTGATCACGATTCAACTGACGACACTGATGATGATGATGATGATGTGGATAAAGATCTCTTGATCAAATGCTATGAAACACTTAAGATTAAGTGTGAAGAAGTGGGTGGTATCATGGCGAATTGAACGTGAAGATCAAGGAGATCAGTAAAGAAAGAGACATCATAAAGGGTCAAATTTGTGAAGTGTGTCAAGAACGAGATAGTCTAAAAGCTCAAAATAATGCTCTTCTATTTGAAGTCAGTCAAATGAGAGAAGACATTGCGAAGAAGACTAAAGAGCTTGACACTTTAACAAAGTTGTAAAAAAGATGAACAATGGGACTGAAAAGTTGAATCAAATTTTGGAGGCAGGTCAAAGTTCTACAAACAAGATTGGTCTTGGTTATCGAGATCATCAATGGAAACCTGTAGATTCCAACACACAAAGTATTTTTGTTCCCGCCAAAAAGGAAGAGAAACACAAACAAGAGGGAGCCAAACCTCAAGGTCAGAAACATCAATATTCTGACACCAGGCAGCAGACACAAACTCAAACTCAGAATCCACAGTCTGAGTCAAGGCAACATGCTCAGTATAATTCTCAGCAAGGGAATAATTCATTTGTTCCTATTTGTCATTATTGTGAACGTCCTGGACATATCATACCTCGTTGCAGATTTTATTTGAAGATAGAAGAAAAATGATGAGTACAAGAACTTATTGGTCCAACAAAGTTCTTATAACTGAAAGACGTGGCAAGAAAGGTATTGGTAATTCTGGAGGAAAGACCAATCAATCTTGTTCTAATAAGGTGAAAGATAGAGCTCGGTATGCGGCACAGAAGACACAATCTATTCTTAGACGTGAGGATTTAATGGCCGAAAAATCTCATAGAATATTTGCAAGTACATGGCGTCCAATAGGTCACTATTGTGACAAACCATGTCATATTAGACCGAATTGCACATCCCATCATAAGGATAAACGAGAGAAGAGAAGAAGTCAAATGAAGTGGGTACGAAAGCATATACCTGTTCCTATAGTCGTTCCTGATAATGTTGGAACACATGCAGAAATCTCATCTCAGAATGATATCGTTGCTGCTAATGTTCAAAATGCTACAAAGAAAGTGTTTCTTCTGTACGTATTTCATATTCCAAGTATGTTGATGAAGCTTCTCGAGTGTTAGATGATGGTGCCCCTACTTCAACATATGTTTCTTCTTCAGAAGTTACTGTGTCAATAGTTGATCCAATTTCTACTGGAAATGATCATGCATCTGTTTCTGATGTTCCTGAAGAACGTGTTTCAGTGAGTGTTCCAAAAGTCGTTCTGCATGTCGTTTATAAGATAATTTCTTGGAACATGTTGGGGAAGGTTCTTGAAGCCCATTGATAATTGATGTTGAGTCAGAATCTGAGCTTGGTGTTGCTAAAACATATTCTGACAAATAAGAAGAAGACATGGACTTGGATGAAAACGATGATGATGCTCTCGGTATTTTGTCATTTCTATAAGACAAAAAGGGGGAGTAAAAAGTTGAAGTTAATTCCGCTGTGAAAGAGGGTGATCTCCTATTGACTAAAAGTTTGAAATTCTCCTAGTGCTTGATTGGGGGGGGGGGGGGGTTAAGATCCAAGCAATTGTTTTTCTTAGTGCTTGTTCGAGGGGGAGTTATGTTAAAGGAGCTGATGTTTATTCCTATTTCAGTTTGAGGGGGAGTTTCGTCTTAGTCTTCATACGTGCTGCCATGATTGAAGTTAAGTATGAAAATATTTATTACTCCGATTTTTATTGAAAGCTTGGATGATAGTTTTGTCTACATAAATGCCAAAGGCGGAGATTGTTGGATTCGAGCTATTAACTATAATGGTGTTGGCATATTTATGTAGAAGCAAGATTGACTGAAGTGTGTTGAGTTATGCGAAAACAGAAATTGGTTTTTGTGCTTCAGTCTAAGCTAGTTTGATGTGGAATATAATGGAACAGATCTGAAAGATTGTTTCCATATTTATGCGGATTTTGCGGAGATCTTTTCCTTATCCTTATACAACGTGGAAAAGATATTATATTGCAGATATATCTACTTGTTCCACAAGGCATATCTTCAAATGAAGTTTCCTTATCGTGGTGGATAACATATTTAGGGTTTCTCAAGACCTGTATATACATTTACACCAAGACATATTGAAGGTGGTCGTCGCAGCTATTACTATTGTTCATAGCTTATACTATTTCGTGAGAGTATATTCTTGAGAGTATTCTTTTCATATTTAAACACTTTTGTAAGGGGGTTGAGTGTCGGGTTGTGACTCGAACTTAGATTGTAAGAGTGCATCTCGAGCAATCGTTGATTCACGTTAGATCGGGAAGGGTGTGAGTGAAAGGGCTTCATAGAGTTGACCAACTATATGAGGAAGAACCTGTAACTGCAACTTATGATAGTGGATTGATTCTCTCTTGGGCGTGCCCTCCAGACGTAGGTTGATTAACCGATCTGGGTTACCATTCTGTGTGTCATTTACTTAGCTCAGTCATTATATTCTGTGTTATATTTCGTGCTAAGTTTTACTGTGACAGAAATAATTTATACGCATAAATTGCTCGGTTTAGATTTTTCAATAATATAGTACTAAAATTTAATTTTTTAACAAACACTATCAAAAATAAAGAAATTATTAGCGGACCATAAGTATATTTTAATATTATTGTATTTTTCACTTCCACTGAGTTCTTAGCTGGAAGTTTCATTGAATGATTTGAATTTATTTGACATCACAAAGGCAAAAAAGTCAAATTTGTGAGGGAGAAATAACGAAAAAAATGTTCAGAGTTGATAATGAAGTTGTAGAAGACAATCCCACGTCAATTGCGGTGACGCCAATGAGTTTTGTTAGATTGATAGGACTATATTATTTGGAGCCATTTATACACTATAGACTTTTGAAAGGCCATTTTGGCGTCTCTTTTTAAATGTTGCATCTATAAATCAACTAATTATGTCTACTATAATACTAGCTAGCATACGTATTTTTGTAGATGAAGTAAATGCGTGACTTCAACGTGTAAAACTTTTAAACCCTTCTTAATTTTTTTTTTTTGAAAGGTAAAGGAAATTATATTTCAAATGAGTACAAGGGGTACTCAATCCTAAGAAAAATACAGAGAAAAAGGAACATAAAAAGTCAGGGCAGTACAAATTAAGATAGATTTGTCGGAAAACATCTAATGGGTTCGACAAACCACTCATCAGAAGAGTAGCAAAAGATATCAGGCTTCAACGCCTTAATCCATCTCCAAGTGCAAAAAATAATATCTTCCACCGTCTAAATAATATCAGGAACTTCTTCAGAGAAGACTCTCTTGTTTCTAGCTTTCAAGATCTTCCAACAAACACATTGCCATATAATGTTAAATATCGTCTTTCCCACTTTGTTACCACCCATCTCAACAAACTTGTAGAAATGATCCAAAACCAAAGATGAGAAAACGAAGGAAATTTTCAGCCAACTGCAAATAGAGTTCCAAATCATACCAGAAAAAGAACAATGAAGCAGTAAGTGACTAGTAGACTCCACTTGAGCAGAACACAAGGGGCACCCGTGGTTATTGATCTCAAGATAAATTCTTCGAGTTTAATATGGAGTTTAGATTTTCGAGTTCCTCCTATTTTTTTCCCAAGTTATTATTGTGCACAACACATACTAAATGTGTAAAGATAATAATTATTTTTTGAACTATAAAAACAATAGGTTTTTGAACGAGTTTGAGATTCAATAATTGCTAAATAAACAAAATAATTGAGGGGGCTGTGTTTGGGGATCCCAAAGTCAAAAGTCGGAATGGTTTTAACAAATTAAAGAAGGGCGCATCGCATGTCGTAAGTTGCGTGAGAACGAAGCCGGTTAGAGTGGAGCCCGCTATGACGTGGAGCTCACTTATACGCCAAGCGAAGCGGGCCCCACCGCCGTTATTCTACATGCATGCTTTGCTCATTAGCAAGATTTTCTTTTTGTGCGTTTCAACATAAAAATACGTCTCTTTTTGTTTTCTTATGTGATTTTGATTTTTTTTTTTGGAAAAAAAAACTAAAATAAAACTTTCTATAAATACGTCTCTTTTTTATTTTTTTTTTATTTTGATTTTCTTATGTGATTTTGATTTGAGGTGCAACTAAAACTTTCTAGACTTGCGATCTTAAGTTCAATTGTGTACCAATTACACTAAAGTTTGTTCAAGAAGGTAGGATTGATAAAATAATTCAATCTAGTTATATATTTGGATTGAATTATTAATTACCGTGATGAATATTTGTATTTGTGTATTTACTATTTGAAATTATAATTTATCATTTTAAATTGATGAATTATTATCACTTGTATAAATTTATTAATTTTATCTATCATATATCCTACAAACCAAACACCACTATTTTTAAGTAGTTTCACATTATTTCATCGATCTTCTCGTGGTATCATTTATTATTAAAATTCGCATGCAGAAAAAACTCATTTAAATTAAACAGTGCATGATAAAACTAAATAACTTAAACTTTTCTATTAAAGATGAGAGCAAAATAGAATGTTTGCCATTATATTTTTTATGAAATTTTAAAATATACTTATTCGAAAATAATTTTTATTTAAAAATATGTACTTTTTTAGGAACAATGGAGTATTGATCTAAAACTGTCTCACACAATTGTAAAAAAAATTTATAGTTACTTTTTACGTAGTAATATAATAATATAGGAAAGAGTCTATATATTACTTTTAATTTAATTAATTTAATATTTATGATATAGTTAAAGATAAATGAATAAATTATTACAATGAAAACAAAATCAAACGAACAAAACTTATTACCATATTATGTACTACTATTACTTTATCGATTATGTCTTTAAGATTACTGAAAATTTTTGTGCATACTGATATGATAATAAGACAAAACTTGATATATGACATGAAGGATTGGAGATGGAGTTGTTTTTTGCACTCTCAACCAAAAAAGATCAAAATTTTATTAAAAAACTGTAAAGCTCATAACATTTGAATTGGAAATATAATCTCTGTTCTAAAAGAATTCTCGAACAATTAAGATCAGCTTATAAGTTTGTACATATCTCATAACCATATTTTGCCTAAATAACAAAAATATTGTCTTAAAAAATTATAAAAAAACACACAAGTTTATACAATGACAATTTCCAAGTGATCTTATAGCCAATTGGGCAGTAATGCAAAGTTCCCAGCTAATTCTTCATTTTCTTTTTTTTAAATGTAAAGTCGTGTGATTTTTAAATGCAATATACATATATTAAATTTCATGATTTTATATATCCGCACCAGCTTTCAGCATAAATTTACAAGCTTTAATGATATAATTTCATTAAGGCTTCTACAAATTAGCGTACTTCGTAGAATTCTTTCGACGCCATGGTGTCAATAAGATCTTATATTGGTGAAAATTAAAAGTAAGAAAAACCTATAGGCGCAAGTCCAAGATCCAAAGTGATGTATCTTCGATTAGTGGGCAAATAAAAAAGTACCATAAGCTGTGTATATGCGCAGCTATATATTATTCCTCCAAAAAAAAAAAAAGTTAGTACAATATGATTGACTTTATATGCCCAAGTCTTTAATACTATACTATTACAATGCATAAATATTAGTAGTAAATTCTAAAATTTATTGTCTCTGTACCATATACTTGTAATACACTGTTATTGCATTATGGGGCACGTAAGAAATTAAGGATCCATGTGCCTACTTCTTGAAATTTGAATTTTTGATTAAAGTATTTAATGTCAAAACAAGAAAAGCAATTTGTTTGGTAGTGAATAGTGATGTTGTTTGGCATGTGAAGCTAGCACGTGACTCGCCATAAAATGTCGCATCAGAACACGTGCAATTTGTCTTTTTTTCATGCACAAAGACGAAGAAGTCAATAACCCTCTATATATATATATATATATATATATATATATTCCCTTCATCCACAAAATTCATCTAGATTTACTCCGGCATAAAAATTAAGAAAGGGTTAATTTAAGAGTGAATGATTCATATAGCAAAATTCCTTCTTAGAATACAATAGTTGTCAAGTAACATAATATGATAAAAATATAGCCAAAAATGTGTTTCTGGGACAATTATACCCTTATTATATTGTAGAAGTTATTTTCAATTTTCACCAAAAAAACCGTGCCATCCATTTCATCCCACGCTTCCCTCATTACCCATCTCAAATTTTCTCTCTCTAAAAAAACCTCTCCTAGAAAACCCTACTTTTCTTCCACAGATTTTCGCCACCTCCATTTCTTCCACAGATTTTCGCCGCCGTCCCCTACCCAAACTTCCGCCGTTGCGCCTTCAACAATGGCCTCTGACAACGAAATACCCACCAACTCCTCTGAAGAAGAACAAGCGATCGACCTTGAAGAAGAAGAAGAAGGCACCAACCGTGAAGAAGAAACCGACCACGTTGAAGAAGAAACAGCCGACGACGACGAACCAGTTTCCGGCGACCACGAAACCGCCAAGGACGACGAAGTTCAGTCCGATTCCGGTGAGAAATAAAGACGAGAGAGGAAGAAAAAGAGAAAGGAAGATAAATCCAGCGAAGCCCAATCGTCGAAGAAGAGAAAGAAAGACGAGAGGGAAGACAGGAGAAAAGGGAAGAAAAAGCAAGGAGAAGAAGAAGAGGAGGAAGAAGCCGGCGGCGACAGCGAAGCAAGCGACGACGACGAATCCGGCAACCTCTACGAGAATGAAAAGGTAAAATTTGAATTTCTCATATCTCGGGCTTGATGCGAATTGATAAATTCTTACGTTTTGTGTTTAGAACTTGTTTGAATGTCTAGATCTGATTTTTGGTTTCTCATATTTGCTTAGAACCCTAATTCGTAACACGTTTTTGAAAATTCGGTCATAAACTGTTGCGAAATTATAATTTCGCAACATGTTTGATGCCTTTTTTAATGCTTGGAATCTGGAATTTTTGGTGCATAATGTTGCGAATTTCACAATTCGTAACACAATTGGTATATAGTGTTGCGAATTGTGAAATTCGTAACTAACTTTGTATTTTGGTTGGTTATTTGACGTTGCGAAATTATAATTTCGCAACATGTTTGAGGCTTATTTGAATGCTTGGAATCTGTATTTTTTTGGTGTATAATGTTGCGAATTTCACAATTCGTAACACAATTCGTGTATAGTATTGCGAATTGTGAAATTCGTAACTACCTGTGCATTTTCATTCATTTATTTGATGTTGCAAAATTACAATTTCACAATATGTTTGAGGATTTTTGAATTTTTCGAATCTGAAATTTTTAGGTGCATAATGTTGTGAATTTCGCAATTCGTAACACAATTTGTATATGGTGTTGCGAATTGTGAAATTCGTAACTAACTTTGCATTTTGGTTCATTTATTTGACGTTGCGAAATTATAATTTCGCGACATGTTTGATGCCTTTTCGAATGCTTGGAATATGGATTTTTTGGTGCATAATGTTGCGAATTTCGCAATTCGTAACACAATTGGTGTATAGTGTTGCGAATTGTGAAATTCGTAACTAACTTTGCATTTGGTTCGTTTATTTGATGTTGCGAAATTACAATTTCGCAACATGTTTGAGGCTTTTTTAAATGCTTGGAATCTGGATTTTTTAGGTGTATAATGTTGCGAATTTCACAATTCGTAACACAATTCGTGTATAGTGTTGCGAAATGTGAAATTCGTAACTACTTGTGCATTTTCGTTCGTTTATTTAATGTTGCGAAATTACAATTTCGCAACATGTTTGAGGATTTTTGAATTTTTTCGAATCTGAAATTTTTAGGTGCATAATATTGTGAATTTCACAATTCGTAACACAATTCGTATATGGTGTTGCGAATTGTGAAATTCGTAACTACGTGTGCTTATTCATTCGTTTATTTGACGTTGCAAAATTATAATTTCGCAACATGTTTGATGCCTTTTTGAATGCTTGGAATCTGGAATTTTTGGTGCATCATGTTGCGAATTTCGCAATTTGTAACACAATTTGTATAATTGTGTAGCGAATTGTGAAATTCGTAACTACCTAAGCTTATTCATTCGTTTATTTGACGTTGCGAAATAACAATTTCGCAACATATTTGAGGCTTTTTGAATATTCCGAATCTGAAATTTTTAGGTGTATAATGTTGCGAATTTAACAATTCGTAACTCAATTCGTATAATAGTGTAGCGAATTGTGAAATTCGTAACTACCTGTGCATTTTCATTCGTTTATTTGACATTACGAAATTACAATTTTGCAACATGTTCGAGGCTTTTTGGTTTGTTTTGAAGGTTTCGAATCTGAAATTTTTAGGTATACAACGTGTGAGGCTTTTTGAAGGTTCCGAAATGAATTATTTTACGTAACAGAAATTGAAAATTTTGTTGCTAATTCATATTTTCGTAACATGTTTTTGGAATTTCTATTATAACATGTTACGAAATGACAATTTCGTAACGTGTTTGTGGTTATTTAAACGATTCGAAACTGGATTTTTAAGTATATGAATGGACATTCGTATATGATGTTGCATTTTCATATGTTTATTTGAAGTTACGAAAAATATAATTTCGCAACATGTGTTACATGTTCTGAATTACTAAATTGGTTTTTAATTGTTTGTTTATTGCAGATCGAATGGACATTCAAGAGGAAGAATCTTGCAGCCAAGCACCACCGGATGATTTTATTCTCATGGTACGAAATTGTAATTTCGTGATACTATCGTTTGTTTCGATTTATTATTTTCGTAACATTGTTACTTGTTATTAATTTATTCAAATGTTGCGAAATTCTAGTTTCGCAACATGAGTTGTGGCGATTTGTTAATTTCGTACCAGTGCTAATTGTTATGATTTTATTATTATGTTACGAAATTCTAATTTCGCAACACTCTCTTTTATTTCGATTTATTATTTCGCAACATTGATACTTGTTATTAATTTATTTCCATGTTACGAAATTCTATTTTCGCAACATGAGTTGTTGCGATTTGTTTCTTTCATACCAATGCTAATTGTTATGATTTTATTATTACGTTACGAAATTCTAATTTCGCAACATGATTTGTTGCGATATGTTTATTTCGTAACATATTTAATTGTTATGATTTTATTGTTATGTTACGAAATTTCAAATTCGTAACATAAGTCGTTGCGATCTATTTCTTTCGTAACAATATTACTTGTTCTCTGCATTATTTCGTAACAGTGCTACTTCTTTTCTTTGTGTTAGATTGATTATGCTCACCTCAAGTGCAATAATCAGCCGAATCATCAAAATCATCAAACACATCATCCATGTCATCAGATTTACTATCATACATTTCATCAAAATCATAATACACATCATCCATGTCATCAGATAAAACCAAAATTGTACGAAACCAACTCTGTTACGAAATAAATACTGTAAATCGTAACAAAAAAACCATAAACATTCGTTTCGTTACTAAATTAAAGAATCGTAACACACTAAATTGTACGAAACGTTAAATTTGTAACAAATAGCCACGAACATGTTGCGAAATTGTAAATTCGTAACATTTTATAACCGAAATTCCAATAACTTGATACGAAAATATGAATTAGCAACAGATTATTCAATACGAATGCTAATTTCGTAACATAAAATGATTCATTTCGAAACCTTCAAATAGTCACAAACATGTTGCGAAATTGTAAATTCGTAACATATTATAACCGAAATTCCAAAAACGTGATACGAAAATATGAATTAGCAACAGATTATTCAATACGAATGCTAATTTCGTAACATAAACTGATTTATTTCGAAACCTTCAAATAGTCACAAACATGTTGCGAAATTACAATTTTGTAATGTCAAATAAATGAATCAAAATGCACAGTTAGTTAGGAATTTCACAATTCGCAACGTTATATGCTTAAAAACTTCAGTTTCGGAACCTTCAAACAGCCACAAACATGTTGCGAAATTGAAATTTCGTAACATCAAATAAACGTAAAAAAATGCACAGTAAGTTACTAATTTCACAATTCGCAATTCGTATATAGTGTTGCGAATTGTAAAATTCGCAACATGTATGCTTCAAAAATTTAGTTTCTAAACCTTCAAATAGCCACAAACATGTTATGAAACTCTACTTTCGTAACATGTGTGCTTCAAAAATTCAGTTTCTAAACCTTCAGTTGAGGTCATTGAAGATTTTCAAAAAAAGGTATGAATATAGAGAAGATCTCGGGCGGCGGCGACTGGAGGGACGACGGCGGTGGCGAAAGCAGATCTAGAGAGAGAGCAACGGCGACGGGAAGGGGCGCTGGGCGACGGAGGCGGCGACGGGAGGGGCGACAACAGATATAGAGAGAAAGAGCGCTGGCGACGGGAAAGGGCGCAGGGCAACGACGGCGGCAACGAGAGGGACGACCGGAGGGGCGCAGTGCGGAAGCGAGAGAGAGATAGCGGCGGCGACGGGGCGACAGGAAGAAGAGAAGAAAAAAAGAATGAAGAAGAAATGCAGTAAGAAGAAAAACACGATGAAGAAAAGAGAAGAAAGAGAGAGAAGAATAAAAGAGAAGAAAGAGAAAGAGGAAAAGAGATAAAGATGAGAGAGAGAAAAAAAGAAAAAGTGAAAAGAAGGGGTATTTTTGTCCAAAAAACACATTTTTGGCTACAATTTAACCATATTAAGTTCTTTGACAACTATTGTAGTCAATCTAGTCAAAGTGGCTATATGAATGGATTACCTCTTAACTTCATTGGTATGATGTTTGAGTAGAATAACAGTATTATTTAAGAGAATATATATTATGGGCATTGCAATTAAAATTTTGATCCGTCCCTGATTACAAACACAAATTTCAATAATTATTTGTAATTTGAGAAAAAAATATCTTTAATGAAATGCAGAATGAGTCAGGGTATACACGCGGGTCAGGCTTCGGATATACACGTGGGTCGGGTCAGCCCGTTGGCGGATTTGGCACATTCGACACATTTTAGGTTTCATTCGTGCAATTTGTACCAAATCACGAAAAATTCCAGATTTATCAATTTATTTAAAAAAATAATTTTTTTATTTAATGACTTTTAGGTTGATTTTGTGATGATAGTTTTCTATGTTAATGAATTTTATTATTTTTATTTTTTGGTACAATCGGGACGAATGGTCTAATTAGTTCCAATTGTGTCAAATTATGATTGCACTGTGGTACTTTTAGCACGAACTAGTTCCAATTATGTCAAGATGTTGGTATATTTGGCACAAACGGAATCCATTTTTGTGTCAAATGTGCCAAATCAAACAACAACCCCCAAATTTTATCAGTTTGAACAACATCCTCCTTCAACTCAACCGAACGTCATCGTCGTCGTCATGGGAGACAACCACCTCAGATTTGAGTTGTTGTTGTTCGCGTTCAAGAGGTTGAGCAGATCCGAGAACGACGATGGGCAGCTTCTGCGCACAAGGTGCCACCGCCATTAGGTGCCTTCGCGCCTCCGTCTGCACGCCACCGCAGCCAACCCACCACTTCCTTCATCGTTGGAAATGCGACGAAGAAGAGGCAATCGTTGTTGCTGTAGAAACCCCCGGCCGTACCAAATTCGGTGCTGGGCATTTGAGATGATGAAGGAGCTGCTAGTGGGTGAGTTGAGGAGGAGGGCAACGATGGGTTGTAGGAGAGAGAGAGAGAGAGAGAGAGAATATGGGGAATGAATTAGGGATGACACCTGGTGGAATGAGGTGGTTACATTTGGGTTAGAGTAGTTTTTAAAAAAATTATAGCAGGTGGTACGAACGACACTATTTGTGTAATATGTACCAAACTGAGCCGCAACCTGTGCTTTGACTCGCGCCTTGTCCCACAACCCGCGCTTTCATTAAGGGTAAATACTTCACAAAGTGTAAATGTTGACCAAAATTTGTGTTTACGAAGAGGGTGAGACAAATATTGAGCTTTAGTATGGCTATTTAAAAAATTGTCTCCTAATTTAAAAGTAATAAGATAGTTTAAAACTATTTCAGTGAAATAAGGGTCCCACCTAAAAATAGTAAAGATAAATTAAATATTTTTAAAAGAATATGCGGGATCTAAGTCTATAAATAAAATAAGAAATGAAATTCGTGAACTGATAAAGTATTATAATACTCCCTCCGTTCGCTAAAAAATGTTCCACTTTAACTCATTTCCTTGTTCACAAAAAAAAGTCCCATTTCACTTTTTGTACATTTATACCCTCCTTACTTTTTTAAATTACTACTCCTTGCCACTGATGGACCCACCCTCCCACAATATTAACACACTAATTACTTCACTAATTAAACAAATTAAATGGATTAATTAATCAAAATATTGGGCAATTATTTTAAAGCCCGAATTTCATTTTTGGCTGGACCCAAACCCTAATCTGTATACTCCATTCGACGTTCCCTTCATTTGCTCTCCCCAAATCTGCTTCTCTCGATTCTTCCATTTCTCTTTATCCTCTCTCATCAAAACCCTAGATCTATCCAAATTTATCACTGAAATCTCTCAATTGCTGCTCCCTTCGATGTCAAACTCCTCTGAAATCCCTCAATCGCCACTCGAATCAACCTTGAATTCATGGGATTTGGAGTCGAATTCCATCGACTTAGTGCCTGAGACGATTTTCGATTCTCCCATCGTTATCTCTTCTCCGACGCCGACCAAATCTGTAGATATTGGTTGCTTCGTGCCGGAAACTGCACTCACCGCGTCGCCTTTCGAATCTGGTGGGATTCGAAACTTGTTGCTGGAATCTTCAGTCGATTCAGAGGTTCCACCTTCTGGGCTAGAACTCTTCGACTCCGTCCTCCATCTCTGTGCTTCAAGTCCACCCAAATCTGTAGATCTTGGTTGCTTGGTGCCGGAACCTCCCTCCATGCCTGTGACGCCACACAAATCTGCAGGGGTGATTCTTCAACTCTACCTTCTGGGCTGGAGCTGTTCGACTCTGTCATCGATCTTTGCTCTTCGAGTCCACCGAAATCTGAAGATTTTGGCTGTCCAATTCCACCTTCTGAGAAGGAGAACTTCGATTCTCTCATCGATGCATCTACTGGGGTGCCGAAACCTCCATCACCGGGGGTGTATTTAGAAGAGATTGTTGATTCCTTGTTGCCTACAGATCCCTACTACTTTTTGTTTACCGAGTGCGCAAAATTCCGGAAAAAAAAAAGAAAGGCCTTGGAAGCCATGAGATTATTATGAATCAGGTGATTGAGTTCTTTTTTCTTCAATTTTTGTTGGTTAGGGGCTGGTGATGCCATTTATTTCGATGCAATTGTGATCATTTAATGATGGTGATTGAGTAACTGTGGGTTTATTTTCGATGCCTCTGATTTGATGATGCAGTTGTGATCATTCTTAAATGTGATGTCTATGATTTTATATTGTTTGATGCAATTCGGATGAATTGATGATGCTAATTTTGTGGTGCCTGTGATGCCTGTGATGGTTGGTTGCATCTGATATCTGTGCCGCCTGTGATGCCTCTGATTGCATCTTGTTGCTTGTTTGCCTGTGATGCTGATTTCTTATGAGGCAATTCTAATGATTTCAGTCTCATTATGTGATGAATTGCTAATGATTAAAAATTGATGCCTATGATTGAAAACTGATGCCTGTGATGCTACACTTATGTGATGCAATTATGATGATTTGAGTCTGATTATATGATGAATTGTGGGTTAAAAACTGATAGAACTGATACTACACTAATTTCTTATGATGCCACCACTATGTTGTCAGCAACCTAGTTAGGAGGTTGAAATGAGAAAGAAATCAGTCTATGATGCAAATTACTTGATCATTTCAAGTGTTGAGACTACATATTCTCCATACTGTCATCCTTTTCTTATTTAGGTATCCCACTCATATTGTCATCTTCCAAATAAGGAAAGTTTTGACCCTTTAAAATCCTTCAAAAGTGATAGGACCTACCCACTTTCTATCTTTTTGCCATTATTCTTAATCTCCGTGCCGAACAGTAACATGACAATATCAATAGGTCGGAAAAAAATACATAAAAATGAGAGATGCATTAAAGCTAACATAACTATTTTTAAAAAAAATATAAGTAAAAATTATCATAATTATATTATATATCAATATATATAGGGGCGGGGCCCGTGGGCGGGGAGCCCAATGACCCCCCATGACCGATAGTAGCTTCGTCCCTGCTTATTCCCTCTGTCCCGTTCCATAAATCTCATTTGGGAGGAGCACGTAGAATAAGAAAAAGAGAGTTATATGATAAAGAGTGTGACTAATGTAGTATTTTATTGTTGATGTTAAAGTGGGTTGAGTGGAAAAACATTGTACAATAAAATAAACAACACTATTCACGTTTGAGTGTGACATAAAGTACGGTTTTAGTGTATTAATCTTTGACAAATAAGGAAATGAGATTTATTTAATGGGACGCCCGAAATGACAAAATGAGACTTATTGAACGGAACAAAGGAAATACATTCTTTTATCAATCTCTTGGAACAAGAACAACGACGAAGAGCTTACAACATTACTGCACAGATGATGAGCTTACAGGAAAGCCAAGTAAATTTGCTGAGTTATATATAGTTTTTTTTATCTTCTTCAGTTTAAAGTTATTTAGAGCTTCTATTTTTGACTTTATGCTTTTAATTAGCTCTTTATATTTTGAATTTTAGATTTTTTTTTCTTCTGTTATTCTTAGTGTTTTCTTTTATCATTTTAGTATCTACATTTTTTTACCTATTTTATTACAAATGAACTACATGCTTCCTACTTTACTATTACATTCTGAATCAAATTACAACTTAATCATTTTATGGGCACATTGAAGATTTTAAGACAATAATCAAGTTCCTTTCTAATGTATTTTGTACGGACAAACATATACAAAGGAAAACCAGATGATGAGATGAGATATATGGAAAAAAACGAGAAAGGAACGATGAGGGGGAACAACTTGATGTAGCTCACTTGAAAATATAATATGCAAAATGAGGATTGAAGCGAGATACATTGAGATGAAGAAAGACAATTCTCCGACGACTAGGTGGGTTACGACATTGGCATTGGGAGTGAAAAATTTGCAACGTCCGGTGAAGGATGAAACGCGAGAGGGTGAAATGGCTGCATAACTCTAAAGGATGAAACCAGAGAGACAAAATATGTTTTTTTAATTAATTAACTTTTTATATTTTTAATAAAAATTAATTACACATACATACACATACCTTAATCCGCTACATATTTCCAGTGTGACCACATGCAAGGATATGTACATGTTTATTCGGACTGCCACATGTTAGATTTAATTTCCCCAAATTTGCAAATTATGGGAAAAAATCGATTCATTTCCCCACATTTTTCCCTTCTCCAATCTACACGAACAATTTCGTACTTTTTTCTTATGAATTTCTACTTGATTAATTTGTATATTGATTTCCGATATGAATCCACTTTTTTAAATTTAATTGAAAGCTAAATTTTCACAGTCAATTTTTTTAATCACCATTATCTTATAGATTTTATAATCTTATTAAATAATAAATTCTATCGATTTTTTTAATAGATTATATGCTAGTTATTTATTATACAACATTTATAATAGTTTTCTTGACGGGGGGAGGGGTGGTGGTGGTGGTGGTACACTAGTAACTATGTTGCCCTAGAAATTTTAAAATTGTCATTAATATTAGGCAAAATTGTATAGAAATTATTGACTTTATACCAAATTCGTGTTTTAAGAATGACTTTTTAAAATTAGTCTTAAATTACGGGACTTTTAATTGTATCTCAATTAAATGCCTCCGGCGGATTTCACCTAATTTTTTTTGCTGACATGTCGAATTAAATGCTGATCTGTTATAATTAATACTGATGTGTTCATAAAACGACATAGTTTTACATTAAAAAAATAAAATTAAATAAAAATTAAATTACACATCATTATCTTCTTCCCCATTCTTTCTCTCTCTATTCTCTCTCTCACCACGGCTGCTGCACTATCATCCTCTTCCCCTTTCTCTCTCACAAGATCTCAGCCAGCAACAAACCCATGTCCGACCACTTCACTTCCCTGTCCACCGCTTCTACCACTTTGAGTTCTGGTACAGTGACGCCACCAACGCCACACGCCGCTTCTCGTGGGGCCTCGGCATGCCCCTTGCCACCAAATCTGACCTCTCCACCGGAAACTCATCCCACGCCTCCTAACCTCCTTCACTCCGGCGAGCTCAACTTCGTCTTAATTTTTATTTGTTATCAAATAATTATTTCAATTATTCTGTAATTCCATTTCCATATACAAATTACACAAATATAACACTGGATATGTTTGAAAGATGATAAGAAGTTCATGCTGGAAAATTAAGGGGTGGAGGCACGGTGGGGAGGGTCGGTGGTGGTGGTGGAGTCGTGAATGAAATTAAGGTGTAGGTCAGTCGGTTGTGAAGGTGGACAAAGGTGGTGCCGTCGGTGGAAAACGACGGGTTAGGCTGAAAATCAGAAATAGAATAGAGAGATATGAAAGGGGGTTTAGAGAGAGAGAGAGAGAGAGAGAGAGAGAGAGAGAGAGATTTACAATAGATGGTGGACAGCGGCACGATGGTGGCGCAAGGCTGAAGGCGGCACTGTTGGTAGTCAGGCTACGGTAGCAACCTCCATCGCTGTTGCTGCTACTGTTCTAGTTAGAAGGAGAGTGAGGATTAGAGGAGGTTGTGACGCCGCTGTTGCAACGACGGAGGATATGCAGGCGGTAAATTCCAGCGGAGAAGGAAGGGAAGAGGAAGTGTTGTGCTATTATCGGTGGGTGGTGAATCGGAGATTGTGCAGCAGCGGTGGTGAGAGAGAGAGGGGGGGGAAGAAAGGGAAAGAAGATAGATGAGGTGTAGGTGAGAGAGAGAGGGGGGGGAAGAAAGGGAAAGAAGATAGATGAGGTGTAATTTTATTTTTAATTTTTAAATGCAAAACGACGTCGTTTTGTGTCAAATTTAAAATATGTCGTTTTATTTTTTCTATCGATTTGCCATATAAGCTTCTCGACTTCCACCTCAGCACAAAATTAGGAGAAATGGGCCGGAGGAACTTAATTGCGACAAATTCAAAAGTCCCATAATTTAGGACTAATTTTAAAAAGTCATTCTTAAAACACGAATTCGGTATAAAGTCAGTAATTTATATGTAATTTGGCCTTAATATTATGTGTACATAACATATTGGATTTTGCCCCCAGCGAGTCCTAACGTAAAATGTCTCATACGCGCTAATTAAAATAAAAGGTACAAGAATAATTATATCGCATTCTATTCATTTTTAGTGCAGTATTTTTTTCAATTATATCACTAATGCGCACAATTTTGATGTTTGATTTCTCAGCCGTTGTTCACGGCATGCGCTTCAAGAACATTTATATGACTATAAGCAGCGGGTGTCTCGTTGGGCCGGCTCGAGATACCACTGCCCACGAGACACCCCGCTGCAGGGCCCTTCATTCGAGCCCGTCTCGTCCACTCGAGACTGTTTTTATCCGGCGCATGCATTGAACACACTAGACTTTTTTTTTATATATAAATTCCGTCGCATGCATTGCACGCGCCATACCGGAAAAAAAATGTGGACAACAGTCAATTTTTGAATCCAACGGCTATGTGCCGATTTTTTTAATTCATTTTCTACCTATATATACTACCTCATTTCACACCATTTCTCACAAATTCTCATACAATCACCTCTCATACTCCCTAAAAAATGGATCATAATGATCTTTGGCCGTCGTCGTGGTGTCACACCATTTTCCCCCTAACAATGTATTGTTTTATTTCTAGTAATGTAGTGTTTTTTTATTTCTAGTAATGTATTATTTTTTTATTTAAATTAATGAAATGATCAAATTTTCTAATTAAAATTAATGCAAAATACATATTCAAAAATTAGATAGTGACACCCCATAGAGACAGTCCCACTGCAGCTCACTGTCTCTATCTCTATCACACTCCATAGAAACACCCCATAGAGACACCTTACTGCAGACAGTCTAAGTTCCTATATCCCTACCATTAAGATCAATATAGTTGTAAAGTATTTAGGTTTGAACCTAAGGGAGGTTATTGTAATGATCTTTGGTGTCACATGATAAGGGGGGGTATGGGTTTATTTGGTTGCCATTGAGGACTTGCAAGAACGCTAAAGCAGAAAATAGAAAATATTAATAATAAAGTTAGCTTGGATTAGAGTCGAACTTGATCAAAATACGTAGCATCTCGGTCATCGGTGCAATGATCTTCACCATACACGTCCATCTCTTTTGTGCCCGCACATACTTCTAGAAATTGAGAGACCGATCTCTTACTAGGGTGCACACCCCCGCCTTCATCCAAGTATGAAGAATGCATCGGGAACGACCTTGCTCGGATCTCAGGAGCCCACTTTAGACCTTGCGATGGTCACTGCATATGCTTCACCGCTTCAAACCAAACCCAAGCTAAGAACACTAAACTATGTAGCCTGAGTTGAATTGGACAAGCTCAGTAGAAGTAGTGTCGTGATCATTGGTGCAGACGCCTTCATCACCGCACACGTCCATCTTCCAGTTATAGATCAGAGCTTGTCCACACCCTGTCGGTCGTCATGTACACTTCTAGGTTCAGATTCGTCGGTAGCTTTGAGCTCTCGATGGCCTTGAAATTGGATATATATAAATACTCCAACCATCAGTGTTCGTATGTACGCTCGGAGGTGGGGGCCACCCCGCACGTTTTATCCGAGATTACGGGGATCCTCCCCTCTTCAACCTCCTTGATGGTCATTCAATGAGATTTCGGAGAGTTGGACACTTTGGAATAATATCCAACACTTCCGGGATGGTCATGTATGGTTTGTCAGCGCTCATATTAGACCTCGTAGCGACCACTCTCCTGCCTAACTTTGTCTTCCTCAACTCGAGCCACAACTACTTAACAGGACATTAAAGTAAAGGGGAAAATAGAAAAGGGAAAGAAACATGACCGGAAATATATTAATGAGAAGTTTACGTAAACGATTGACACCAACATCGCGGGAAAAGCGAACGGAAATGAAAAAGGAGGAAATGTTGATTGATTCATCATAAATTTTGTTAGTAAGTATTTAGTTAGAGAGTATTTTAATAAAATCTTCTATTGATACTTATGCTTCAATGACATTTACAATATTTTGTTATTTTTACTATTTAATGTTTTTGTTTAATCTCTTTGTTTTCGGTTTTTTAGTGTTTATTAACGGGTTTGGGACGGGTAGTGATTTTTAAATTATTTTTTTTATTGGATTTGGGTCAGGTTTGGATGGAAATTTTACAGGTTTAAATTTGGAAAATGCTTAAGGCTATCTGCAACCCTTGGAAGGGGTCTCCAGCACTCTCTTTTCCACTAGAGACAACTTAGAGACATCTACCTCTGCAACCCAACGGTCTCTAAGCCGTCTCTATCTTTAATATTAAATAATTCTCAATTTCCATTAAATTAATTCATAAAATTCCATTAATAAAAATAATATAAACATTATATTAATTAAAATAAAAGTGCCCGTCGTAGGTGGGGTTGTCGGCGAAGTAGTCAGCGTGTAGGAGTGCACACGCCGCTTCACGGTCGCGGCCGACGAACGACCTCGCCCTCTTCTTCTTCTTCTTCTTCTTCTTCTTCTTCTTCTTCTTCTTCTTCTTCGCCGCTAAGTGTGCACAGAGGGCTCGTTCCACGTCCGCCATCATCTCCTGTACCTCGTCGTCGGTACCGGTCTTGACATATTCCATCGACGAAAATGACATGCTCGATGAAGACATTTTTTGAGGGTTGAATTTGAGAGAGAAAGAGGGTGTATTTTTTTTGTGGGATGAATGAGGGACGAGAGATTGAATTTATAGTGGAGGAAAATAATTAATATATATATATCGGCTTATAGCCGTTGAACCGCCAACGTTCGAATTTTTAATTTTTTTTTTCCATTTTACACGCGCCTTTATTATTATTATTTTTTCGCAGGTGTGGCGCGTGCAAGCCACAGGCTGGTTCGAACCGGTCTCGTGTGTTCGAGCCGGTCTCGAACCCGCCGGGCTTGCAACGCGGGGGTCTCCAACGCGAGGGGTCTCGAGACCCTTTGGAGACAAGGCTTTGAGCCCGCATTGCGGGCAGCCTAATAAATAAGTACCCTACCCCTTGCCAATCCTAATTAGAGAATTTGGCCTTTTCTAATTTTGAATAATTTTTTATTGGGTTGTAGGAACAAATAATATGTCATATGACCAATCTTTATAGAAAAACACTAATCTCCATACGAAGAGCATATGCCAATGATTTGTTTTATTTTTCTTTCTATCTCGATAATTTTCTAAATATTAAATTTACATCACATTTTTATATATACATGGGATAGCAGTGTCAAATATTGATCTAATCCACCAATTCAAAATTGGACAATCTTTGACCGTAAAATTAGAAATCCGATTGAATTTCAACATAATCCAATTTTACAGCTTGTCTGATGGGCTTGGCTCGACTCGGCTCAGCTCTTTGAGAGCTCTAACTTGGTATGCTTGGAACATAACGTACTACTGTTCCAAAATAAACAGAATACATCCAAAAAATAATTTTTGAGCTATTGAAACCTCATAATCTTAAAAGGACAACCCTGAAAAAATAAAAATACAAATATATATATGGCTTCGAAAGAGAGATATTTAGAGAGTGTTTGGCTGAGCTTAAAAGTTCCTTAAAACAGCTTATAAACATCTAAATTCTTAATAACGAGTACCTTATAAGCTATTTTAAGAAACTTAAAAGTTTAGCCAAACACCATCTTTATCATTTTCATTTTGCAAAAACAAAGAAGTAATCATTAATTATCCACCTGCCCCATTGAACTATTTAATCGGTGTTGCCCAACAAATATTTGGTAATCTCATGCTCAAAAAAGTGCGCCATAATTAATCAAAGTAACGATTATTTCTCCTTATCCTTAATGATGATATATGGATGTGACCTGCGCATTTTTATTGCCTTTATAATTTAAAATTTCCCTCCAATATGTCCTTTTAGTGATTATGAATTTTGTTAATTAATCTCCTATAAAGTAAAGAAGATGAGAGACCATCACATTCGGATTGGATAAGTACTATCCAAATTGTATAGTCCTCATACAAATTGAAGTTGGACTGATGTATGCAAATGATATGTGTTAGAGGATATGGGAAAAGAATATTATTATATACAGTACTTTTTTTAAATACTACAAAAGATGAGGTCAGAAATCCCAACTCTCCGTTCCTAATTCAAAAGAAAAACGAAACAAAATAAAAAAATAGTCTTATTATTTTTCTGGAGCGGAGGAAATGTCCTCTAATTTGCATTTCGAATAAATTTGCATGCGACTATAGCTTATACACAATCGATAGTGAATTGAGAATGTATCCATAACTGTCTAAAACACTATTTTCCATTAACAATAATAGAATACAATATGTCTCTCAGTATGTGATCATATATTTTAATTTTCACTTTTTTAATGAAAGTAATATTAATCGAAGCAGGGGCGGATTCAAGATTTGTTAGTGGGGTGGGCTGATAAGTAGACATGCATGCAGTGTTTTTTTAAATATATATATTACTATTATTTTTATAGAGATGAAACATGTCGGTGCATTAAAACAAATGAACGGATCTAGCTTTAAGGGGTTAGACCTACATAACATAACATCGACTTAAAGCAAAACATATTAAATAGAGAAAAATAAATACCCTTTTCTTCCCCGAGGAAAACAAAACTAACGATCTAAAGGGATCGTTTTACATAGAGCACATTGATGAATTTTGAGAAATCGTCGATTCTTGCATTAAAAATAGATCTCGTATTTATATATCATAAAATATTTACAAAAATTGACTATTAAACAACTATGTTCAAAACTTATGATATTTATTATAAAGACACCGAGTTTATTATATATTATTTTAATGATAAATAAAATGTTAAAATTAAAATTAAATTTAATATTTTTCAATAGTTTATATTTATTGTAAAGTAGTTTAATGAGAAGTTTTTTAGGCCCTTTTATCTATTAGGCACACATGATAGGTAGAAAAGAGTTAATTTTTTAAAAGAATGCAGTTCTGAGAGGAGTAAAACATATTGAAAAATTCAAATGAATTTTGAATGAGTGTAACTCATAGTGGTGTGAAGAGCAGAAAAAGAAAAGCATAAAAATAAGTAAAAGAAAATGAATGTTGTCTTCAAGGTTCAATCTCTGGAGGTTGAGGAGGGTTAGAACACTTTTTACCACTGGGCTAAACTGCATATATTAAAGTAGTCTTACAAAAATATATAAAAAGACTATAAACTTGCATTGGGCTGCAGCCCAGCTCAAGCCTTACATAGATCCGTCCCTAAATCGAGGTGCACACTTGATAAACTGTGCTCCTAAATGTGTGATAACTTGCAAACAATACAGGAAATATAATTAAATTGCACTAGAAAAATTTGTACATCATGTTTCATTTATTGAGATTCGAACTACCCTACCCCCTTCCCGTGGACTTGGTTTTTCAAAATTGCGCACGACGCCCAGCAAGAATTTCACATGGTTTAATTAGATCTTTAACTAAACTATATGTAAACAAGCAATTAATTAAGCCACTTATTTCAGCACTAAAATCATTAGAATTAGATTATCTTGTTGGTAAACAACACAAAATGCCTACCTGAGATGCGTGGTGGAGTCCAGTTCAGACAATTAAGTAAATTAAAAAAAGGTTTTCCCACCAACTAGTATATGTAACAAATAAAAGATGACAATTCAAGAAATTTTAGGTTAAGTAGTTGACTTGATCAATGATCACACAGACGCGCATTTACGGGCCACATATAT
Organism: Schizonepeta tenuifolia; assembly: GCA_029490685.1. NCBI lineage: Eukaryota > Viridiplantae > Streptophyta > Magnoliopsida > Lamiales > Lamiaceae > Schizonepeta > Schizonepeta tenuifolia. The sequence goes on along the minus strand of CM055956.1, from coordinate 76,418,585 downwards.
TTATCTATAAAAAAAGGTCAGAAGAAGATAAACTACTAAACTAGCATGCTTCTAGTGGAAGATCTATATATAATGGTAATGGAGTACAAAGTCAACCTATGTGGATCAGAATTCACATATGCTCTGGCGTGATGAATTATGTTTGCATGTTAGTCAATTTCCATTCCAATCAAACGCCTTAACAAGATACTAGTACTTGGTTTAATTTGGGGGGTTCACCCACCCTAACAAGTTCAAAATAGATGAAAAGTCGGTTTTAAAATTAATTGACGTCAATGCAAGTAATAAAATGTTACTTCCTCCGTCCACGAAAAAGATGTCTGTTTTTTTCACTTTCGTCTATTCATGAAAAAATGCTTGTTTTATTTTTAGATATATGACCCACACAATCTACTTTAATTCAATCTTCCACTCAACCAATTTATATTAACGTAATCCTTCACTGAATCAATTTACCTTAACTTAATCGCCCATTCAATTTAAGTGAGACCTTTATTTTATTTACTCAATTTAAAACTATATAATACGAGAGGGACTCTTATTCCACTTACAACACACTCCACTGATTTTATTAAATTCCGTGCCATTTTGAAATAGACATGTTTTTCGTAGCTGGAGGGAGTAAAATTGAGGTATATTTGTCTCTTGCAATTTCTTGCATTCATTATAGCTATTAACTTAATCGTTTTGGTTTTTGTAAAAGATTGAGATACAAATATGTGTGGAATATTCCAATGTGCTTGATGATTGAAAAGCGATGCACGTCATGGAGAATTAATAGTTTGTTTATCTTCATATGATTTTGTCCTTATTTATAATTTTAGATCTATTATCTTCATATTTTAAGTATTTGATTTGATGACATTTGGGAGAAATTCTTGTACACCAACCTCTCACATGCTAATCTTTTAATAATATAAATTATAATATTAAAATAATATTATGTAAGAGGTGGATGTACATGTACGCCCACATAGGATTGTCTAAATGGTTTCGGTTAATCGGTTTTTAACCAAAATATGTAATAACCGATTGGTTATTGGTAACCAAAAATCGATTTTATAGGTTATTGGTCGGTTCGAAATTTTTAAGAACCAAAACCAAATCATAATAACCAATTAACCAAATTTATTAATTAATAATAATATATATATAATATATAAATACATATTATAAATTATAATTGCTAATTAAAGCCCTAAATAATTTAAAACGCTAACATTTTCTATCGACTGCGACAACACAAGACACCGTGCTATGCTCCAACTGTCGCATGTGTCAAATTTCTATTTGTGATTTTATGGTATTAGAACGAACACGAGCAATTAACATTGTGTAGAAATGTTGTCCAATTTTTTAATATTTTTTGGTTACTTATGTTAACCGATAATCATACCGATTAACAAAATTGGTTAGCGATTAACCGAAATAGTTAATTGGTTTGGTATATGGTAGCAATATTATCTTTAATCGATTATTGGTTAATTGGCTATTAATAATGCTGTTATTCCATAACCGAACCGATTACCTGCCCTACACCCACACAAGAATTTTTCGACATTTGGTACTTAGAGCATCCACAACAAGGGTCTTGTTGGACCCCGAGTCTATTGCCGGGAAGCGTGATTTCAATTATTGGTGATGTTGAGTAAGACCCCGGTGAAAATTTTCACAGTGGTGAGACCCTAGGGTCTATAATCATTGGCAATGATTGAATAAATTTTATTTTATTATTTTTTTATTTGTAATAAATAACATAAAAAATATTTAATTAAATTAAAAATTTAAGAAATGACAATTTTATTTAATTAAAAAAATAAAACATACACTAATTCATAAAATAAAAATACAATAATTAAGAAAAAAATTCAATAATTAAGAAAAAAAAATAGGACAACTACTCATACCGAAATTCTTTTACAATTTTGGCGCTGACTTTTTGGTGCTCCGCCAATTGAGCGGGATTAAAATTCGAGGTGTCTCGAATATATACATCGTACGCTTACGTCTCGCTGGCTTCAACCCTCTCCGCTATCAAGTTTTCGGCTACGGATGCCAACTCTGCCCTCATCGGCTTCTTTGCTGCCACCTTGCCCTTCCTCCGCTTCTTGACAGCTTTCATTCCTTCTGGGTGAATTTGCATTGTGTTTGCATCGCTCACGGATGTCGTGGATGTGTTGTCGCTAGCACACGAAGTATAGTCGCCGGCTTTATTTATCCTCGTCCGCTTTAGGGTTGGAAAAACTCGGGATATTCTTCAAGAGATCCCATGCTGCCCTATAGGGGAAACTTCTCTTGTGCTGGACGGCGTAACTATTTTCGGCCATCGTGTACAGATCGAGGTCGTTCCGCCCGTTTTCGAGTTGCTCTTCGAGTTTGATGTAGATGACGGCAAAGTTCTGTATCTGTTTCTTGGCACGGCCCCAAGCGCACTTCATCGGACCCTTCTCTCTTGACACGGCGGGAAATATGTGCTTGTTGAAGCGGACACATATTTTCATCCAGAATATCTTCGAGATTTGGTAGTTGCTGGTCACCGCGTCCAACCCGAAATTAATATAGCACCATGCGAGGAACTCTATATCGTCAGGTATGTAGTTAGGACCTCGTATGTGTTTGATGCGGCGGGCTATTTGCCCTTGCAGCTCCTCTTCCCCTTCCTCTTGGCCGGAGAAGTGGCCGTGCTTGTTGTGGAGGGAGTTTTCCCTTTGCGAAGTAGCGGTGGTGTTGGCTCGCGGTCCTCCGATTCCTCTTGTTAGGAATCTTCGTACGCCTCTTCCTCTTCCTCTTTCTCCACCTTAACATCATCGGTGTCGCCGTTGAGGTTGATACGTTTGATTCGAGTTGTTTCCGATGGCGGCGTGTCGAATGCATAATATCCACCGGGTGGAGTGGAGAATTGGAAGAAGCCGGATATCGGGGTGAATTGAGAGTACCCCGGAAACTGCGAGTAGCCGAAAGACGAAGGGAATTAGGAGTGCCCCGGAGACTACGAGAACCTAGCCGATGGGGGGAATTGGGAGAACCCCGAAGACTGGGAGAACCCCGTCGACGGGGGGAATTGGGAGAACTCGGACGACTGTGAAAAAGGTGCAAACCTGACAGCCGGGGTGTATTGGGTGAAACCGGGAGAAGGGGGAAATTGGGAGTTTGGATTCGGTGGATTGAGAGTTTGATTCAGTGGATTTGAACCGACCCATTGTTGGTACCACGTATTGAACTCGCTATCACTCATTTTTTTTGCACAAAAAAATTAGATTTGAAGATTGAAATTGAAGAAGAAAGAGATTGGGATGAAGATTGGATTTTGGTGTGGAGAATGAATGGGATGAAGGTGTATTTATAATAAATTTTGTGTAAATAGCTGTTAGAATTTAAATTTAATTTTTTTGATCAGAAAATAAAAAATAAATAAATTAACTAATGAGAACACGCCATGTGTCCCCAAATTCATGCCCCACCGAAGTCGAAGGTGGTGTCGATATATCGACACCACCTTCAACACCATCATTATCAACACCGGTATCCATCTCCCCACTGCAGCCTCGATACCGGCTGGAATCGAAGGAGGTGAGATTGAAGGGGGATCGACACCGTGCTCGACCCCGGTGATCAATCCCCATGGCAGGTGCTCTTATAATTTGCTTTGTTTACAGAATTTTATTTCATTTGATGTTATATCTATAGCTTAACAAGACCACTAATCGATTTGAAGTTTGGGCCAACTCGGCCTTTCATGGGCTTGGCTTTGCTAGAGATATAGAAAAGAACCGCTCTTTATGCTTTTTTTTTTTTTTTTGATATAGTTTGTTTAGTTATATAGTAGTACTATATATCTAGGGTATAACTGAGAATTGGGCTCAAGTTTATTGAATTTGGACTTTGGTTTTTTGGTAGTAATTCTTTTTTATTCTGTTGGGGGGGGGGGGGTCCATTTTTTTTTGGTAATTCATTAGTTTTTGTATATTTGTAAACAAGTAATTCTAATCATATCCTCATTATATTCTTCATAACTCACTTAATTTAAAATATTGATGAATGTACGACTTCACCATATTTTTTTTTTAAATAAATGCGGGGACGATTTTTTTTGGTAATTCATTAATTTTTGTATATTTGTAAACAAGTAATTCTAATCATATCCTCATTATATTCTTCATAACTCACTTAATTTAAAATATTCATGAATGTACGACTTCACCCTATTTTTTTAAAATAAATGTCAAATTGCATAATAATTCACGACTTTTTTTCACAAATTCCGGTTTAAAGCCAAACATTTTAATTTTTGCAAAAAAATTACTCAATTTTTCTCAATACTTTCCGGATACAATTTGGGGAAAAAAATCAAAGATGATATGTCCAATTCAAAGTGATTTGACAAATTAAATTGATATCGTTTTGATTTAAGAATTAAAAATTAAATAAAATTCAGATTACATCTCACTTGTTCATGGTAGCTCTCAACATCTTCATCTTCCTCTCTCTCTCTCTCCCTCTATATATATATATATATATATATATATATATATATATATATGGAGGAGATCATATGTAAATTCATTTTCCCGTAAGAAATGAGAAACGATCTGGACCATTAATCTTTGTAGATCTACGGTTGAGATTGATAGATGCATTATTATTAAACACAGAATGCATTATCATAACAATGCATTGTAGTAATCCAATGATGATGCACACAAAATGCATTATTTTAATGTATAAAATGCAATATTTTTATTTTTTACGGAAAAATGTTTTACACGTGAATCAACCCATATGTATATATATATATATATATATATATATATATATATGTACCTATTATAAAAGAGATGATTCTTATAAAATTTGATTTGCCTAATATGTCCCTCTATTATATTTATTTTAAGGGTAATAGTGTAATTATATATATAAAATTTATCATAAACTTAATAACTTAATAATAGTCCTACTCCTACTAGGCTACTATAAATCAACTTAATGAATTAATTACTAATATATTTTTTTTTGTAGTTGTTTGAAGAATGACGAAGGGCTGAGACTATATCATTGGTTCACAATTTATTTATATTGTTAGAATTTATTGTAGAATATATTTTATGCTTATTTCTAACTCGTGTTTTTATTTATATGTAAAATTTAATGTATGGTAATTAAGAGTTACAAATATAATATTATTTTTTATTAGTAATTATTGTTAAGTTTATCACATATATAATATTAAATTACACAAGAATTTTGCTAAAATTTTGTTAGGTTTATCAATGTAGTTGTACATTAATTTTTGGTAATTTTTTTTATTATATTTTACGGTAAAATGAAGTTCACACTTAATTCATTTATAAAAAAATCAGTTCTTATGGGAATTAAAACTCAAATTTTGGCCCACCCAAAACACAAATTTGGTCATTTTTTTGAATTTGAGACAAAAATACCCTTAATAAATGTGCGCAGTCAGTTCACGGGTCGCAGGTCGCAGGCGGGTATTAGGGTTGGTATATTTGGTACGAATTTAGTCTTATTAGTCTCAAATGCGTCAACTTTAGTTCAAATTTTTCTAGTATATTTGGTACGATTTTAGTCTTATTAGTGCCAATTGTTACAAGTTTGGTACAATTATGACGAACGGTCTATTTAGTGCCACTTGTGCCAAATTATGGTCGTGGTACAGTTGGTATGAATGGAGTCTATTTGTACCAAAAGTACCAAGTCGCAAACATCAAACTCGAACACACACATCGGAAAAAACTCTAACAAACGACGGCGAGGCTTCACCACCACCACTAACAGAGTCGCAATATCAAGGCGACCTCAATGGTGGTGTCGGAAATAAAAAAACAACCCATGACGGCGTCGGAAAATGTGGATAACATCCCCGTGACAAAAAAGCCCTAGAAATTAAATCATGGTCCGACTTTCCCCAAAATCCGAGCGATTTGGACGAAATTGGGATGAAATTGATCGGAATAATCTTCCTAAGGTGATGAATGGAATAGAAAAACAATTAAATCACTAGAAATGGAGCAATCGTTTGATAGAAATTTTTCTTGTGCGAGTTGTTTGTACCAAATGTACCAACAGAACCTTAATCCTGATACCCGCCCGTGAACCGACCCGCGACCCGTGCCCGACACGCACACCCTCCTCATTAAGGATAAATTAGTCCCAAAGTGCAAATGTTGGCCAAAATTTGTGTTTATAAATAGGGTGGGCCGATATTTGGGTTTTAACCCCCATTCTAGTTTTATGGATATATATTCTCTATGAAAATTGTATTTATGTTTAATTGTACTCCATCCGTCCACGAAATGGTTGCCACATTGTGGACGACACGAGTTTTAAGAAAATGGTATGTAGTAGTGAGTATTGTTGTGAGTGGAGTAAGTGTCCCACAATAAATGTGAGTGGAGTAGCAAAAGTGGCAACAATTTCGTGGACAAACTTAAGTAGCAAAAGTGGCAACCATTTCGTGGACGGAAGAAGTATAAAATAACTTTCTAAGAGAGAGAGAGGGGGATGGGACTGGTACCTGTGGCTGATTAATTACAATGGATGTTTAAGAAAGAGGGTAAGGGAAAGGGTGGGGATGGTGGGTGGTGGTTCCAATTTCAAAAGTCATGTGTGTTATACAAATGAAGTTCACATATTTTTTCGACAATTCTTTTTTTGTTACATGGGGGAGTGGGGAGAGATGAAAATTGAATTCGAGATTGTACCGCTTAGGTGCCCACTTGAGGACATTTTTTTTCATCAATTAACACTATAATAATTGAAGTCATCATAGTATAATTACCTTTCAAATTTAAAAAATGCGAATATACAAGATAATAGCAACTTAACCATATTGTAACGTATATAAGATGTACTTTTGTTTCTTCTAAAATCACTTAATTAATTAGAGAACACTCTTATTCTATGGGTCGGATTTCCCGCTAGATTTTTAATGAGATTTGGCTCTAAGGTATAAACATGTTATACCTAAACAATCTAATAAAGAAAGGTGGAGGGACTATCATAATAGGTGATTTTGTCAGTATCATTCAATTTTCATAATAGTACATAAGATGGTAAAATTGGTTAATTTTTTTTTTTTCTACTGTGTACACTTACTTACTAATATTTCACTGAAGTTAATAATCAATAACTAATAATATTATAATTAAAAAAATTATCTTCAAATTATAATTAGATGAGAAGTTATACGTGCAACGCACGTAATTTCCTACTAGTATATATAAACAAGCCGAGCATTGAAGGCAATGAGAAGATGGTCAATACTCTTGCTCTCGACGTTACGCTGTTGACGATTGATTTCATGGATGCTGGAGGATTAATGAATGTATTATTTTCTAGGAATAAAACTATTCTAAGGTGAAGGAGCAGATTTTGTCAACGGATTCCGACTCCCAGACCAATGTTATTATCCGAGTGTACTAGGGCGAGAAAGCTCTAACAAGATACAACAATATGAACAACTTCAACAACACATGTTCCTTCATGAATCTCTTCGGAAGGATGATCAGTTGATCACCGCCGCAAGCGTCGCCGGTCTGCCCTACTATGTCTTCGAAGCGCACATCAGCTCTCTGCTTCTTTTAGACATCTCCGATGACCAAATCGACGAAGCATTGCTGCAAAAGGGAATTTTTCACCATCGATTCGCTTTGACGCGGTTGAGGAAGCCAACCTTGGTGGAGGGAGAAAGTGGCTGGACCGTAGGATTTTGAGGAACTTGGAGCAAGTCGATACGGTTGTGTTAAATTGAGAAAGGGGAAAATGAAGATGATGACGAGGTGACATTAACTAGTTAGGAGTAATTTGATTTTTTTTTTTAATTCTTAAATCAAAACGACGTCGTTTTGAATGTCACGTCACTTTGAATTGGACATATTATCTTCAATTTTTTTCCCCAAATTGTATCCAGGAGAATATTGAGAAATATTAAAAGGTGGTCATTTTTTTTGCGAAAGTTAAAAAATTTAATTTTAAATTAGAATTTGCAAAAAGGTCGAGAATTATTATACAATTTCACTTTAGAATAACTCCCAAAAATCTACCAAAGAAAAACACTAGAAATGTACGGGCCCGTATACAAATTCTTGAACTAAGTGATGTTGTCTAAAATGAAATGAAAAGTATGTGTCCTAAGGCTATCTACGGCGTCGGAAAAAGTGCTCACCGTAGGTGGGGTTGTCGGCGAAGTAGTCGGCGTGTAGGAGCGCGCACGCCGCTTCACGGTCGCGGTCGACGAACCCCCTCGCCCTTTTCTTCTTCTTTTTCTGCGCCGCTACGTGTGCACGGATGTGTCGATCCACATCCGCCATCATCTCCAGTAGCTCGTCGTCGGTGCCGCCCTCGACATATTCGAACGACGAAGATGGAAAACTCGATGAAGACATTTTTTTAGAGTTGGATTTGAGAGAGAAAGATGTTGTATTTTTGTTGTGGGATGAATGAGGGATGAGAGGTTGTATTTATAGTAGAGGAAAAGAATTAAAAAAAAAAAAAACAAAATCGGCAAATAGCCGTTGACGTGCAAAACGGTTGAAATTTTTAAGTTTTAAATGTTAGGCGCGTGTAAAACACGCGCCCCTATTTTTTTTATTCGAAATGGAGCGCGCGTGGCTTGCACACGCTGGCATCGAGCCGGTCTCGAGCCAGCCGGCCTTGCAACGCCACCACCTCGAGTCGCCACCGTCTCGAGCACGTCTTCGAGACCGTGCAACGGGGCGCAATGCAGAGAGCCTAATGGGAGCTTCTCAAAGAGTATATTAGTGAGGACAAAACACGTCTATATTACACAGAAATAATAATGATTTATTTTTCTGCACAACAATTATAAATCGATAATTGCATTTATGAAATTTACGATGGTGACTAACAAGTAACAACCCAGTGAAAGATCCAACTATTACTCCTATAAAACACACGAATAGAAGTAGATACACAATGAAACTTAAATGCAAAATAAAAGTAAATGGTGATTCTGCTCTCTTAAAATAGTTGAACGCAACCGGAAGCAGTATTTTTCTTAGAAATGCTACTGGTGAATTTGTAGCTCTGCCCATGCTCACCGATTGTCCGGTTTGCATGCAAGTTGAGGAAGGAGAGACGATGATTACGTAGGAAGCTATTTCTTGGATAAAAAAGTTATGCTATAGCTATAGCTACACTCATATGGAATTTCTTTGTAATGTTATTTCTTCCCAAAAGTCAAATAATTCAGAGTTTAATGTCATTATTCAATGGATTTCAGATTCAATTGATTTGCTTAAAGTCAAGTATGTGTATCGTAAAACTAATTTGATTGCTCACAATATCGCTAAAGTTGCTAGAAATTTTGATAATGTTCATGTTTATTGAGCCTCCAACTTTTGTGATCGGCCGTCCTATCTAATGGTTGTGTTCTTAACATTATCACTATGTCTTACCTAAACAATAATATGATAATAATAATAATAATGAAAATAATAGCAAAATAATGTTATCTAATTATCCAATTATCCAAGAGGTGAAAACACCCACATCCATCATTTTCCCCTATCTCAATTCGTTGAAAGGCGCGCCAAAAAAAATAATGTGGCCCATCCAAACACCCGCGTGTTGGCCCCACAAATCTCAGCACCTAACCTTCCGTATAAACCACCCCAAAATGTTGATCGCATCCGCATCATCTCTTCTTCTTACACAAATTCAATTCCCCATTTTATACCATCAAATTCCTCTCTATCTAATTAACCACGCAGCTATATCCTAGTTCAAGTCCAGACAGAGATGGAGTCACGCGAGCCAAATTCTACCGATCCAACGGCGGAAATTGATGCCGTCGCGCGACGGATCGAGCGCCTGTCCTCGCACCTCAATCCGCCGGCGGGAGGATTTGATGAAGCAGAGGCGGAGATGGCGATGGAGTTGGTGCCGTGCGCAGGGAGAGCTAAGATAGATGTGAACACGGAGCAATTGTCCAAGTACATGAGGGGGAAATACAGAGACGCGCAGCAGGGGGTGTACGATTACTTCAATTCGCGGCCGGAGCTTCAGACGCCGATTGAAATTTCCAAGGACGATCATCGGGAGCTTTGCATGCGGCAGCTGATGGGGCTGGTGAGGGAGGCTGGGATCAGGCCGTTTAGGTACGTGGCGGATGACCCGGCTAAGTACTTCGCGATTCTCGAGGCGGTGGGAAGCGTCGACATGTCGTTAGGGATTAAGATGGGGGTGCAATTCAGGTTATTTATTTGTTTTTTTTTTTTTTCTAATGTTGGATTTATGTGGATGTTGTTTCTACGGATGTCTTGTGTGTGATTTGTTTTAGTGCTGGATTGACTTGTTTAAATTGTGGCTAGTCACTGAAATTTGTTTACATAAAGGGTGGGAATTCTATAGTTTTTCTAATGAACTTGTGAGTTTTGAGGTTGACGCGTCATTGATGATACATTTCGTTCGTTATTGGAGTTTAACGGATAATGATATCGTTGCAGTATATAAAATTACTTTAGAATAGAATATCTAGACTTTGGGACTCATTATTTGATGGCTACATTATCCTTGGTGTATAAACGTGACCTTTATCAGTTTAATGAAAGTTAGGATAAGTATATAATGAATTGCAATTATATATAGTACATGTAAATGTAAATTTTACTCGGCTGTATATTGTTGTAAAATCATTATATAATTTAGAGTCTGCATTTCTTATCAATTTTATGCATTTGAGACGTGTTTTAGATGCTACAAGGTTTCATTGTAAGATCTGCTGAAGTAAGTAGTTTGGTTTCTTCTTAATTTTGATTTTGTGGGGTGCAAAAAGTATTATACCTTTAGAGTTGCTCCTGGGCTCCAGTGGCTTTTAGTTTTGGATATCCACTTAATGATGGTTAAGAATGCCTTGAATGTACTTTAATAATTTTGCGTTTTATTTGTCAATTTCTGCAGCCTCTGGGGAGGCTCAGTGCTCAACTTGGGAACCAAAAGGCACAGAGATAAGTACTTTGAAGGCATAGACAATGTGGAGTATCCAGGGTGCTTTGCTATGACAGAACTTCATCATGGTAGTTTTCTTAGGGCATGAACTGTTGCTCCTAAACTATTCTATAACTTGCCTAACTACCTCTGGATACTATACTCACATTATCTTGATTCTTTTTAACCTTGCCGTTTGAAGATTGTTAGTAACTGCACTTGATTATGCTAGCATACACTACAATATTTTTATATAGCCATAGGAATTCTTAATTATTATTTTCAGCTTGTGAATTTTTGTGATGATGAGGTGAATGATAAATCTGAAAGGGTTGAGATGGCATATGGGCTCCTAGTGTATTCTGTCCTCTTGAATCCATGTTTGCGTTAGTTTTATTGCTTATACTATGGTTATTTTATTCAAATTATTGTCATGTTACCAGCCTACAATTCTGTCCTTTACACTGTTTTTTGACACTGCCTGTTTTACTTTTCCTGTCATGTTGAATGTTGTCCACAGGTTCAAATGTTCAGGGTATACAGACGGTTGCCACTTTTGATCCTATGACCGATGAATTCGTCATTGACACACCAAATGATGGGGCCATTAAATGGTGGATTGGTAATGCTGCAGTTCATGGAAAATTCGCAACAGTTTTTGCAAAGCTGATGTTGCCTACTCATGATACCAGAGGTGTTTCTGATATGGGCGTTCATGCATTTATTGTTCCAATTAGAGATAGGAAGACACACAAGCCGCTGCCTGGAGTTCAGATTCACGATTGTGGCCATAAAGTTGGACTAAATGGAGTAGATAATGGAGCATTGAAGTTCCAATCAGTAAGAATTCCGCGAGAAAATCTGCTCAATCGATTTGGAGATGTTGCACGAGATGGAAAGTACACAAGCAGCTTACCTTCTATTAGCAAAAGATTTGCAGCCACATTAGGTGAGCTTGTAGGAGGAAGGGTAGGTCTCGCCTATTCTTCCGTTGGCGTCCTGAAGATTGCTGTCATTATAGCTGTCAGATATTCTCTGTTGCGGCAGCAATTTGGTCCTCCAAAGAAACCTGAGATCAGTATACTAGATTACCAGTCTCAGCAGCATAAGCTCATGCCAATGTTGGCTTCAACTTATGCTTTCCATTTTGCCACTTTGCATTTGGTAGATAAATATTCTGAGATGAAAAAGACACATGATGAAGAGTTAGTTGGGGATGTTCATGCTCTTTCAGCAGGGCTCAAGGCATATGTTACATCGTTCACTGCACGATCACTGAGTACCTGCCGAGAAGCTTGTGGTGGTCATGGATATGCGGCTGTGAACAGATTTGGCAGCTTGAGGAATGATCATGACATATTTCAGACATTTGAAGGGGACAACACTGTTCTGTTGCAGCAGGTTTATAATCCAACAAGCAATCCAGTTGTTATTCTTTTACTAGTTTTTTCTGCTTGTTAGTTATCTATTTTTTTGTTACATTAAAAACTCAGTACTAAAATCAGTGCTCCTCCACAAAATAATTATAATAACAACGAAGATTAATCGTCAGGAATATGTGGAGAGAAATGATGGGGCTTAGATTATTCTTTTTTGAGGGCTATGGGGATGAGAGTGAAACGTCCACTTTAGACAATCCATTCCTCTTGGTTTTTATTTCCTTCAAAGGGAGAATAGACAAGTTTGTTATATATTGACTGACATGTTGATGGTAATGGTCTGACCTTGACATGAGCATCCTGCATTGGATCTGTCTAGGGATTCTGCAACCTAGATGATTGAAATTTTTATCTGGTAACATGGCTTCTATCTGATTTTTGGCATATCTATAGTATGACTAGTTCTGATGCAGGTTGCAGGTTACCTCTTGAAGCAGTATAAAGAGAAGTTCCAAGGTGGGACGCTCGCTGTCACATGGAACTACCTGAGGGACTCCATGAACTTCTACCTGTCTCAGCCCAACCCAGTTACTGCTAGATGGGAAGGTCAAGACCATCTTCGAGATCCCAAGTTTCAGTTGGATGCCTTCAGGGTAGATATTGTTATTAGTGACGGGTTTATTTAACAGAGCATCTATAAGTTCTTGTCATTAATATACTCACTTTTCTTGCAGTACCGCACTTCTCGGTTACTTCAAAGTGTAGCTGTTCGCCTGCAGAAGCACTCAAAAACTCTTGGGAGCTTTGGTGCATGGAATAGATGTTTAAATCACCTTTTGACACTTGCAGAGTCTCACATAGAAACCGTCATCCTTGCGAAATTCATTGATGCTGTGCGAAGGTACTGCCTAATCTTGCAGTCATCTCTTCTTACCTCACTGGAATTATTAGCTCACAAGATTTTACCTTCTGCCCCAGCTGTCCTGACGCAAGCTCTCGGGCTGCTCTGAAACTTCTGTGTGATTTATACGCGATGGATCGGATTTGGAATGATATTGGGACTTATCGCAATGTGGACTATGTTGCTCCTAACAAAGCTAAGGTAGATCACTGCTCCCTTGGCCATTTTCATGTCATTCATTACCAACGGACTTATCATGGAGATATCTTATCATCCTTTGTATTGGATATGTATATAATTGGCAGGCGATACATAAGTTGACAGAATACTTGTGCTTCCAAGTGAAAAATATTGCCAAGGAATTGGTAGATGCCTTTGACCTTCCCGATTATGTGACACGGGCTCCTATAGGGATGCAGGCGGCTGAAGATGCCTATTCCGTTTACACACAATACGCCGGTTTCTAAACCCACGCTGCATTATTTGTTGCCATATTTGGAAATAAAACCGACATTTAGAGCATGACATACTCTTTTGCGTTCACAGCTTCAATACTTTTATCATGTGATGAATGTTGGAAAGCAAGCTTATTAATATAGTAGTAATATCTTTGTAACACAGCAATTGATTTGATTCTTGTATACCATGAGCTCGTTGTATTCAAATTTTTAAATGAATATATGAAGAAAGTGTTGTTGTGGAGTCTCATCTCTTGTGGAATATAGTTGACTGTTGACTTGGAGATTATATGATGGTTCAAATAACTATTTGAAAATCGGTTCAACCGCTCGGATTAGGAATTGGGGCTGGTACCGATCCAGTCAGTAGCCATAGACCCGTTGTAAGGAGAAAATGGAAGTGTGAAAGGGTGTGGTTTTTCAGATCATGATGTGTGAAACCAGAGCTTCTGTGAATATAACACAATTTCTATTATCTCTACCACCAAACTAAATTTCTTGTTTCTTCAAAGTTATTATTACTTCTGAATACTATGTAAAAGTATGCCAAACTTTATTCTAAGCGTTTTGTTTTAGATATATTTGTTATTAAATATTAATTCTAATGTCTGTGTTACTAGTTAGTACTCCCTCCGCCCCATATTAGTGTGGTGTGTGTTTGATTTGTGTGACTTATGAGGTAAAATATTAGAAATGGTACTCAAACGTGGGAGTACTTTATTATGAATTTTGCTGGAATTTCACTTCATGATTTAAGCTCACACACATCTAATTTAATTATTCTTTTAATCGACTGTAGTTCAATCAGTTGACTCGATAAAGCCATGATCTCGAAGTTCCATCAGTTCGGTCCGATTCATAAACCATTGGTTCAAAAGCCATTCGCAATTCTTGATTCAGTAAATAAAATCTCTTTCCAAATAATACATGTATGTTAGATGTATGAACACCCTCCCTCACATGATAATATTGTAATAATATTCATGTCATGATAAATGATGCCAATGTTCTATTTTATTTATCCTTGTCAACAATTTATATGTTTTAGTTACTCAGTAGTTTTGCATAAAATATTAGATATGAAAAGAGTAATTTAATCATTTTCTGGGCAGACGAGTTTTGGTATTATGATTATTTGGAGACAAATTGAGTATATACATATTGAGACCTCAGGAAAATTTAACTCTAAAAGATCATTGTTCGAAAGTCTTCATGTCCTAAACTCAAGGAAATTAAAGCACGTGGTATTTAATAATCTTCTCAACACTTGTACAATTTCATGTCCTAAATTAACACGGTCATAAAAACACACAAACATTAACAAGTAACCTTTATAAATAAACAAATCCATTATAATTCTGTAGAAGCCACAAAATCCAGTGACCACATATACTAAACAAACACACGTACACATGAGACACACTGTCAGATTAAACATCACATAATGCTAAATAAACAGCAAACCACATTGTTATCATTCCTCAGATTCCTGGTACTGCTGGAGAACCTGGGGGCAGCTAGCCAAGGGCGTTTTCTTCAGGAACCCCAAGGCGTTAGCGAATCGGGTTTTGGAGTTCATGCCATTGTTGTTGGTCAGAATAACACGAGTACGATCACGACCATTATCTGGTGTGTTGCATTCCGGATCAAAACTCTTAACCAGCACTGCATCGCAGTAGTCGTCTGACCGGTCGCTCTCCACTAGGATCTTGTATTTTCCTGCTGAATCTGTCACGCCCTCCTTACTGTATGTAAGTTCAGAGTTTGCTCTGCTTCTGCATTCGACTCTCACGACAGCGCCTGCCAACGAAGATTGCACAAATGCATTTGGATTCATAAAATTTCATAATATTTTTTCATATACATTCTATCTATGATGAGGTCAAGAATTGGGTAATAGATCGATCGGGTGAATTAGAGTAATGATTCTAGGACGAGGGGAGAAATATGTTTAAGAATTGGTGGCCGTTTTTAAGCAACGCTAAGAGAATAGCTGGCAATTTGCTTCATTATCCAGTCAAGCATTTTATCGAACAGTTTTGTTGCAATTACGTGCAGAATGCAGATATATAGTGTTACTCTTCCAGAAACTACAAATTGATCTAATTTCATTATTTTGGTGTGGATTCACCATAAATTAATTAACTTACATCTATTTGTGACCAACACTAACGAGAAAACCGAAATTTGAGTTTTCTTAACTTAATTGAATTCAAATTCATTATTCTACCGAAATTAACGCGTTACATTAATTTATCAATGCTACAGTTTTTAACCATACCGCATACTAGATCTGCAATGTAAACACAGAATCACACACATATCTGTAAACAATGTATATATTTATTAAAATACACGCACACATATTTCCCAGATCTAGCAAATTGAAGGTCTTGAAAGCATAATAGCTTCAGTGTGTGTGTTTAAGAGAGAGAGAGAGAGAGAGAGAGAGAGAGAGAGAGAGAGAGAGAGATTGTTACCAGGAAGGTATTTAGTGGCTGTAGTCTCGTAGCCGCAGCGGCAAGTGTCACAGTAAACAGATCCCTGCAGCAGAAATGAGTCGCTAGCAAAATGGGCAGCAGAGATGGAAACAAAGCACAAAGCAAGGATAGCAAGAAAGATTTTGGCCATTTTTGTTAGATCTGTTGAGATAGGTTTCTCCTCAGGTACGGGTTGAATTGGAAGAGTGGGAGAGGGAGAGTGAATTATAACGAGTGATGCGTGTATGGGCTGGCGCACAGCAAATCGTCACATTCACATGGATTCTTTTGAGAAAAATTAAAAGTGGAAAAAGGAAAGCGCGTCTAACGCCAATCTCACTCTCAATTTATCGGGTAGGTGGGTCCCACTTGCATTGCATGTCCAACTACACCGCCAGTCTTCCATCAATTACGATACGCGGACACTGCACAGTGGAGTTTTTCGGTATTTTGTAATCCATATCATTTATGGTTAGTTGTACAAATTGTTCTAAATTTTTAATGTTAACTTTTAACTTTTTAAGCCATTGCGTAAGACCATGGCCAACGGAATCCGTGCGTTGATATTGTGACGGGAAGATCGTTCACCCTGTCGATCACTGCGATTGCTTCGTGGGGAGATTCCATCATGTGGAGCGGGTGATCGATGAGTGCTGGAGGGTCGAGGGCTGTTTTGGCCACATGATGTGCTTTTATTCACTAAGACGATCTGCATTGCGGGGGCTTGAGATCCCTTCGAGACCCCGCGTACTCGAGACGGCGCGATGCGGCGGCCACGGGCTCGATAGAAATTGAAATGGATGAAGAAATTGAAATGGAAAAAAGAGAAGAGGACGAAGAAGATAGGCATTTTGAGCCTATGGACTATGAAGAGAAGGTTAATGGGGGGAATTCTGAGCAGCAGCTGGAGCAGACTGAAGAGGATTCATCCAGGCGGGGAGGGAGTCCTCTTAATAGTTCTGGTTTCGCTGATTCTAGCAGCCATACTTCGAATATGAAGGTTGATTCGTTTAGCTCATCTTCTACAGAGGTGATGAGCAATTTGCGGAATGATTCAAAGAACAAGCCGCCTAGGGCAGTTTTTAAGCAGCCGGTAAAGTCAATTTATAATTTGAGGAGGGGCTCATCTTTGACTTCACTTCCACAAAAGGAAGGGGAAAAAGGTTCCAAGCGAAAGACGAATGAGAGATATATTGTGGAGCCCCCTGACATAGCTTCATTTCAATCTATGGATGTCGTAGCTGATAGCATTTCGAAGTCTGTGGCTCTTCCACAGAAAAATTCAAAATCATCTCAATGAACATCGTTGCATGAAATGTGCATGGGATCTTTGGGAAAACACGTAATATACTTAGGAAGCACTGTAGTCGGTTTAGACCGAAAATTCTGGGAATTATTGAGCCTAGAAACCGTATCTCGAGTATCAGGCCTACTTATTGGAGCAGTTTGGGTTTGAGGTTTTTCACTCAAAATGTTAGAGAAAGTCGATCTTGTAATATTTGGGTTCTGGTTGAAGAGGGAATGGAAGTGCAATTAATAA
Source organism: Schizonepeta tenuifolia (assembly GCA_029490685.1). NCBI lineage: Eukaryota > Viridiplantae > Streptophyta > Magnoliopsida > Lamiales > Lamiaceae > Schizonepeta > Schizonepeta tenuifolia. The sequence continues at coordinate 76,400,862 of CM055956.1, read as the reverse complement.
GGATCACAGAGCAACTTGTGGCTTTCACAATCACTTTTAGGGAGTTGACCTTCACCTGTGCAGTAGTTCATGGCAGCGGGGATTACATAAAAAGACAGGGGCTTTCGTCTGATTTGTCTGATTTAGTAGTGGATAATGTGGTGTTTTTGGGGGACTTTAATGCGTTACTAGGAGCTCATGAAAGGCGAAGCGGTTCACTACCTATTCCTTCAGCATGTAGGGATTTTGCGAATTTTATTGATGACAATGAGTTGCAGCATGTTTCTTTTACTGGCCCACGTTTCACTTGGGTTAGTAGAAGACGGATTTATGTACAGTCTTTGTTGGATCGAGCACTAGTTTCTGAATATTTTTTGGAGGCTTGGGAGTCAGTCTCTGTGATTCATCTGTCCAGAGTATCCTTGGATCATTGTCCTATCATGCTTTCTTTGCATAGGAATGTGGTGCAGCGGCATAAATCTTTCAAATTCCTTTCGATGTGGACGTCTCATCCGGATTTCATAAAAGCGGTTGAAGATAGTTGGCGGAAGCCGGTGCTACATGGGAGATGTCCTTTTTACATCGTTACGCAAAAGTTGAAAAGATTGAAAACAATGCTAAAGGCTTGGAACTGGGAGGTTTTTGGAGCAGTGGATAGGGATATTGAGCGGCAGGAGAAGGATCTTCTGGATATTTAACAGATTATCTCCGAGCAAGGATATACCGATGACAATATGGATGAAGAGGTTGCCATTCAAACAGAGTTAAATGTTTTTCTTAACCGGAAGAACGAGCTTCTCAGGCAAAAGAGTAGGACAACATGGTTGATGGATGGGGATCGAAACACAGCTTTTTTCCACAAGCTGCTGCGGTTGAGATATCGCCGATCGATCATTCCTTCAATTCGTGTTGGAGAGGAGTTGATTACTGATGGTGCTGAAATTTCAAATGAGATCGTTCGATTTTATCAGAATCTTTTTTTTTTAGGAGGCTAATATGGATTATACTGGATGGGAGTGGATTGATCAGGTAGTGCCGAGATGAGAAGATGTTGGTTTGGAGGGATTGGTTACAATCCCGAATGCTGATGAGGTGAAGGCAGCAGTATTTGAGATGGATAAAGTCAGTTCTCCGGGTCCTGATGGCTTTACGGGAGCTTTCTTTCAGCAAGCTTGGGAGATAGTGAAGATGGATTTGATTAGAGCAGTGCAACATTTTTTTCTACAATCTTACCTTCCGCAAGGTTTGAATTCCAACTTTGTGATTTTGATTCCTAAGAATGATTTGGTGGAGAAGATAACGGATTATAGCCTTATTGTCCTCTCCAATTTCCTGTTCAAAATCATTACTAAGATAATTGCAACGAGGTTGGGGAGGCTTGCTTCATCCATCATCACTGAAAATCAATATGGATTCATTCCGGGGCGCAATATACAAGATTGTATCTTGATTGCATTGGAGGGCATTAACAGGATGGAATCAGCTACTAATGGGAACAATATGGCAATTAAGGTTGATATTACAAAGGCCTTTGATACCTTGAATTGGTGGTTTGTGGACAAGATCTTATCTGCTTTTGGTTTTCCGCCTATGTTTCGGAATTGGATTCAAATTATTTTTGGATCGGCAAGGCTATCTATCTTAGTTAATGGAAGGTCGGAGGGATACTTCGCATGTTCGCGTGGAGTTCGGTAGGTTGATCCCCTTTCACCGTTGTTGTTTGTGTTGGCAGAAGATGCACTAAGCCGTCTTATCTTATCCAAGATTCATCGGCATGGACTGCGTCCAATAAAGAATTCGGTTCATATGGATTGCCCTACTCACCTCCTTTATGCTGATGATGTAATGCTGTTTTGTAAGGCCACAATGAAGAATTATAAGTGCATAAAGAAGCTGTTAGAAAAGTATGCAGCAGCATCGGGTTAGGTATGTAGTGTTTCTAAATCCTCAGTATATTTTGGGTCCGATGTTTCGACTTCGCTGAAGAGACAGATGAGGGCATTTTGGCAGCTTAGGCAGGGATCTTTGCCGTTTTCATACCTTGGTGTGCCGCTTTTTGTTAGGGTTCCTAAGCTAGGGAATTTGACTGCGGCCAAAGATAAAATATTGTTGAAGTTCAATAGGGGTTATGGGAAGCAACTTTGAAGGGCTGTGAGGATTTGTTTGGTGAGATCCTTGGTGCAAAGTACGTCGATTCATTCTATGTCTGTTTACTGGTGGCCTCGCTTTTTGTTGAATATCTTGGATCGGTGTAGGCGCAATTTTATTCGGAAAGAGGATATCAACTTGAAGCCATCTTTCTCTATTAATTGGAGAACTGTTTGTGCAATGAGGAAAGAAGGAGGCCTTGGAGTTAGATTATTCTGGAATATTAATGATAGTCTCATTATGCAGTTGGCATGGAATGTTCTAACTAAAGACTCGCAGGTTGGTCGTCTTTTAAGGGAGAAATACCTTACGAGTTTTGATGTTCCAAGGTCCTCTCGGCCTACATCTTCGGTTTGGAGAGGAATTGCTCGTATGATACCTGACATTAAAGCTAATTCGGTTTTCCTATTGGCTGATGGGAGGAAGACCTCTTTCTGGTTTGATAACTGGTTGGGGTATACGATTGCGGAGAGACTTGCTATTCCTCAGCATCTCTTTCAAATTCTGCAACAATCCATGGTTGATTACTATTTTGATGGTATCTGGCATTTCACAGAGAAATTCTTGGATTCGTATTCTGATATTGTGGATGATATTTTAAGGGTTCGGTTTTCTGGATCGTGTGATGAGAGGGTGTGGTCGCATTCTCTATTTGGGGTGTTAACGTCCCAGCTAGTAGCAATTCATATTCGGAATCATCTTTCCCCTCTTGCATAGGTGAAATGGATTTGGGCTCCATTTATTCTGGAGCAAAGGTCGATCAATTGTTGGAGGGCTTTGCATGGGAAGTTGCCGACGATGGATTTCTTTCTTAGTATTGGTGTTCAAGGGCCATTAATTTGTCAGATGTGCTGGAGAGATCTGGAGTCTATTGATCACGTGCTTTGGAATTGTGAAGTTGTAAGGAAGGTAGGGGAGTTTGTTTTTACTTTTTTCTGTATGGAGTTTGTTGCTATTGGTGATTTTAAGAGTTTTATAATGGAGGCCATGCAAATTCCTAGTAGCAGCAATGAAAAAGATCTATGGAGGTTTGTGGTAGTTTCGGCAGTGTGGGCGATCTAGTTGATGGGAAATTCATGTGTGTATGACGAGAGAGTGGTGAATCTCTGTCGTGTGATCAGTTTTTTGCGTTCATCGATAAGGGAGATAATTATTTCCTTCCTAAAGATTAGTAGAGGAGGGTTTTCGGTGGAGGTTGCATTAGCCCTTTCTATTCCTTTCGCACCTCCGACTGCCTCTAGGGAGGTTTGTGTTCAGTGGATTTCTCCGTGCCCGGGTTGGACGAAGGTTAACATGGATGGTTCCGTAGCAGATGCCCCCGGCTTGTTATGCGAAGGAGGAGTCTTCATAAATTGTAGGGGGATGGTGATGGGCTGTTTTCATGTGGAGGAAGGTGTCGGTTTTACATTCGAAGCGGAGCTTTTGGCAGCGATTACGGCAATTGAGATTGCTAAAGAGAATGCTTGGTTTGATCTTTAGTTAGAGTCGGTTCTACTTAAGTGGTAAATTTATTGAGGAGTCGTTCGATGAAGGTTCCATGGAAATGGCTGGGACGATGGAGGGGAGTTTTGGCGAGCATTGATCTTTTCAATTTTAGAGTCTCCCATATTTTCGAGAAGGGAATGGTGTGGCGGATCGAATGGCGAGTTCAGATGTTGACGTGGGATGGTGGCCATATCCGCATGAAGCTATTAAAGACCAAATATTTGCGAATATTTTTTGTCATTCTTTTACTAGATATGTTTAGCTATTCTTCTTGATTTTGAATGTTCTGCTTCTTTGGTTGTATTTTCATTTTTTCGACATTTTTAATAAAATCTCCAATTTAGTGTTGTCGTGCTTGTGTAGTTCACGTTTAACATTGTTTTAATAATACTAGTATTAATCAAATTGGGTTGGATAAATATTGCAGCACAAGCGTACAATAAATGAATACCTTCGTTAATTCAATGAATACCGAAAGCAAACACACAGTTCATATATATTTATTCTCTAAAGAATAACATAAGAACACGATAAACTGGACAAACCCTAATTTTCATTCATATTCCCAGAGCTGCCGTCCACATATTAGAATGAACCTTTTTATACTCCCTTCGTCCCAACATTAATGACCTAGTTCGGTGGGCACGAAAATTAAGGAGATGGTGATTTAAAGGATAAAAGTAGTGGAACTGATGCTTTTTTGTGAGAGAAGGTAGTTTTCAAAAAATAAACAGACCATCAATATCAGAACACTCAAAAAAGGAAACAAGTCATTAATACCGAAACAAAGGGCTTACTAAACAAGGTTTGACAAATTACTAATTAGTCCAAAACTATTATAAAAATAAACTAACAACCAAAGCTTAAAAACTTCAATAAAAGTGACGTGAATTGATTAAAATCTATATATATATTAAAGTAAAATCAAAGCCCAAAATCACTTTTCCGCCTAAAATTTCCACTACATGAGCCCTATTTTTGTACTCCTATTTAAATAAAAAATTGTACTTCTCCCACTACTTTTCAGCCATAATTGATAGGCGGCGGCCCCTCAACTCCATTTCGATAAAAAAAAAATTACAGTCTCCTCAACTTCCAATGCACCTAAATTCATTTTTCCCTTTTCTTTTTCCTTTGAAGCTAATTATTTCGAGAAACGAAGCGCCTCTGTAAAGTATTCTTTCGCAATATACACTCTTCCTCAAGGACCTCAACAAAACAAAAATTTTGAAGGTCACTTTCAATTTAACAATGCATACATGAGCAGATGATATTCTCAATTTGTCATCATTAATTTTTTGCATTTGAGATTATTACATCAATTATAGTTGTCATTTATTAAGTTACATTTTAGTTTAAAACACAAATAAAAATAATTAACCTCATCGTTTTTTGCAGAACTATCGTCGTACAATCTTGAATTTGAGCCGGCTCAAGGTCGGCGAAAGGGCGACGGGCAAATCTGTGAATATATTATTTCTGGAAGGCTTTTCTTATGAAGATGAAGTGTTTGCTTCTTGACTTCAGAACACAGACCATCTTAACTTGCGGAAACGAAAATGTTTTGGAAGTTAAATAGAGCAGTTTTTTTTTTTAACTTTTTTAAACTCAAATTATTTTTAAAATTAGGGTTGTTAAAATTTTACAAGACAATAAAATTTGTTTTTTATTATTTGTTTTCAGTTGGGCTTCTTTCTGAATTGGGTCTTTTTAGTTTGTGGTTTTTCATTATATTTTGTTTATGCAATAAGAAAATGGACGTATCAATAATCATCATACATTTTAGTGCCTCATATAATTATATTTATTTCTTTACGGTAGTTTCACAGTGATCAAGTGGAATTTATACACAATTTTTTCAATACTGTAGAATATTTTTTTTATATAAATTATTTATAATATGCTTAATAGTTGAATTTTCATTATTGCTTTTAGCTCTCTTAACTAATTATTTATTTATATTGGTATTGTTTCTATTAATTTTTATTGTTTTTATGGAATAGGCAATATTTTTTACAAGGTAATAGATACTCCCTCCTATTTAAAATATGTCACTTTATGTAAAGTTAATTATAGACAATTATGAAATTAAGAGCATAAAAATGTTAAAGATGCAAAAGGAAAAAGATATTAAAATGAGTAGATATTTTGAATAATAGGATTATAGGCATTGACATTTTATTATAGACACAAAATTTACAATTGAAATCCTCTATTGCCGAATTATGTGGCATCTTTAATTGCATATAATAAATGCATGATATGTAGTAATCTACAGATTTAAGTATGGGGACTAGAGTTCCCACCCAAATAGGTATATAATAATCATCAAATTTACCCATGTCATTAATATAACGTATGCAAGGATGTCACATCGTCAGATAATAAAAGATCCAATCTTTAAAAATTGTGGATTGTGAAATATAGATTTAATGCGAGCGAGGGGGTTAGTATATTTTGCAATTAGTGAATTTAAATACTCTGTCCTCCCACAAAAAAAGACGCTTATTTCAGAGTGACACAGAGTTTAATAAAATTGGTGAAATTTATTGTGAGTGGAATAAAAGTCTGATTTATAGTTTTAAATTGACTAAATAGATTAAAGGTCTCACTCGAATTGAGTGGAAGATTAAATTAAAGTAAATTCGTTGAGTAGAGTATTAAATTAATATAAATTAATTGAGTTGAGATTAAATTAATATATATTGATTGAGTGAAAGATTAAATTAAAGTAGATTGTGTTTGTCATATTTCTAAAAATGCAACAGATATTTTTTTTCGTAGACACGTGAAAATGAAAAAAAACAAATATTTTTTTCGTGGACGGAGGAAGTATGAATTAAAATCAAATTATGAATTAATAAATTATAATATTTTAATCAAATTGAATGGTTCTATGAGTTCGGACTATACCAAATTTTACGAAAATTTTTATAATAATTGATTTTGTTTTTCAAATTACGTTCCCGTGCGATGATATACTAGTAATTAAAATATAAAAATCACTTATTTATTAAAAGCTATGCAGCTTCATCCTCATCATTAAACATTTATGTGTGTCAAATTGTGATTCATTAAGCTATTTTGGACACTAATTTTATTTATTTATTAAAGTCAATATCTAGCCGAACATTTGCAAATTTTTTATCCGGCACAATCAGCAGCACTGCGATTTCAAGCCATTGTGATTAATGTGTGGCCCATATATATACCATTGTTTAGTCTCATCCTCATGATTGTTTTCAAACAAAAAAAAATATATATTGAAGAATTTTACAAGTTCATGATTGCGAATAAGCTTTTAGCTGTAAAGAATCAAGCTCGTTACTTTTTCTCCTCCTCTTTTCTGATTTTCAAATTATTTCACAAATATCATACTACTATTAAATTATTTCCTAAGTGTGTTTGTTTGGTAAGCTAGATATAGCAAGATTAATTTATTTATCTTACTCTATCATGTATTTGGTAGCTTAGATAAATTAATTGAAAAGTCCAAGAGAAAGAGAGCATCCGATGCTAAATCACTATTACGCTCTGGTAATTTATCTCCCTAAAGTGGTGAGATTATTTTACAAGATGCAACAGTTCCATCGATTAGGCCAAATCTACCCTTTCTCACGCATCTGGTCCTCCACTCTCGCAAAACCCTACCCTTCTCTTTCTTCTTCAGTCCCTTCTCTTTCTTCATTCCCCATCCCGACCGCCCATATACACCGGTCTATTAGCGTGTCAAGAAGACGACGCGGCGCACCGGAAGATATATTTTCAACCTAATTTCTATCTACGAGCTGTGCTATCAAATCTTAGTTTTGATGGTTCGTTCTGTATATGCAGCCCAAAACTGAAGGCATCGGATCCAGAACAAGTTCGCCGACATCTGCAGCATAAAGCATAGAAATCCCCAACAATTTGTGGTCGATTTCAGCCCCAACAGTGTGTCCGATTTTGCTCAACAACAGCAAGTATGTCGCCTACATTTACTTCTCCCAAACCTTTTTTATATGCCGGTGGGATGACATATTTATTCTCTAATTTGGTATAGCCAAAATTTTGAAATAGAAAGAATAAAAAAAAAGATTTCATTGACAAAATCGTCTATTTACCCATCGATAAAGTATTAAATTCAGAATAGCCTCCATAATTTCTTCGATATTCTTCAATATTCCTTGAATTTAATCCAAAATTTTGCCTACACACATCGGTGCATTGGGGTTAAATTCATTATTCTTCGCCCACTGCTGTGACTGTAAATCACATTCATTTTGACGTGCCGTATGTGACATTTTATTCACATTAATTCACATGTTGTAGTAGTGTAGACTGGAAAATTGATGGATGCGATAGTCATTGACTAAAATATTGGATAGTTAGTACTAATTTTCTCTAATTTTGCTTTAATTTTTGAAAGTGAAAGAATGCATGTTCATTGTACTGGTTTTTATGGTATTTTGGTAGTTTGTATGCTTAGATTTGCTTGTGATGCGAGTGATTGCAGTTTATCTGTTTGGTGTTTTGCTACAAGCGTATGCTAATTTCAAAAGAAATTGGAATTGAGATTTGAAATTAATGGTATAAATATCAAATATTGTGATTGGCTGGTTGAAATTGATTCAAAGTCATAGATGTAGGAGCCACTCGCAAAGTTTGAGCTAGCCTTAGGTACTACGATTTTTTCAGCTCTAATTTGTGAATCACCTATTCTGTGATATTTTAAGGTAAACTTTGTTGTATCTGATTGAAATATCCATGAGATGTGTGCTACGGTTCTTCTGTTATAGAGTAATATACTGCATGCTTAGGTCTTCTATTGATAAATGTGGGTTTAGCTTATAATTGAATTTGGGTACGAGTATTTGGTAGCTTTGTTTGCTTGTTAATATCAATGAATTAATCTAATGTGCTTCATATTCTCTAGGTTTTTGGCATAGAATAAAATGTCGCGAAATTCATCCCGCAAGGCAGTAATTTTTTTAGTGATACAAGAGATCATACTTCAACACTTGCTCCAATTGACCATAGTCATTGACCTCCTACTTAGGCAGTTAAAAAGTAAAAAAAAAAGAAAGTGTGGTGCAGCTTATCTTATGAAACAAAGAATACCAAATCAGGTTGCACCTCCACAGAATAATGAAGGCAAGTGATACCGATTGCACTGTAAATCTTAAGATGGACTTTCACTGTTTTGGAAAGCTTTGTAAACTCCTACGAGAAGTTGAAGGTTTGAGGGATGGAAAATATGTTAGTGTAGAAGAGCAAGTGGCTATATTTTTAGGGATTCTAGCTCATCACAAAAAAAATAGAATTGTTAGATTTGACTTTTGGAGGTCAGGACAAACTGTATCCCATTATGTACATCTCGTACTAAAGGCTATATTAAGCTTGCACGGAATCTTCTTGGTCAAGCCAAAGGTCGTGACGCATGATGAAACTGATCCAAGATGGAAATGGTTCAAGGTGAACCCGTAATTCATAAATTTTTTCCGACTTAATTTCCATTTACTTTTGATGGGTAATTAATAATTTTGAATTTATATATCTAATTTGGTAGGACTATTTAGGAGCTTTAGATGGAACCCATATTAATGTTATGGTCCCTTCTTAGGACAAACCTCGGTATAGAACAAGAAAAGACATCATTTCTACTAATACTTTGGCGGTATGCGATTGCCATTTGAAGTTTGTTTATGTTCTACCAGGGTGGGAAGGATCTGCTGCATATTCTAGAGTATTACGAGATGCAGTTAATAGACCAAACGGGTTGCGAGTCCCAAAGGGTACAAACTTTAACTAATTATTTGTTCATTTATAAGTTCATTACAATCTAATATGTTCAATTTGGGTCTTATGAACTTGCAAATTTATAGGAAACTACTATTTGTGTGATAATGGATACGCAAATTTTGTAGGATTTTTAGCTCCATATAAAGGTGTTCATTATCACTTGAAAGAGTGGAGTGTAGCCGCTACAAGGCCTCAAAACAAAGAAGAAATGTTTAATATAAGGCGTACTCGAGCCCGTAATGTTATCGAACGCGCCTTTGGAGTCAAGAAAATGCAATGGAGAATCTTGCGGAGTAGTTCATACTATCGTGTCAAGGTTCAAAATAGACTTATCATGACTTGTTTTTTGATACACAACTTCATCCGAACTGAGATGGTCGTGGATCCGTTCGAGATGCAATTTGATGCAACTGAGAATGAGGCGGAGGATCCAGAGGACATTCAGTTTATAGATTCAGTTGAATCTTCTCTCGAATGGAATGAGAAAAGAAATGAAATTGCATTGGAGGCAGGAGGTGCAAACTAACTGTAATAGACAATTGTTGTGTCATTCATACTGGTTGTTTAGACTGCTTTTTGAAACTTTGTTTGATTGTTATTACTGCTATTGATCATTATGACTACATTTGTATAAGATATATGATCTCTGTTTGTTGAAATTGTGGCAGATTTTATGAAAACTTCGAATTATGGCCTTATTTCATATATCATGCTTGGCACATTTAATTTTTGTTCGAATTATTTCTTTATTTTATTTGACATGCTTGGCAGATTTTATGGTATTCAAATTATGTTGTATTCTATTTATACTCTATTCTATAATGTTGTCTTCTCTGTTTAGCATTGTTTGGTTCATTGGTTGATATGAATTATGGCTGGACAGGTTTCATGGATCTAAGGCCAGATGAGTACGCATTGATCCCGGATTGCTCGTGTGGTTGTGGCAAAATGAATCTAAAACAGGCCGAAAAGGAGGTCAAAAATGTAGGCCGATGGTACTACAAGTGTCCCACTTGCCTCAAACACGAACGTTGCTTTTTGTGGTGTGATGAGCATCATGCTTGTCTAGGAAATGGGGTCACTCCAGGATGGGTGCGGAACCAAAGCTGCAATCGAGTATCGATGCCAAGCTCCAATAATTCTTCCCCCATTCGCAACTGTGAGACTGAAATGCTTCCACCACCGCGTATGAGGACTGATTTTGAGCTTTAAACTGCGTTCTTGTTTATGGCAATGTGCTAGTTTTGCTTGGTGTTATTATTCGCAAATTATTGTAAAAAAAATCCCTGAACCGACAGCACTCCAACTTATGACTATTTTCCCTATGTAAGCAAATGTAACTGTAGGTGATAGACTCCAATGCCATAGTTGGCATTGATGCATCCTTGTCTTGTGAATTTTGTCTGGATACTAGCAAGTTCTGCACCAATGTTATATCACTTTTCCTCTACATAAGAAGACAAGAAATGCAGGCTCCATATGCACTATTTCAAAGCAGCTGATTTTTAGCTACTTTATCTTGTGAGTATCCTAGCCACAACTTTATGCAATTGGGCTCTATATAAAGCATGTCATGTTATATCACTTGTACAAATTTTCTCAAAATAGCTGGATTAAAAAAAACGTTCTTCAGTATAAAGAAGACTTAAGCCACCAGCACAAGTGCAATGGAAAAAAAAAAGCTACAAACCATGTCTTTGAGAAAGATAAAATCTCAAGACCATTACCTTTATGATCGAGTCTAGAATGCAGCGATGGATACACGGGTGCTTAGCTCTATGGTTTCGCTTAAATGCACCGATTTTTGGATTTCGCCCAGTGTTCCTCTGACGTCGGCCTTGATGACTGCATAAGGCATTGCCAATGCCGAAATTGGTACTAATCTCGAGGTTGACGATGTGAGAGAGAGAGAGTTGCAGAGCTTGAGCGACGCTACAATACATTCCGGCAACTTATAAACCTTCCACAGACACACTGGGATCCCGATGTCAATTGTGTCCTAACTGATGATAACATGTGGAAGTTAATCATCAAGGTTTATCACTTCAGACCTTTTGATTTGCTTCACCATTTTAATTTGAGCGGTTAATTTGCACAGAATAACAGTCTCGCCAGGGCATACTACTATAAAGACGAGCCTGAGTTTAATTTATTGGCTTCCATATTTGGTACTGACGAGGTGAAGAACGAGAATGAACCACCTGTAATCAACATAAGTGACAACTCCGTACGAACTCGGTCGCCCGAGCATGTCACCATTGTTGATTCTGATAGTGAAGAAGTAACATCTCCAGTTATGAGATCTCATGCCAATTGGGGACAACCGTGAAGCGAGGCTAAATCAACAAAAGTTATTGACCAAATGTCGACTTCTTTCAATTCATGGGGGAACTTTGGTTATCCAACGAGAAATGTGTTTCCTCCACCGCCAGTGTTATCAAACATGTATACTGATAATTATATAACAAATAACGTATATATAAATAAAACTGATTTCATATTTTCCATCAAGGTGTCAGAATGTAATAATAAACTTAATTATTCCTTTCTGTATTCTATAACAAAAACTGATTTATATTCATTAAGACCATGTGAAAACCATAGACAACGTGTATATTCATAAACTCACAAAAACTCATCTGATAATGAACCTAGTTTATACCTCACAACTAATTGTACGCCTCAAAACGTGTATAACAGAATTTTACAGCATGTATATTCATAAAAAGCTTATTATGAACACTACAAGCTAATGTAATGAAAGGAATTTAACTTTTTACCTTCACAATCGACTTCCATTGCTCTTGGGTACAGTCAATGACGTTCGTTCCAGCGTTGTTGAAGCCCACACCGGTTCGAGCCAACATTAAAGTGAGGGAGTAGTAATTTTTCTTCCACGTTTACAGCTTCGACGTGTTATGGGGCGTTCCTTTTAGATCGGTTCTAAGAAATTCCTTTGTTAAAGCCTCTTCAAGCCTTGGGAGGTAGCGCATCTTGAACCTGTTATCCGACTTCCAACCCAATGCTACAAGCTCCTTCAGTGATGCGATGAGGACAGCTTCATCTTGCGGAGTCTAGCTACGTCTGCAGTCTCTCTCAGCCTTCATACGCCGAGAACTCATCGTTGCTGCCTAATTGGGGAAAAAATAACCATTATCGTGATAGAGGATGAAAGCCATAGTAATAAAGGTGACTTGCAACGGAAATTCGTGGAAGTATGGATGCCACAGAAGCAGATACGACTCTTTCTCATATGAGGAAGAAAAAGATGCATCACAACATAAATATAGCTATATTTCTATGAGCACGAAGTCAAATTCACATGCATCATAATATATATGACAGTGAAGATGAAGATGAACATGGCGGTAATTTCTCTTGCACTGCACTTGTACAACATTCAATTACGACGAAATCTAACCTTAATCTATAACCACAATGAACATGAAGATGACACTGTATTTCAATGACCACGAATCTTCACCAAGTTGGGAAAAATGAAAATAAGAGGTAATTTGTCTTGCATTTTTGTGAAACTCTTAACAAAATGAACGAAACAACATTAAAATTCAACAAAATTTGTGTGATACTACAACCATCTAAATCAGATTGAACTTGTTTCCAAATTTTTTTAGGACACGGTATTCAGCCGTGAGCCCTGATCGGATCCAAAAAAAATCCAAAAATTAACAACACAATACATTCGATGCTCTAACCTTGCTGCAGGAAACTCATTTCTTGTTATGCTCCGTTAATGAAGTGGTGCGACGTTTGAAGTTTTGAAGAAGAACCTGTGACTTTTGAAGACGATGGATGGCGTTTTTCCTGAAGTGACCGAAATATGGTGGCCCATTTCAATATATAAACCAGTTTTGTAATTTTATTACTAGGTTAAGGGTAGGGAAAGAAATTCGTATATTAATCTTGGATTTAATATAAGGTACCAAACAAGAAAATTTGTTATCTCAATTTGTTATCTTGACTACCAAACACGTATGCTAGTCAAATATCTAACAAACTAAGATAGTTTATCTTTCTATATCTTAACTATCCTACCAAACATGCACTAAACAATCAATAAATTAGAATAAGATAAATACAGCCGAGTAGTGTAATAGTGTGTTATAAGAACTCATTTTGTCCCATTGCAGATGTCTTGTATTTTTGTTTGGGCTGTACCTGTCTTATTTTCCTTTTTGGAGATAATTAGGAAGGATTAAGGCTCAAGGAATTATTCACTTTATATCACTGTATATTTTATTATTCTTCTCATTTTATGTGCTATTTACTATTTTCCATTCTCTCTACCCACTTCATTTCACTATTTGTACTTACTTTATTTCAATTTCATTCTCTCTCTACTAATTTTATTTACTTTAATAACTATTTTAAACATATGTTTTCTCCCTAATTATTTTCTCTTAATACCCCATAGGGACACTAGGGATGACAATCGAGTACGGCGTGTATGAATAGTAGCTATCCATGCCCGTACCCGCGAGCGAAGGCCACACTCGCCAGCCACGATGGGTACCTTTTGCCACCCATACCCACCACGGATACCCGCCAACTCGCCACCCGTTGGGTATCCACCACCCGCGAACTAGAATATAAATCTAAATTAATGACAAATTTAACACAAATCAAAATTTTACCACAAATCACATTGTTCAAATCCACATATTTCATCAAAGTTCAATTCCATAAATCACAAAGTTCAAATCCACAATTAATATCGCATGTATTTCACAGAAATTTCGCGGGTATTTTTGTGGGTATCTCGCGAGTATTTTTTGCGGGTAAACGGGTTTTGCAAGTACGGATAGTAACTATCCAAATCCGTACATGCGAACTAAATGGATAGTGAATTCTAACCACGAAGCTACCCGTGGAAACCAAATGTCTCTCAAACCCGCACCTATTAGGGTCGAGTACCCCTAAGTAAATTGCCCTCCCTATATACCCGTACCCAAAAGAAATACTAAGTTTCTAGTGGAACGGAGGGAGTAAGTTAGTCATTGAAATGTAACTTTTGTAATTATAAAATAAATACAAAATAATTACTACTCCTTGAACACATCAACATGCAAGTACACTATGTGGTAAGAAAGGCAAATTCTATCAAAGTATACAAATACTAGTATACACACCTTTCGCATGATAATAATACAAAATCAACGTAGTAATAAATTACTTCTTTCGTCCCGCCGAATACGACCTAGTTCATATGGGCATGGAGACTAAGAGAAAAGGTATTGAGTATAAAGAAAGTGTTTAGTGTAGTGCATGTGAATGCAATATTTTATGATGCTAATAAAGTTATAGATGGGATGGTTGAGTGTAGTGGGAGTAGGTTAGTAGGGTTTAGATGGGATGGTGGGTCATGTATATAAACTAATTGTTTCCTTTAAACGAAATAGGCCAAGTATAGTGGGACGTCCCAAAATGAAAAACATGTCGTATTCGGTGGGACGGAGGGAGTAATAATTTTCTGAGAATCAAATTTAATGTGAAGGGTTGGTGTAACGTCTACGATATTAACACATGCATAGTCCAAATAATGCAGCTTTTAACGTAGTGAATAATAATGCTTCATCAATGAACGTGATTAAAATGTAATTGAGTAAGCCATTCACTTTGTAATGAATGTCCTTTTGCGTGCAATTTGGATAAATAAAGACACTTTACTCTTAGTTAGGGTTAGCGCTATAATGAGATGGGACCATGTGATGAGAACTTCTTGTGCCCCTATGTGAGAATAGCAGTGTGCGAAGACGTTTTGTTTAAAATCAATTTGTAATTAATTAATATTTAATTAATGGTAATTCGAACTTAACTAATTTTAAGTAGATACTATTATTTAATCCCAACGGAGATAATAAATTATAATTGATGATTAATAAATAAAATTAGAATTATAAATCTTATTCGATATTAATAAAACGTTAATTGAAATAAATAAATTTTACTTATAGTTTCACTATCTCATAATCACCTTAATAACCCCCTTAGTTCCAACCAACCCTACAATGAGATAAGCTGTACCCAATTTTTTTTTTGCCCAGAATTATTTGAGCAAGTTTAGATCAATATATCAGAATATTTTATTTGTCTAAAATATACTTATCCCTAAAAAATGTCCCCACCATCTCTTAATAAGTGACATTTTGAAATTAATCTTGTAATTGTATCCTAATCAGTGTCCATTAAGAATTATAGAGCGAACTTCCCATTTTATCCATATCAATATAAAATATTTACTTCATTTTTTTTTTATAGAAAGAATAACTTATCCATTCTCATGATGTGAAGTTTTGACCATTAATACCATCTCCAACCCACTACAAAACTCATTTTGCAGTGGCAATTCGTGCCCCAAATCCATACTCAAAACCAAACGCATTTTGCTGTTTTTTCCTGGTTTGCGTTTCTACTGTTCAAAACACAAACTATTTTTTCATCTTCCAAATATTGCATTCAAACCTTCAAATATTTATGGATTGAAGAAATGGGAAAGTGGAGAAAAGATCAGTACCGCAATGAAGAAGGAGATTAGTTCATTATTAGGGATTTTTTATCTTTATTTTACGTTTTTTTTTCCTTACTAAACCTAATTACTCCTTCCGTCCACAAAAAAGATGTCTACTTCGTAATGACACGGGATACTTTAATAAAATTGGTGAAGTATATTGTGAGTAGAGTAAGAGTCTCACTTACTATATAGTTTAAAATTATTTTTAGGGTTTAAATAATGATTTGTATATGGGGTGAGTGAAATAAAGGTCCTACTTGAATTCAGTGGAAGATTAAATTAAAGTAAATTGTGTGAACCAACAATGACAAATAATAAAATAGAGATAAATGTTATAAGAAAATTTACGGAAAAAAGAGCAGACATCTTTTTCATAAACGGACGAAATTGGACAAACAGACATATTCTTTTATTGACCGAGGGAGTAATTTGAAGGTTGGGGCTTATTCAATTTGAGATATTAATCTACTTTCCCTGAATCCAATTAATGGCCCAAAATTGTTAAAAAGTGTCACTAGTTCATCTTTTATCTATTAGTTATTTTATCAAGTTGTGAAACTTTTTCATATTTAGTAACATTACAAATTTATAAAACTTTTAATTATTGAATTAAATAAATGTATGGAATGAAAATCTATTTTCTTATATTTACTGAATGTAAATTTAGTTATTTTTATTTATTAATTTATACTAATTAAGTAATCTAACACTTACTTATTTCTTATACAATTTGTTAATTAAAAAGCTTTTGTGATCTATTAAAAAATATATAGATGTTGTTATAAAAGTATAAAAAATGGTATGAGAAGGAATATATGAAGAATAATATTTTGAGTTTGTGGGTGGGGATAAAGTTATTGTTTAATGTGATAGTTACTGATAAATGGGTTTAAGTTTGGTGTTACGGGTTGCAAATGACTTAAAGACTCTAATTAATGATGAAGGGAGCATATTTATAAACTATAGCTTTACCCGGAGGCTGGAGGAGGCAATATGGACCTGGATCTTGGGTCCAACCTAGGCTTGTCAACGGGTGGGCTTTACCCGGATCGGACCGGAACCTGTAACAATCCATTGCCTTATAAAAATTCGATTTTGGTTTTGGTTCCGGTTCTTGGAATCGAACCAACCGGTTCTACCCAAAATCGAACAAGTCTAACCCAAACTGACCCGCTGGAGCCGGTTCTGGTCCAAATCCGATCCGTTTTTTTTTTTTTTTTTAAATCTTACTAGTTTGTCAATTCTTATATATTATTCTTCAAACTGGACTAACCGGTTGGACCCGAAATCGGACAAGTGTAACCCAAATCGACCCGTTGGATCTGGTTCTGGTCCAGAACCGATCGTTTTTTTTATTTGTCAATTCTTTTATATGTTATTCTTGGAACTGGACCAACAGGTTAGACCCAAAATCGGATAAGTGTAATCCAAATCGACCCGCGGGATCCGATCTGATCCAAATCCAATCTGATATTTTCTTCTTTTTTTTTCCATTCAAATTCAAAAAAATATTCAACAAATAAACCAAAATACAAAATATCTGTAATACTAGTACTATTTCAGTTTACAACCAAAAAACTATTACCAACTAAACAATGAACTAAAAAAAAAAATTAACAATACACACACATACACTGATACACATCAACACACGCACACACTCACACACACTCACATACAACAAACACACACAGTGCACACACTAAAACATGCACAAACACACTCCTCATAGAGAAAGGCACGCACACACACTATACACGTATATATACAAATAAACAAAACACACACAGTGCACACACTAAAACATACACAAACACACTCACACAGAGAACACGCACACACACATAAAACACACACTCATTGTCAATAAACAAAAATGCACACACATGCACATACATACACTCACACACACAAAAAACACACATGAACACAGTTTCACACACGCATACATACAGAACATACATACACTAAAACACACACTCACACATAGACGCACACACACACACACACAAAAGAGAGAGAAACGCACACACAAAAAGACACACACCTCACTCACAAAAACACACATACGCGCAGCACAGAAACACCAAACACGCACAAAGACAGTAAAACATGCATTTTGCATTTTGAACAACAAAATTAATGAAAGAGGCAACTACAGGTTCTGAGATTACCCATGGGTATTTGACCGACCCAAACCGTTTCATTTCATATCTTTACGGTCCGGGTCCGATCCGGATCTGATAAGTAACGGTCCGGTCCGAATTTAGAACCAGAAAAAAATTAGTGATTCTGGTCCGGATTTTACCCACCCATTGACACCCCTAGTCCAACCTGACCAAACTATCTTCACGCCAATCTAATTGGGCCTTCATCTTATCAATTTTTCCATCTCTTTATGGATTGGCATTAATTTGGCCCGCTTAATGGACTGGATTTCATAACACGTCCATCCAACACACACAAGTAGATAGCTAATAAATGACATCAAAAATTATAAAAGAATAAAAAAATCAATTTGTAATTTCAATTTTGTTTAGCATAACAATTGCGCGCATTGATCACAAACGCGCTACAATAGATAAAGGGGGAAAATTTTAAATGCACCATATAAAAGGTGCAAAATGAGAAATACACCACATCTTCAAATACAATGAAATATATATCTTGGGTACAAAAATTCAAAATGTGTCATACACGAGTCAAATCGTGTTGACTCTAATGGGCCTTTTTTTTTGTTTTTAGTTGTCTTTCTCTCTCCCAAGTCACGAGAATACTGTTTTTTTTAGACCTACTTTAATTCTCTCGCCTCCCACCTCTCATTTAACACATCCCGCACTCCTTCCTCCCGCTCACTTACTTCTTCATCCCGCTGCACTCTCTTCCCTCTCTCTAAGTTAATCCCGCTTCCACTCTCTTCCCTGAAATCCCGCTCACTCTTTTCTTTTTGTTAATAAAAAATTTCCGACCTCAATACCGTGCAGTCGACGGCGTGAAGTCACTTGTTAGTTTTCACAATATGGCTCATTATGGAGAGGTTAGTATTTTTTTATTTCATGCGTTTGAATTTGAATCTGAAATTTCAACTGTGAATTGCAAAAATTATTTAGGATCTATGTATATGAAATCCCGCTCGAGAAACCTTAGTTATAGGTATATCCCGCTCGAGCGGGATCTGTCTTCTACAAGCGGAAAATACTTTGTTATAATATTTAATTAATAATAATAGTGTATAACCTCACCTAGATCCCTAATTTGCTAAATTGTTCATATTTCGTTTGTTTGATGTTTAATGTATACTAACAATTGTGATTTGGACGACTGTTGAATTGATCGCATGCGTAATTTACTGTGAATTGTAAAAATTACTCCCTCCGTCCCCATTTCAGTGCCCCATTTCATGTTTTTCACACATATTAAGAAAGTTGATAAAGTTAAAATGTAAGGGTAGTGGTACAGACAAAAAAATAGTGGTAATGATAAAAAGGTAGTAGTATTGACCAAAAAGTAAGAATAAAGTTGTTGGGAAGATAAAAATGTAGGAATTAAGTTATTGTGAGGTGGGGCCATTAAGGGTAATAATGTCCAAAAAGTAGAGTAGGGCATTGAATCCGGGACACTTTTTGAAGGCCAAACAGGGCACTCAATTGGGGACGGAGGGAGTATTTAGGATCTATGTATATGAAATCCCGCTCGAGAAACCTGAGATATAGGTATATCCCGCTCGAGCGGGATCTGTCTTCTACGAGCGGGAAATGCTTTGTTCTGTTATTTAATTAATAATAATAGTGTATAACCTCACCTAGATCCCTAATTTGCTAAATTGTTCATATTTCGTTTGTTTGATGTTTAATGTATACTAATAATTGTGATTTGGAAGACTGTTGAATTGATCGCATGCGTAATGTACTCGTAAATATTCCCTTAATTTTCACATGTCAATGGCATTAAATCCCGCTCGAGCAGGATATAGTTTTTCCGAGCGGGATATGTTTTAACCGAGCGAGATATTCTTATTTAATTTGATAATTATTGTGTATGCTTTGTATGTCATATGCCGCTCGTTGTTGTCATATCTGGCATGATATCCTGCTCGAGCGGGATTTGCTAATCTCGAGAGGGAAATGTTTAGTGAACTTGTTTAATACCGTGTATATTTTGATTTTATTATTTGCAGTTTAATTCAAATATTTAATCGCGCAGATTATTTTTAAGAGGCCTGAGACTATTGACCGGTAGTCCACGGTTAGCACGTCCTACAGGCACAGTGTTTTAGAAGACGTGCAGTCTACATTGATGGCGGTTGGGGGACAGGATCTCCTGGAGAGGTTGCTTGAAGGTTGTTTTGGCCACTTTACTTACTGGCAGCAGGGGCAGAAGTGCGGTTTGGGCGTGCATCACGTATTGTCCCGGCAGGTTTCGGTTAGATGGGGCGAGCCACACGACATGTGGTTTCATATCAACGGGGCGAACCTTCGGTTTTCTTCTGCGGAGTATGCCCTGGTTACCGAATTGTCATTCGGCTCGTCTGATTTCCGACCTTCAGACGACCACGACTTACGGGGTGTGCAAGTGTATCGGCGGTTTGCCAACGGCGTGCCGATTAGTGTGGGGGACCTCCTCGATCGGTTTTTTCTGAGGCAAGTGACAGATCAGAGTGGAGAGTTGTACCTGCAGGTCGCGCGCGTGTTAGTGCTGTATATGTTGTTGTTTGGTCTTGAGCAGAAGAAGTTTGTTGCGGATTGGGGGTGGAAGCTGGTGGACGATCTGGACGCATTTTCTGGGTTTCCTCGTAGTGCATACACGTATTTGCATCTGAAACACTACATGGACAATATGCAGCAGACGAGAAAGTACCACTTCTACGGTGCAGCCTGGGCTTTTCACGTTTGGTCGTTGGAGGCACTGCCAGACTTAGTCGCTGCAGTTGCGGTCCTTGATAACCCGGATGCGCGGCCCAGATGTCTAAAATGGAAGTTTAAGAAGTTAAGTGGAATAGAGCTGCAGCCATTATTTTCCTTGCAGGTAAATTTTAATTTTTGCACTGTATATATTTTTAAGTATTTTTTTCATAATTCTATTTGTGTTTGATAAAATATTTTGCGCTGCAGGTTGGTCGATTCAACCCTTTTGTACCGGATGACGCTGAAATGGAGACTTTCTATTTCCGGTCCACTCAGTATCCAAATGCACTTGGAGTGGGCTATATAGTGTCGCGCAATCCGTTACGTGCAGGGGAACAGTTCCCCCGTCAGCCACGCCAGTCCATAGTAATTGAAGATGAAGAGCAGGAAGAGAGACCTCCTCGAAGGACAGCACAGAGACAGCGGGGTCAACAGAGGCAGCCTGTTAGAAATGACCAGCGAGAGGCCGAGGCAGAGGTAGAGGGAGAGGCAGAGGAAGAGGCAGAGGCAGAGGATCGTGATCCTGAGTACCGAAAGCCACCCAGCCGTCCAGAACACGGGAAGCGTGTTCGTCAGGCAGGATCTTCATCCTCCAGTGGTGGGGCCGATCACGTCCTACAGTCCAGTGATCGACGCTGGATTCGATCAGAGATTGCTTTAGCAGAGGATCGCATTGTAGAGAAAGTGGAGTGGAGATTGTTCCCCAAGCTGAAATCTTGGATTGAGGGCTTGTTTGACAAAGCCCGATGTGGATCTACACGCCGATCCCCTGGACGTCAGCCCACCCCGTGGTCCATGCCTATACAGTCACCACGGTCCTCAGTGCGAGACCCTGCACAGGGCCAGGGCCAGGATCACCAGCGCCGCTCCTCAGTGCGAGAGGCACAGGGCCAATGCCAGGAACACCAGCGCCGCTCAGTGGGAGACCCTGCACAGGGGCAGAGCCAGGAAGGCCAGCGCACCCCCTTTTGTCCAGCACGTCATTCCTTGCAAGCAAAACATTTTTTGTCGCCCTTTTGTCCAGCTCGTCATTCCATGTACGAGCCTGGTTACCAGCATGGACCATCGAGTGCAATGTTCGATCAGTACGGTTCATTTATGCAAGAGGGAAGTACCAATTTCAATGCATTGTGGGACTCTCTTACTACGGTATGTAATTATGTTACATATATTAGATTATGCATTGTTCTGTTTTACGTAAGATATTGATATTTATTTTGTTTGTGCAGGGCCAGGGACAGAGTTTTGAGGCACGTTTAAACGAGGTGGCGTCGCCAATTCGTGCAGTCTCAATTAATCAGATGCCGTTTGTGGAAGAGCAATAGCAGAAGGAGCAGCAGCAGCAACAGCAAAAGCAACGAAGAGGGGAAAGAATTCGGAGAGCTGCTGCAGCAATACAGACGCCCATGCTTGCCCAAAAAGAACCACATCCACTTCCGCCGGGATTGACGCAATCGTTTCAACTATTTATGAGCGGTGATGGGATGGATTCATGGTCATTCCTGAAAGTGGGGGATTTGTAGGCAAGCACTGGTGGAGGCAAATTATGCAGACTAACGCCGACATTAACTGTGAGGTAAAGACAACATTGTTTTATCGATTATGTCAGATTTAAATTTAATTAACAACCTTATTTTTTTTGCCTTATAGGTCGTATATTTGTTCATCTCCTACTTGAGAAAACGACTAATGGACCGAGTGCATGTGAAGCCCGATGTGACAAGCACAAACACTGTGTTATTGGAAACCGATGTTCTTGTAAGTTCAATTTCAATGAATAACAAAATTATTTAATAGTGTGACTTATGAGTGTATCTCGTGTTTATTGCAGCTTCAGCTCAGAGGTGATTGGTGTAATAAGATTTTGACTATAGATATCGAGCGGGAACTTAGGGGAACCTGGGCCACTTATGCTGATTATGAGCCTCCAGTTAGTCTACTATATGGAGCGCATGGAGCAACGGGAGGTGGACGACTGAGCTTCTTTGGTGCAAACCACGTAAGTGAACGCACAGGGACATTTACTTGATAATTCTCCTCCGAGTTCTTATATTAATCATTCCTTTGATGCAGATGATTGTTTTGTAAAATATTGACTTGCATTACGACGTCCTCCGAATTGATTGCAAGAAGTGGGAGGGTGAGCTCTACGACTCCATGTACCATTATATTGACCGACAGACACAAGCGCGACGACGCAGGAGCTTGGAGCCAATCCTGAAGCTTTGGAGTCGAGTTCTTACATGCTCGTTTTACTGGAGGCACAACACAATTGGAGCGGAGTTTGATGAAAGGCCCATGTCCCTCACAATCATTCCAGCTGTAGATCAATTCAAGCAGAAGGACAGTGTCAGCAGTGGTGTATTTGCAATGATGACGATTGAACGTCTGATTAGTGGTTCACCATCTATTCCATGGGGCAACACACACATAAAGGAATATCGGAAGAGGGTTACCGCGGCTATATTTAGTATTTGTCGTGCACCGGATGGAGCGGATAGGTACAGATATGATTTAGAGCAAATGCGTAGACCATCTGCTGGGTGATTGCTTATTATTTATCTTGTGTTGTATGAATATTGAATATTTAATTTCAAGCTTTTTAAAACAATTTGAGTAGTACTTTTTATTAATTCAGTAATATTTGTTTGTTTCTAATATTTCTTAAATAGTCTCACGAAACATACATTCATCCTACATGTCGATAATGCATTGCACGAGTATGTCCATATTCATGACACACGCTACATCTCCTACGTGGTTGGCTTTCTGTACGAGCTCGATGACGGCTCAATCTCGGGCGATCCGGTAGAGGCGTGATTTTTGGAGGCAAGACCAATATGTTAACCACAGCAATAGGAATAGTCCAATCTTCAATGTGAGGAACATGATTTATAGAATTTTGATAAACTTCACTCCAAGCTTCTCGTGTATAGTAATACTGAACATAATCGTATATGCTTTCACCATTTTTCCTGCAATTTTACATTTAAAAAACAATCGTATGAAAACATTAATATTTTCAAATAAATAAAGGATAGATGAATGCATGTGAGGAATACTTACAGTATTGCAGCAATGGCATGAGAACAAGGGAGCCCATCAGCTTGAAATTCCATGCATGTGCATATCTTTGTGGCAAGGTCCACTTGATGCGGTCTTCTAGAATCACGGACATTGAAGATCGACCTCATGGCCTTTCGTGCAGTATATGTCAAACCCTTATTCATTCCCGCCGTCAATTTGGTTGCCGCGTTAGCAGTCAGTACAGTGTCATCGCCGTGAGGGACATTTCGTCTCTCCTCGAACCACTCCTCGATGACATGTCTAATTGCATTAAGCATTGAACATATTGGTAGCCGTCGTGCCCACTCCAACCGCCCATTCCAATTCTCGGCTGCATTAGATGTCAACTGACTGTAACGCGGTAAAGGACAGTGAACTCGGGACCACTTTTCGGGCCCGACACTCATCAATTTTTCGTAAGCAGCTTCGCTCTCTCGGCGGATCATGTCCATTGCTTTATCAAAAATTGCTGGGCGATATGCAAATGCAGCTTTTTTAAACAATTCCACCACTGTTTTTCCGTATCGGTTAATCTTTTGCAGCAAGTGATAGTAGCATAAACCATGAATTGCATTCCGAAAAACCTCCTTCACAGCGTTATCTATCGAGGGATGGGCATCAGACACAATTAATGTATCATTCAATTCTCCATACGCAATTCTGAATCGGCTGAGGAACCACTTCCAAGAGATATCATTCTCAATAGGCTCAACGCCAATCGCTAGAGGAAAGGTATGCTCGTTGGCATCCTTAGTGACAGCGACAAACAAGATACCTCTATTCTTGGCCTTCAGATGAGTGCCATCAATTGCAATCACAGGCCTCATATTCAGTGGATAAGCAAGTCTACATGCGCCGAAAGCTACAAACAAGTGTTCGAACTTCCCATCAATACCAACTTGCAAATCAGTAAATGTACCTGGATTCCATTGCTGTAGCATGTGAAGATAGCCTGACAACATCCGGAAGGAATTAACATATCCCCCGTATATGCTTTCTATAGCTGCGTGCCGTGCTCGCAGAGCCAAATCATAACGAATGGTGAACCCAAATTCGCTTTGCACCTCTGCCATAATGGCCTTTGGCTCTGTTATTTTACACTCCCTTCGTATTTTCCGAGCAACGTAGGCTGCAATCACATTCATGCGAACTTTTCTACGACCAACACGTCCGAGCTGGCGTGTGCATGCGTGATCGCCCGTAAACTTGGTAATTCTCCAAGCTTTTGATCTTTTACTTGATCTTGCTTTCAGCTCGAACGGACAAGATTCCATACGCCTGCATATCCATCTGAGACGTAGGCCATCAGAGGCATCAACTTTGTATGCTGCTCCAATCTCCAAGTGCCACAAGCCTGCTGCTACATTTAGAGATGCTTTACTTTCGAAAACAGAACCAACAGACAAATCACCATCTTCTAGCGGGCCTTGTTCATGTACAACGATTGAATTCGTTGCATTCACGGGAATCATTGGAACTAACCAACTGCTCCAATCACCGGCTTCGTCATCTTCTTCCCCACGAATCCATGCTTCACGCTCCAACACAGCGTTATCTATCATGATGTCCTCTGCCATCTCTTCGGACGCATCACTGTCGGTTTGCAGTTCATAGTCTTCATCCTGAGGACCAACTGCCTTTTGATCTTCGTCATCACGATCGGCCTCTTCATCATTGTCAGCATCGTCAGCATCTTCAGCACCATCTGCATCTTCATCATTGCCATAACCCTCTGCTGTCTCTGCAACTTGAGTCGACGTGGATCCGAAATAATGTGTGGATGTCGATGCATAATTACCACCAGCGGGGTATGCATCAACACTAAAAGTGGAGGAAAGCATATGTGTTTGTATACGATCCATTTCTTCATAATAATCAGCATCGAACTCAGGCACGTATACGTTCGTGTATTGGTGAGTCACGTACACAGTTGCTTCTGGCTGCGTGGCACACAAACGATAAAATTCAACGTCGGTGCTTAATGGGCACTTTCCAGTACGTCCTCTCTCATTCTTCGACAGATAATGCAACTCGTACTGTGTGCTGAAGGAGTTTGCACTCAATTGACAATCAATGTTGTACCTTAGGCCGGAGAGACAGTGATCGACATCTACAAATTCATATCCGCCCGAATACGTACAACCAGACCATGTTCCTCTGTATTTGATAATAAAATAGTGCTCCATCTACACATAAGTACAAACACATAACAATTAATAAAAATAACACAAAATACGAAATCCCGCTCGCCAACCACATAATTTCCCGCTCGAGCGGGATCTAACCTCACGAGCGGGAAGTAATTTTTTCGAGCGGGAAATTATACATATAGATACTAGATTTTTTTGGAGTCCTAATATACAAAATCCCTCTCGCAAGGTCTAAGATCCCACTCGAGCGGGATTTAAATTCACGAGCGGAAATTTTCAATTTCGAGTGGGAAATGATAAAATTCACTTGCTATGCAAACTATACAGCATTAATATAAATTTCAAAGTTTTGATTATTAAGTGGATACTACTGGAAAAATATAAGAGAGGGAAAATACCTAAAATAATGAATTTGAATGGATGTTACTTGATCATTGTTCCCGCTCGAGCGGGATTTGACACGTGTCGAGCGTGAAATTAGAGTATCCGAGCGGGATATGCATTTAGGTTCGTTTAGTGCTTTCTAAAAAATTTTCGACTCAAATTTGTCCCAAATTAATCACGGATAGTGATACATAAAATAATTAACTTATATAATTATTGGCTAATGATTGACAAATAATGAAATAATTATCATTAAATCATTGCAATGTCATATACTTTAGATCACATCTCTTACACATGTGTAAGAGATGTGATATAAAAAGGTTGACAAGATGGCATATTATATTACAAATATTCAAAGTGGTGTATTTTTCATTATTGTTGAGAGGGTGGTGTATTTTTCATTTTTGCATTCTGAAAAGGTGTATTTCAATGGATTACCACATAGATAAATACAGAAATGTATTCCTTCACTCCATTCTTAATATCTTAAGCACTCTCATTCGAGATATAACACGAGATATTCTGTTTATGTTAAAGCATGTGCTACGCTAATAAATTGATCTTGCGACATACCATAATTAGATTAGTGCCATGGACTGATGTATAATAGAACTTTCAATTTTCTCCCTCCGTCCCGTTGAACTTGTCCCATTTGGAATTAACTCGGAGATTAAGAACAAGAGTATTAGATGATAAAGGGTGTGTTTAGTATATTGAATAAAGTGATATAAAATATTTTTTAATTGATAAAGTGATATAAAGTGATTTTAAAGTGAATAAAGTTATATAAAGTAACTAGAGTATAACCCGTCGAAAATCGACGGAAAATTACAAATATTAATAAAATTATTAAATAATACTAATATGTGATAGATTAAAAAAATATTATTTGTTAATTATTTTAGCGTTAAATAATTCGATTATGCAATCTACTAGATTCTCTTAGAATTTATATCCCTTGAACACATCTCAAATTCAATTAAAGAGTAATTTTACCACATGTTTACGTTTCAAACCCATATAGTTATGTTTGTTAAAAATTATAACTAATATATTCTCATTACTTTCGATAATTGTTAAAGCTCTATTCTTCTACAAAACCGATGTAGGCAAAAATATATTTCTCTCTCAAAGGAAAGTGACTCTTAGGCTCAATTTTTTAACTTTTTATGAAGAAAAAGAGGTAAGGAAAGAAGCGGGTAGAGAGAGAGAGAGAAGAGATATATAGATAGCGAATAATACTATAGATGTTAAGATTGTCTACAAGATTAAAATGACCCTAAATACCCTACATTATTAATTCAACACAAGATTAGGAAAAAAAAAAAAAGTTAAATCACCGCTTCACAATCATCCCGTCTACCCCGACGGTTCCGACCTGAAACCGGCCTATTGACTACAATACTGATTTTAAATTATATAAATAATCACCTTCCAAATATATTCAAAAAAAAAAATAATGATGACATTTGTTTTCTTTTTACCTAAAATTAATATTTAATTATATACATAACTATATTCAAAAAATATTCATCCAATATTTAATAAATAAAAATTTAATTATAAATTGTAGTATTATATAAATAATCATCTTCCAAATATATTCATAGAAAAATAAAAGATGACATTCGTTTTCTTTTTTACCAACTTCGAGAATACTTTTTTAACTCAGAATAGAACTTCAAGAATTGTTTCACTATGTAATTCATAGTTTTTCCTTTTTACAAAACTTTATGTGGAATGATTCTGATTCATAAAATTATTTAGTCAATAATATAAGATAAAAGTTGACAATAAATATTCTTAATTTTATGAGTTCAAAATTATATAATATATTAAAATAAAAATCAAAAAGTTGTCCCGCAAGTACTGAATTGGCCCATCTACGTGCACGATTATTGGTCGGAATTGACTCGTTGATAAATCGTTAGTAATTTTTCTGCCAATTTTCCTACATATTCTACGTTTTCCAACGGAGACGATTAATCAAACAATTTGAGATGATATGTTTAGGATTATTCAAACATGTTTGAAATTTATATACTCGTACTTGTTTAAAATCTGATTAAAAATTAGTCATTTGTGTTCCTTTCTAAAAAAAATCCGTATATTAGTCTACCGCCACAGTTATGCTTCGGAACTAGCCCGTTGACCGCGACTCTGATTTATAAGTGCATAATTTATAAAATTTATTTAGAATTTATATAGATCCAAAAATTTAATAAAAATATTGATTGTACTATTCGTTATCGTCCTTAATCATATAGTAATATTCGTTAATTAAAATTATAAATTATGCAAAGCTAGAAACCCAACTACAAATAACGTAAAAATTATTTCATGGATGACGATTATAGTTTTAGAAAATACATGGGAAAAAAGCATAAAATGAATAATTTCTCAAGTGTCGGTTGGGAATTGGCTCGTCTGCCGCCACGGTTCCGGGTCAGAATTGACCTGTGGATCACGATTTTGATTTATAAATGCACAATTTATGACGATTCTAGATTTTAAAAAATACATGAAAAAAATTGAATAAAATGAAAATTTTAAAATTAATCAGAATAAAGAATGAAAATGTGTTATTTGGGATCCCGAGTTGAGGTACCCGTCAGTTAGGAATTGGCCCGTCTACCTAATTAATTGACAAATAAGAAATTACTTATTTTTTATCAAATTAAATAAAAAAAATATTAGACTATTCCAAATTTAATCGGTCAACCAATAAATTATCCAAACTATTTTGAAACCATTTATTCTGTCAACTAATAAATTGGTTCCCTAATAAAAATAATTATCTATTCGTCCAATTAATAAATTGACCAAATTAAATTAAATTAAACTATAAAAATATAGCAGTTATTTATTCAGCCGATTAATAAATAAATTGGCCAAATAAAACTATTACAAAAAATAATTATCTATTCGATCAATTAATAAATTGATCAAATTAAATTAAATTAAACTATAAAATATAGTTATTTATTCGGCCGATTAATAAATAAATTGGTCAAATAAAACTGGTAGAGCAAAAGATAAGAAAATACACATTAATTCTAGGTATTTATAGGCTTTTCAATAGGTGAAGTTTCATTGAGAAACCGATGTTAAACACAAGATTTTAATATAGATATTTAAAATCTATTATTTTACATTTAAAAATTCAAAAATTTGAGAATTTAGATAAATATGAATGTAGAAATATGAAGGATGCCACGTAGGATTTTTTCAAAACAAGAATCGTTTTCGTTTTAGTAATGTAATGATTTTGAAGTGATATAAAAAAAATAAAGTGATTTCTTAATTGTTTCTTTAAAAGAAAATTGAACAAGTTGAACAGAACACCTGAAATAATAAAATGAGACAAATTAAACGGAATAGAGGGAGTAATATATACAAAAATTAAGATAAATTGCAACATACAGTCACACCTATAGCTAGCCATACCGGGCAAAGCTGAAATAAAATAATAGATCCCACCGATTTTTTCAAATGAGACATCATCCCTAATTAACTAGTACGAGTACTAGTATTAAATATAAATATAATCAATAAATAAAATACAACCGCAACTTTATCTCCATAAAAAGCCCAACTACATGAGTCAGTTGCTAACAGTTGGAAAAAGTAATTTAAATCCCACATTAAACTCTTCATAAATAAACACTTGCAACAAAAACAACTGCCCAATGAATTATAAGTTCCACAGCAGTAACTGTCAATTTTTGGGCGGTTTGGAAGATGATTTCTTCTTCCTTGGAATGCATTTCACTTTCAATCCCTTCTCCCTCTCCTTCTTCTTCACTTCTTCCTCTGCTTCCTCTCCTAGCCCTGCCTTTGCACACCTGATAAATATTTTGATTCACATAAAAATTAAGGAGAAGTCTCAAATTCAAACACAATAGAACCAATTTTAATTCTCCAAAGACTATTCGCGGGTATTGACATTTTTTTTTTTTTTAAACGGTGCCTGCATTCATATTCAAACACGACCAACCACCAAAAAAATTGCAAGAATATTGTTGCTCGGTATGAGTTTTGATCCCTATACAGGCATCGCCTAACAAATCAAGCTCCCTTGAAGCAGTATGTCATCAATATATATATGCAACATGCAACGATCAGATAATGCAACAACAAAATATATATGTAAACAAAAATTGGGTCACCTTTCTTGATTGTACGAAGATGATTTCTTGAGTCGAGGCTCATTAGCACAGCTTATTTCATGATCATTTGTGATGGATTCCACAATGCTGCCACTGAAATACTCCTTCTCCTCCGCCTGCATGTTCCCGAACCTCGGATTCTCCGACATATAGTTGATCATCACACGATCCTCCTCCGCCGCCACAGCAGCCTTACAGACCACCCCTTTATGGAGGCTGCTGCTGCTGCTGCTGCAACTCTTTCTACCCGCCGGCTGTTCCTTCACGGAAGGCGGCAGCACCGTCTTCCTGAAGGAACCCGAGCCGCCGCAGGCAATGAGGCTGAACAGCATGGAGTTTCTGCTCAGCATTGGCTCGTTCCCGATCGGGTCGCCGTCCTCGAATCTCTTCGAACCGTCGTTGTGATCGTGCGGATTGTTAGCGACGACGGCAAGCTCGTTGTTCGGGTTGTCGGAGGGGGTGGAGGAAGTCGTCGAGGGCGGCGACGAGGGAGAATTGGCGTCAAGATTAAGCTCGGTGTGGGAGGTGCTCTTGAGTGAGTAGTGTTGCTTCTGTTTGAGTTCTTGCTCGAGTTCGTCGGTGGAGACACCTCTCGAACAGGTGGTTTGCGTTGCTTTGCCGTCGTATTCCCCGATTTCCTCTGCGTTTTCTTCATCGGCGCGACGACCATTCATCATCACGTGGTCGTCAATCTGCTGCTTTGAGGCTGAAATTCGGCGTTTCGTATAGAAATCCGATTCATGGTTGCTCCCATGATGTTGAAACTGTTGAACATTGCCCAGTTGTAGATGGTGCAGCTTCTCTAAAATCAATAAAATTGACTTGAATTATGAATAGAGGCTTGGATTTTAACTAACAAAGACCATATTTCGATTTCGTAAATTTTATTTATAAGGGAACAAGCTATATGTTACATGCTTGTAGACTGACTATACAATATCGACAAATTAATAAGGTACATATTTGTAAATTTTTTATATAAAACGTCAATAAAGTGACGCCGCGATTGAAACACACGATAAGGAATCGAAAACTCGAACCGAAATAGAAATAGAATGGAGGGTAATAAGTTTACTAGTTATTACCAGAGCAGTCTACTAGTAATTCAGATCCTTTGAGCACATATTCACCTCCTTCCGATGGAAAAATGACATCATTTTGTGCCAAATCATTCCATACATATCCATTTTTGTAGCTCCTATATTCATAAAACACAAGAAATTAAACATTTAATGAATGTAGTAATTCATCTTCCGAAGTATTTCAAAGGCTGTATTTTCTTAATTACAAAATTATACTCTATTCCTCAACTATAAGTAAAACAATTGAAAAATTAATTTGTTCCGACAAATGTAATTATTTGAAAAATTACCTTTTGCAAGACCATGAGTAAAGAGAAGGCATGCCTTTACCTCTCAAGACTGTGAGCCGGTCCAAAACATCTACAAAATAATATGCAAATGAATTAAAGACATGCACATATCTACTAGTAAGTCCCAAAATAATTGCATTTTTTAAACGTGGAGAAAATAAGACATATAAATATAATTGTAGAGGAAAGTAAGATATATAGTTGGGGAAAATGAAAAAACCTTTCAAACGAAGGTTTTGGTGGGCAAGATGAGTAACTTCAATATAATGTGGATGCTGGAGATGGCCGTTTGTAGAGAGATAATACACAACTTGAACTTTCTTGAAGGTGGCCTTCATTACTCTTGTCTGACTCTGCCCATACATTTTACCCCTTTCTGGACTCATTTCTCTGCGAATTCTTCTCTCTTGATGAACTACCTCCATGGCTGCTACCTCATACACCTCTCTCTCTTCCTTCTCTTTCAATCTCTCTCTAGATTGTTTTTGACAGCTTAATTAATAGTAGAAGAAAAAAGTACGTATAACAAACCCAAAAAAATAGAAATGCTTAAGACAGAGACAAAAGATATCAGCAGATCTACAGAAAATTCTTTCCTATCTAGAGAGAGAGAGAGTGTGGTTGAGTATAAGGTGGGTGGGGGAAGGGATGGTCTGACTCATGTAGTTGAGGGAAAGCTAAAAAGCAAAATCTTTATTTGCAAGAAATTAAAGAAACAGCTTTTTTAGCTGAATTCAGACATGAAAAGGATCTGCTCCACGCAACAGATTCATTAATGCTGCTGCTGAGATTTTACTTTTGAATATTGTCGTCAACTCCACCTTTTTTATCCCACCGATAAATAGCTGTTGCTCATTTATACTCCATTATAAGGTTGTGGCCAGCGGTGCGCTCAGCGAGCGTCCAAGCCGAGCTCGCACTCCATTACCCTAGCTGGTTGGTCGCCAATGGTCACTATTCAATTTTTTTTTTAATTCCAATTACCACTATATATATATTTCCTTCCCACCCACAAATCACACACTACACCTTATATTTTCTCTTCTTCACACTCTTTTCACTCAAATTTGCTCCCACAACCTGCGGTCACCTTCTCCGGCCAAGCCCTCCGGCGATCACCTTCTCCGAAAAAAAAAGAAATGGATCCAAACGTCAATTTCAACTCCAATTGGCCATTCGCCGAGCCCCAACCCCTCTCGTCCATCCCCTCGACAAAATTTGTATTCTCAAATACCCCAACAAGATTTATTCTCGTCGCCTCCGGCCTGCGCTCCACAATTTCCCACGGCGGAAGCATACGTTCTTCACTTTCTGACTGATGCCTTTGCACTGTTTCAAGGCTTCGGATTCGTCATAGCCGCCAATGTCGCCCCCTCGAGCACTGGCTATCCCACGCACCCCGCGCTGTCGCCCGAAGATTTCAACTCGGCGGTGAATTTGGACGCCGACAGCGACGAGGTCCTAGTCACGTCGCCGGCAAAGAGGAAGGGGAAGAAGGCGAAGGCCTCCGTCAATGGTCGTCGTGGTCGCCGTGGTGGCCATCGTGGAGGCGGTAGGGAGGGTGCGGTGGAGTTGGTGGATTCGTCTTCCGAAGGCGAGGACGGGCCAGCGGGATACGTCGAGACCGAGACCGATGTCTTAGCTCGGTGTTAGATCGACATCTCTCAAGACCCCATCGTTGCCAACGGCCAAAAGATAGATTCGTATTGGCGCCGCATTTTGCAGCGTTATCGCGAGCTCCGTCCCAAAAACTCATCGAAGAGGAACCCGCAAAAGCTCCGCAACCATTGGAATCGAGTGAAGCTCGTTTTAATGGAATTCCAACAAGTTTACAATGAGTGCAAGATGGAAAGTCGAAGTAGTGAGAGCAATGAGGACATTTTATTCAACGCTCTCAATGCATGGCAAAACGCGAAGAAAGCTACTTTCAAGCACTTGCCGACGTGACGGGTAGTCAAAGATACGCCGAAGTTTGCCATGGTCTACTCCGCAAAATACACGATCGAAACGGCGGCAAAGAGAACAAAGACGGGCGAAGATGGGAGCTACACCACTTCGGTGCAGAATCCGGCGGTAGGGAGCAATCCGAGCGAGAGCACACCGCGGTCCTCCACTCCACTTTTCGGCAGCGAATTTGGGTCGGAGCACTCTAGTCGGATGGAACGCCCGATGGGTAGAGACAGTGACGGATCCAGAAATTTTGCATTGCGGGGGCACAAAATAATTATAAATATAAAACACATTAAACTTTTTTTACTACATAATAATAAAAATTCAAGTCTATTACAATTGAAACTTACGAGGTTTTTTGCTTAAAAATCGTCCTTACTTGGCACTATCATCATTTGTTTTTCAAAATAATACACCATCTTTTGAAAAAACAACATGCCTGAAAATACACGATTCAATCTCTTATTGCATAAAATTAAAATCATGTTGGCTAAATTGCTTACGAGTTATGAGAATGGAAGTCGTGAAGAATGCAATCCAATTAATTAATATTACATATAGATTAGTATTATCAAACCTGTAAATTAAAATGGAATGAAACTTTTCTGTTGAAGTTCGATGATGAAGGTGTCTAAGATCTGCCTTATTGAAATTATCAATATCAAATTTGAAAGTGAGATAATTTTTATGAAGTTTGAACTTTAAAGTTTACTTATTTTATTATATAATTCAATTAAATCTATATAAAAATAGATAAACATATATACCTAATAAAAAAAATATAAAAAATTACGGGGCACGTGCCTCCCCCTTCCGTCCCTGGGTAGAGACAAGGCAAAGGCGGCAGCAAGAGGGAAGGGGAAGGCCGGATCGAGCTCGGGAAGCGTTCAGCATCGGGAAGTATACGAGAGGAATTTGTTCAAGCGGCCACGAGAATGTCGCAGCAAATAGAAGAATTTACGAGGCAATAAGACTATCATATCATCACGAGAAGCACCGGCGGTATGGCACCGGCCCAGAAGGAGTTCCACGATTGATGGGTCAAGGAGCTTAAAATAAAATATGGGTGGCTCGTTGATGATGAGTAGTTTTTTTTTTTTAACTCTTGTTTAATGAAGTATTTTAATTTTATTGTAATGTAGTTTAATGTAGTATTTTAATTTTTAGTGTAATGAAATGATTTTTTTTTTATTTCATCTTTTTCGAATTTAAAAAAAATGGCAAGCTTGGCGAGCTCGCCATTGCACACCATTTAGTGCGCGCACGTTGGGCCCACAAAAAGCCAAGCGAGCGAGCTCGCCAAGCTCGCCGCTGCTATAAGTCTAATGTGCTCTATTGTGGGTGTGATAGAGTTTTAAGAAAAAATGATAAGAGCATCCACAATGGGTATTGATATAAATACTGGGTCTATCGTCGGAAAGCGTAATTTCAATGATTAATGGTATTAATATAGATACTGGTGTAGAATTCCATTATGAGTATTGAGTTAGATACCAGTATCTATCATCAAAAAAAAAAAAAAATTAAACCGGATCAATGGGGACACGCCACGTGTCCTCGAAAGGGTGTCCACCTGTATCGAAGGCGGTATCGCAAAAACGATACTACCATCGACACCACACCATCGATACCACACCCACAATAGCCTCGATATACCCTATATTGAGTGAGGGTATATCGAGAGTGGTATCAAGGGGGATCAATACCCCCTTCGATACCACCGTTGTGGAAGCTCTAAAGTTGTTATAAGTCATTGGTTAGCGGTGCGCATGTGAGCATACATTATTTTTTTCAATCATATTAAGTGGGACCTTATTCTATTTACAACAACTTTGACTTTCTTTTACTCTTTTCACTCAAAATAAGTGAGACCCTTATTTTACTCACAAGAACTTTAACTTTATTTTACTTTTTTCACTCACAAGTGAAAGCCTTATACTATCCACAATAATTTTATTTTCAATTCATTTTTACCACTCTCAATAAGTGAGACCATTATTCCACTTACAACAATTTTACCAAATTTCTTAATCTCCGTGTTCAGTACACAACATGACACTCATTCGTGAACGGAGGCAGTAGTAGGAGTATATTTTTCAGAATTATAACATCACATCAATCGAATAAATTAACCATGTCATTTTTTTTTTGGAAACATTTGTTTTTCAATTTCATTCCGAATGCAATATCTTGAGCTTTTAATGATAGATAATACTGCAAATAATTATGTGGTGGACCCCACAACTTCATTATTTTTCCCATGTTCACTTTCTTCTTTTTCACTTTTTAGCTTAATTTCGAACGTGTGTGGCTGCATTGACGAGCGGAAATTTGGAAACATAATTAGATCATTAATCATCATCTATTAGTTTGGCTTTGGATTCTATAAATTTGCACCAAACGCTGTATCATTCCCATTTGCTTTCACTTTCTTTGTAATTCGATTGGTAATAATTAGCTTCACTAAGGGTTGATTCTTTCTTCTCACTCGTGATTTTTAATTGGAGTAATTACTCTCTCCAATCTAGTAGTATAATTTAGTTTTATTTCGTCCAGATCGAGCGTAAGAATAAGAAAGAAAGATGATTTGAATTTGAATTGAAATGAATGTAGCGAGGTAAATTGCATAAGAATGGCAAGCTTGTTTTAATTTTAAGGTCAAAGAGAGTGTAGACTGTGTAGTAGAATTATGCCATATTCAAACAAGGGAGTCGCTATTTACAGTAGACAAATTAAACCTATCAAACCAAACCTAACACCAAGAGGTCCATCAGTTAGACAACTTGACTTGAGGCTCCGTAAAAATCTGAAGCGAAAATCCAATTAAAGAAAATGAGTTGTAGCACTTTTTCTCAGAGTTGTTGCTGGCAAGTCTGCTATTTGTTGTCATGTCTGATGAGTCTTCAAGTGTGCTAAGGCTATACGCAACCGGGCTCGATGGGGGGTGCTCGAGCGGCGATCGAGCAAGGAGGAGCTCGAGCACGGTTCGTGGCGGGGAGCAGGGGCTCGAGCAGCGCGTGTTTAACACGTGCGGGTCCCAAAAAAAAAAAAGTCGGGCGCGTGGCGCCACGCGCCAACGTTAAAAAAAATTTGAGTGCAACGGCTTGATTTTTGGCAGCAACGATAAGAATGCATTTTTCTTTTTTTTCTTTTTTTATTTCATTTATTTTACCTATAAATACCCATTTTCATCTCCCTCACTTTCACACCTATCATTTCTTTTATCCCTCAAAATTTTTTCATCTCCTTTATTTCTTCGACAAATTCATCCCAAAAAAAAAATTATGGATCCCAACAACCCATTTTCTTCGGCGTGATTTCCCGATATGTCCGATGACATGTATGGTTTCACGGGGGCGAGGCTTGATCAAATCAACCTCAACACTCCGGCCTCCGCCGAATCCTACTCGTCGTTCTCCCCCGACACCGACAGTCCGGCGACAAACACCGAGGATCGCCTCATTTTGGCACCGCCGCCGTCCCAGCCCGCTGCCGGAGGAAGAAAAAAGAAGCGCAACGGCAAAGCCATCGCCACCTCCGCCGCCGCTGCCGAGGAAGACGACTCGGAACCCGTCAAGGATGTCAAGCGGCACAACTACACCGACGAGCAAGCCAGCTACTTGGCACAGATTTGTGTGGAGGAGACCTACAACTCCATCGTCGTATGCGACCAGTCCGGCGAGAGATATTGGGGTGCTATCCAAGAGCGCTTCAAGAAGAAGTTCAACTTGGATCTCAACAAGAAAGCCGTGAGGAGCTTCTTCGGCCGCATCCAGACCGCCGTTAAAGCCTGGATTAGCACTTTCCAGAAAGTCCAATCTCGTCGGCCAAGCGGCGCCGATGACAGGTTTGTGATTGCCCAGACCCAAGCCATCTACAAGAGCAATACCCAGACACCTTCTTTCTACTATTTCACAGCTTGGAACATTTTCAAAGACAATCCTAAGTTCCTCCTCGCCAATTTCCCAGACGTACCCTCCATGAAGAGGACGAAGACTACGGTGGAGGGCAACTACACTTCTTTTCAGTCCCAGCCGTCAGCGAAGGAGGCCCAGTCCACCGAAGGAGAAAGCACGCCTCCCCGACCGGAGGGTCGAGATGTGGCAAGGGCCAGAGCTAGAGGCAAAGGAAAGAAGTCGGTCGAGGGGTCGTCCCAGTTCGAATCCGTCATGGATCGATATGCCAACCGAATTACCCAGTTCGTCGAGGCCAAGTATGAGATCGTGTTGGCGTTGCGAGAATCCGCTAAAGCAAAGCTCGAAAATGCAAAGGCGAGGGCGGACCATGTTCGGCAGAAACAATATGCCACGGACTTGGAAGTTGTCTCCAGGGATACGAGATATATGACGCCGGAGCAGCTCCGTGTTCACAAGATGATGGTGGAGGAGGTGAAGCAACGTCGAGGATGAGCGTAGTTTTTTTCCGTAATTTTTAGTTTTTTGTAATTTTTTTTAATTATGTAGTGTTTTTTTTTTATTGTGCGGCATGAAATTTTCCAATTTTCAAATACTAATGGAAAATTCGTATTATTTATTCGTAGTGTATTTTAATTTATTTACAAATAGATGAATTAATTTAATAAATGAAAATAGGGAATTGTTTAATATTGTGCTGGAGCACCCCTTAGAGATCGTTGGGATGCAGTGGTAGAAGTCTCTAAGGGTGCTCTAGTGCTGGAGCACCCTAATGGTCTTCAAGGGATGCAGATAGTCTAAGTGTCTCCAGAGCGGGTTTAAGCTATCTGCAATCCTTAGAGACCATTAGTGGTCTACAAGGTGTCTCCAACACCTCTTTTTCACTGGAGACAGCTTAGAGACACCTACTCCTGCAATCCAACCGTCTCCAAGCTGTCTCTAACTTTAATATTAAACAATTCCTCATTTTCATTAAATTAATTCATAAAATTACATTAATTAAAATAAAATAAAATGTTACATTAATAAAAATAAAATAAAACATTACATTAATTGAAATAAAATAAATTACATTAATTAAAATAAACGACTATTCTTGTAGAGGTTCAAATCGGCGCCAAATTAATTAATAAAAATTGAAAAATTATATTCATTCAAATTAAGTGAAAAACAATACATCAATTAAGTCTTGTCGGTGTGTAGACATAAACATCATCAGACATGTTGGGAAGCCACACCGACGAAAAGGGATTGTTGGGATCCATTTTCATAAGTAAGGAAGAGATGAAAAAATGAGAGTGAAATATTTGAAAAGTAGAGGATGAATAATTTGAAGAATGAATAATAGTGTGAAGAATGAGGTGAAAATAGTGGTATTTAGTAATAAATTAAATATATATATATATATATATATATATATATATAAAAGAAAAAGAAAAAAAAAGTAAAAGTTAAGGCTCGAGACCGGCTCGAAAGTTGGAGACAGGCTCGAGACCTCATGGCTTGCAACGTAAGGGTCTCTAGCAATGGGGTCTCTCGAGACCCCCGTTGCAGATAGCCTTATATATGTTCTTCACGTCTGCACAATTCTGATTTATGTTAAAATAAGTAGTTTTTTTTTAAGTTAGTACCCTCGGTCATGCTCATTTTTTCCTCTTACTGTTGGGCATGGAGATTAAGAATGAGGGTAAAAAGATAGGAAATAGATAGATCCAACCGCTTTTGAAGGATTTTGAAGGGTAAATTCTTTCCATATTTGGTATGTGACAAATTGAGTGAGACGTCCATTAAAGAAAAGTGAGACA
The DNA here is from genome assembly GCA_029490685.1 of Schizonepeta tenuifolia. Classification (NCBI taxonomy): domain Eukaryota; kingdom Viridiplantae; phylum Streptophyta; class Magnoliopsida; order Lamiales; family Lamiaceae; genus Schizonepeta; species Schizonepeta tenuifolia. The sequence continues at coordinate 76,361,220 of CM055956.1, read as the reverse complement.
AAATGAACAGTAGAGTAGTACTTTGGAGCTTGTAGCCCAGAAGTCGTCTTTGGCTCAATTGCATTCATTTCAATTTTCCAGTTTATCCCAGGGGGCCAATTCTATGGGATAATGAAATTTACTTAACAAGTTTATATGTTTGAGATCGAATATAAACGTTACATTTTGATCATATTGAGTTGCTATGAGAGTCATAATAGGTAATATGGTGAAATTTTAAGTGGAGATTGTATCGCATGCTATGAGGTTAGTATGAATGATAAACTCAAATTCTTTTTTTTTTCTTTTGAAATTTAGTTACTTATTAGATGTTAGGGAAAATATGAATGAAACGAACAATAAAATGGATTCTCTGAAAGACGTGAGAACACTTTCAGATCGAATCAATTCGACGGTTCAATCGAATTATTCAATCGGATACAATTCAGAGTATATCAAACTTTAGTATAAATTGTTTGAGAATGCAGAACCAGAAAACGAAAATTGATCAGCGCCCAAAAACTTATTCAAATCAGTTTTTATGTAGTTTTGCAACTTTTCAAAAAATTGTAAAATAATCCCTTGAAATTCCGAAAATTAAATTTCCGATGAATTTTCTACACAGCAATTTAATCGGAAATAAAAAATTTCCCCCCTTGGACCCCGCTAGGGGCTGCTGCCCCTTGGACCCCGCTATCGAGGACGCTGCCCCCGAACCCCCGTCCTTTAGGGGCTTCGCCCCTAAAATCATAATAAATTCATATAAGCATGCACTCCACACCATCAAACTTATATGGTGTATTATTATGACGATACTTATCAAACAAGTCAATCCAATTACACTAAAATATACAACATTAGACAAGACAAAGAGGAACAAGTTCATCATCGTAAGACCTAATGCACCTACAATTCTTAAGACAAAACCATATTGCTATCATTCTTTTTCTTTTCAAGATAAGTCCATCATGTACCTTGGATGTTGGACCCGTCATGTAGTGGTGAGTAGCAAAATTGGATCAAAATCCATTTGGAGGCGCTAGGTTTGATAAATGAGATAGATAATATTTAATAGAATAATATCAGATCGATGTAATTATTTAATTTTGTTTTTTAATTATTTGATCGTTGTGTAGGATAATTGAAGGATTATGTAAGTGTGTATAATGTTGTGTGTAATGTGTGTGCGGGTGTGTGTATTGTGTGGTAGTGCGTATGTGTTTATGTGAGGTTATTTTTGAAATTTTGCATCATGGATTAGACGATGATTAATAATATATCAACTCAAATTTGGAATGATATCATCCATTTAATGATTGGAGCATAGACCTAGTTATTTATCATGATCATTCAAATTAAACATGTAATTAAGTGAATTATATTATCAATCACTCCTAATCAAGCAAATCAAAGGTCACCATGTTAAATTAAAGGGATCGAGAACAAAATAGTACTCTATCCTGCTTCTTTATCAAATGGGAGAAAAATTGATATACCTAGCCTACCAATTGTACATGTGAGCTATATACATACTCACTCCCTCTGTACCTAATGATGCAATTAGTGTGACACGTGTTCTAAGAAATACTAGTATTTCTCCCCTGCGATACACGGAATGAGATAAAGTTAGTGTTCATGTATAATAATAATGTTAATATGTAAAAATTAAAATCAGAAACTGTTGGAAAAATTATTAATGTTTCGAAAGATGTCTAAAACCCAACTGACCCCGACCGAGTAGATGTTTGCCTTTAGTGTATTTAGCTAGAGCTCACTATTTGAGCGTATGGATTTTATCTTTACAAGAGTCAAGCAGAAGAAGTCAGTCGGACTAAAGAAGGAGGTTCGTGAAGAACTCAGCTGAGGTTTAAACTCAGCTGAGACCCAAACTCAATTGAGGGATCACACTCAGTTGAGACTCAAGGTCAGTTGAGACATCAACCCCAACTGAAGCACGGAGTCAGTTGGACAGCAGTTCAGTTAACTCCACAACTAAACCACGCAACTGAAGGCATACAATTAGTGTGAAGAGAAGTTGTGTCAAAGTCAAGACGTCTCGAAGCGGAAAAGAAAAGACGCCGAAGACGGAGAAGCTGCAGTCCAGATTTTGAATCTATTCGGGAGCACAAGTCAGCTGGAAAACTTTCCATAAATGGGCCGACAATAACGACGTGCAAAAAGCAAAGGTCGCAGGCACTATCTCTGGAAAGTTGTCAGTAAAGCATGTGGAGTGCCATGCTTTTGGCAGAGCTCAAACGGCTCTTTCCAACGGCTAGCTTGACCCTCCTCTATAAATAGAGGTCTTCACAACAAGGCTAAAATGAGGGTGATACAAGTAGAGAAAAAGCAAGCTGAAGTGCTGAGAGACAACACAAAGAGTGAAACGGCGCAAACAGCTTTTCACCTCTCTCTCTCTCTCCAAGCAAGATGACTGGTGAAGAAGGAGAAGAGTGATTTCTCTCCTGTTCTTCCCCGTAGCCTCTCAGAAGTTTCCCTTCCTGATTGAGGCTAGCGACTTGGTCGTTGCTTGTTTTGTATCTCCTCAGAACTCTCTCCTAACAAGAGATTGAGTTCTTAGCCTTGGGTTGAAGCCTCTATTCCCCTAAAGTGTTGAAGGTTTCCTTGTTGGATTCTCCCACAAATCCAAATTTCAGGTTTGATTTTGAACTCGGAATCAACGTCATCAGGTCCCTTGGAACTCGTAATCCAATACCAGGTCCCTTGGAATCCGTAATCCAATACCATGTCGCTTGGAACCCGTAATCCAATACCATGTCGCTTGGAATCCGTAATCCAAGAACAGGTCCCTTAGAACCCGGAATCTAAGACTGGCTGAGCACTTGCATGGAAAAGTGTTGTGGGATCTTGTTCGAACCCGGAATCGAATTGGTTAGGTTTTTGGAACCTCGAATCCAAGTGAGGTGTTTGATAAGCACGCGTAAGCTTATCTAGTAGATTACTTCCCCGAAAAGAAAGTCGTGGACGTATGAGGGGGATCTCCGAACCACGTTAAAATACTGTGTACTTACTTTCTGTATTTTACATTCAGTATTTTAAATTCAGTACCTAACCAACTAACCCTGCATATGCACTACACTAATTTGGGAACTTAACCTTCCCCTTTCACTATTTCAGTTTTTGTAACGAGATTATCTTCCACCATCTTTCGTATTGCAAAACTATTTGAAACCTCAGTTGGTGCATACAGCTGTACTTCAGGCATAGGACCCAGCTAAGCTACCAACTGTGTGATTAGTTCCAACTGAGCAACTCAGTTGAAGAGCTACTCCAACTGTCTCTTCCAGTTGTGTGTAATCTGACCTGAGCAGTATATCTCAGTGAAAAAACGTTAAGCAAATCAAAAATTGCTACTGGTGTATTTCTCCCCTCCTCCATACACCAGTTACTCGTTACTAGGACCATTAGAAACATAACAAATTTTAGGGTTATGCTTGGTCTTTGAATTCTAATTGATCTATTTGTAACCTTCACCTTCAGACTAATTTGGCGTTTATACTATTTTTTTAATATCTTGTATAATGAAAGTGATAAATGTGGAATTGTATCACCGATTAGAATTACTAATACATACATATAACGGAGTATACTATATAAAAAAAAAAAACATCTAAAGAAGAACTATAATATAATGACAATAAAGTGATTTTTTGTTTATTGCAACCAACTTCTACATAAGCTAACTATTAAATATAGGGAATTTTTTTTGGAGAATATTAAAAATTTGTTGGACAATTGAAGAGCTCTTTGGAAGGAAAATGACACAAATGTAATTTAGCTAAGTATTCAACTTTTATATATTATAAATTTGATAGATATTTGTTATTGGGAGATATGGACTCATCACATTTAATTTGTTATGAGGTTTAAAATATAAAAAAATAAATGGAACCATGTATGATAAAAAAGGAACAAATTATAAGGACGGATGAAGAAGATAATAAGCTCAATTTTAACGGACCGAGGAAGGGGGTACTTTTTAATAAATGGAGCTAGAAGCTTTGTAAGGACAGTAACTATGGGGTATTCGACGATTAAGGACACTTTCATGTCGGCCTACGATTTGAGGACAAATATTTAACAGCTTAATCTTCCTAAGGACAATTTCTAGCCCGATCGGGCTCATTCTCACGTGGATCGCACTGATTGATTTGCTGAGCCCGAACGCCTAGGTGGCATGCCAAATCAGTTCCATGTCACCTCCACCTATACCTCCATCTCCCTCTCACGTCGCCTCCACCGATCATCACCAGATTCTCGTAAACCTTTCCTTCGCCGTCAACCCCCACCACGGTCATCACCAGATTTTCATAAACCTTTCCTCCGCCGTCAACCCCCACCACGGTCATCACCAGATTCTCGTAAACCTTAATTTCCTCCGCCGTCAACCCCCACCACCGTCAGCCCCTTTCCGTCGTGGTTCAGTACCGTCACCTCCTCCTCCTCTCTCAAGAACCCCATCACTCTCTCATCTCCTCCACTCAGAAACACCATGTTCTGACTTCTCTTCACATGAGACGGATGCAACTTCTTCTTGTACAGAAACTCCGACCTACTTCCGCAGCGCGATTCCACCACTCGCAGCAACCCCCCAATCTTCTCTATCGAAACAAACGGCCGCCGTTGATCTTCATCATCGTTTCTCGGTCTCCTCTTCTTCTTATTCTTCTTCCCGTCATCTCCGGCGGTGGAAGTGGAGGCTTCGGCGGTGGTGGCGGCTCCTCTCCCTCTCTTATTGTTCGAATTTCTTGATTTCTTGACAGTAGTAGCGGCGGGAGAATCGACGCCGTTGAATTAGGGGTGGAACCACCGGAGAGGCGTGGGATTGTATACCAGAGGCGGAGAGGCGGCCGATGAATATGAAATAGTACTAGCGCGTGGGATGGCTCAAACTGAACGTGGAATAGTCCAATTTATCTTGATCACCATCTTCCGCCGGCGAATCTACGCCGTCGGATTCCTACTAGGACCACCAGAGAGAGAAAATTGCGGAGTTTCTTGAAATTGAAAGCCCTAACGTCGTGTCGACGCCATCATCATGAACAGTAGATCTATTTGAGGAGGTTTCGCCGAGAAAGCAGAGTGCGCCGCCGCTGACGTGAAGAATCATTCAAAACGAGTGGGTGATAGGTGGCGGCGACGTGAGAGGGAGAGGGAGATATAGGTGGAGGTTACGTGGAATTGATTTGGTATGCCACCTAGGCGTTCGGACTCAAAAAATCGATCACGTGCAATTCACGTGAGGTTGAGCCTGATCGGGTCAAAAATTGTCCTACGAGGGTTAAGTTGTTAAATATTTTGTCCTCAAATCGTAGGCCCGCATGAAAGTGTCCTTAATCGTCGAATATCCTATAGTTACTGTTCTTAAAAAGCCTCTAACTCTAATATATGTAAGCTATCCCCTATTATCCAAAATTATCATAGATTCATCAATAAAAAAAAAGGAATCAAAATATAAAATTGAATAAACATAATTAAATATGTTTTAAAAATAAACATTCCGGATAAAATATAAAATAAAATTGATGTTCGATTGGTCGGAAAATATTACAAGTATACAACAATTCTAGGTGTACATCATTTTTTATGGCTCACAGTCGTAAGCCGGAATTTGCCAGCTTTTTTTAATTGTTTTTAGAAGCTCGTGGAAATTCACCTTAATATATTTTACATTATTTATTGTTAAATTATCAATCAATAATCTTTCGGAATTAATAGTCAATCTTTATTTAACATACTACTTCTCTCATATTCTAATAATACTAGTATTAGCTCCCTTGCAATGCACGGACAAAAGATGTAATATTATAATTTTGAATAATGGAAAAAAATGTATAAATATATTAGTATGAAAAGATCTTTTAACATGACAATTGTGATTAAAAAAAAAAAACAACATAATACACTTATTACATTTAAATGAAAAAATTATTTGAATTTTATGTAATAAATTTCAATCTAAACAAAATATCAATTACAACTAAGATCATAGATCATCTGAACTACTCAAGCCATGGTCAAGCCTTATCTCTACCTCAATATGCTCCTCCACCGCTCTCACACAAGGTGCCCTCATTTTCCTCCTTGTCTTTATTCTTGAGAGACCTTAGCCTTCGATCAATTTTGATGTTGCGACTCATACACCAGAAGCAAATAGTATAGCAATGTTTTAACCAAAAAACAAAAGAACAGAGATCAGAGATTGGTAGATATCACATTTCCTTTTTTACACCATTGCTCTGCCTTTCTCTTTTATACATTTGATATTATCTTATGCATTTTCCACTTTTGTTAATATCATCTTAGGATGTGATTTTAGAGAAGCTACAGAATTTTGAATTATTAACAACCATGAAATATAAGCACCCTGTGTTTAATGAACATGCCAAATGAGAGATCAAATCGGCTTGAATTTTTTTTAGGGTAAGATTGATAAATATGCCAAAGCATCAACATTAATTACTGAGGAAACAACTAAAACTAAAACTTTTCTAGATTGAAAACTATATATGTAGATGATCTCAACCATCTAGAAGTCTATAATATATGAAACTGTACATAACTTGAGAAAACAATGTAATGCATTTAGTACCTGGAAAAGAAACTACCACAGATCCCAACTAATTAATTTACTCAATTCAGCGGACTTTTTCATTTGCTTATCTCTTCATCCCCCTACATAAAATATCCATTATCCACATTTATCCTCCAACCCTTTCATTAATATATACGACTCTCTATATTAAGTATATATATACTCCTTCAAAACATTTTTGCGCTTTAGTTTACCAAAAAATAAATAAATATGAGATAAGCTAAAAGTGGCCCACCGACATTAGCCATTTCTTTCAAAAGGTAAGACTTGAGAATTAAGAGTTCAAAACTGTAAATTCGTCCTCAGAGGCCTAATTGCTCACTATACATACAACATCTATTACTGTAAATGAAGATCACCAGATTCAATTAAATAAATTTCAAAACAACCACATGCATTTACAAAGTTTGTTCAGAACTGGCAAAATTTACCCACATTCACCAACAAAAAATGAACATCAGAACTTTTCAGAGCAATAAAAATGAAAACTTAATTGTCAATAGAATATAGATGATTCCTGTAAACTCAATTCTCAAGTCCATCAAAAACTGAAACAAAAAAAGAAATTGAGGTGTGAAAGCATTACACATGTAAGGCCACAAAAGGTTAAAACCGAGCTTTATCTCTAAAAAAAAAAGATGTATAAAATGGCCTTTTTGGTTTGAAGTGGGATATCAAAATTTATTAAAAAAAAAAAACTCATAATTCAATATAGGGGTAGAATATCAGAAGGTAATATGAAGTGGAGAAAGAAAGTTTTTGAAGAGATTTTGTAACCAATATTATACAATATGGTATTCAATAGTTTAGAGAGAGATAGATCTTGAAATTTGAGAAAAAAATACTTGGTTGAGATGGCTAGCACAAATCATTAGAAAAATAAAATTCCACCTCTTAGGCAAAATAAATTAAATTGATATGATTAAAGATGAGATCCAAACATCAATATATCAAGAAAATGCGGAGAAAATGTCTTAAAGAAAAAATTTTCAGAACTTTAATTAAGAACTCAAACATCCAAATTGGAATATAGATAATGGCATGTCAAATATCACAAAATACACATCAATTATCATTCTTGTGTGCAACAACGTTCACAGAGAAATTCGTCCATGCATAAATTCATAAGAGGATAAATTAAAAAGCATACATGCTCCCCAAAAGAAGAGTGTCCACCTGCAAACTTTTAACTCCTTGTTCATCTTTTTTCATATCAGTATCATCATCCCATGATTTTACATCCAATACGGTTGATGAGTTCCCCACCGAGAAAATAATAACCAACAAAGTTTGAATGTATAAGATTAGCCACTGCAGATAAAATACACAAATTATTTATTTATTGTAACATGAACAAAATTTGAAAGCAATGTTCAGGTTTTCATGATGATCGATGAATAAAAAGATATACATCTCTTCTCATTCTCAACGTTTGATTTCTTTATCGGTTGGGCAGATGGCCGTGTTGATTTTCACTCAATCGAGGACATAAATAAAGAGTAATAACACCAATTCAAGAAAAAAAATATAATGCAATGGAACTTGAATTTGCGCAAAGAGCGGCAGATTCCCTTCGCGAAAGTGAACTACCATTTGGTCGTCTTGATACTTTGCTATCTGTACCGTTGAGAGAAATATGAGAATTTCTATTATTTCAGAAAATGTTTTAGAAAATGTTTTATGGTGAATGCAAATAGTTTTCGTTTGTGCTTGAGTTGCAGAGATATAATATTTTAGAGACACCATAGAGTAGAGAGGTTTAGTTTTCTTGCAGATCGTGCGCCGTAAGCTGTTGATGATGTGATTAACTGCAACTTTTGTTGATGACGTGATTAACCGCAACTTTTTATGGAATTAAACTGTAACCATGATTTTGATAAATATTACAAAATTACCATTCAAATCAATTGCAAATTGATTCTTAATTGAAAACTGGCTCTTTATATATATATAATAGATATAATAGATTGACACGCATATAGGACTATACTCTCTGTTACAGGGTTAATTGTGTTTTTCCATTTTACCCCTCACTACATTTCCAATTTAGACTATCTGTGTATCCACTGTATCTGTACAACGTCAAATCTACCATCTATTTTTATGTTTTGTCCAAACTTTTGAGGGTTGTAGCTCTCTCTCTCTCTCTCTCTTACCCAAGTGGTCTGTCTGTGCATTGATCTGTCAAACTGAATTACTCTGAAATTTACTGCAACGTTGGGCTTAGAAGCCCGCCCAATTAGGACAGGCCTATGAATTAGATGCAACTTGTCACAAATCTTGATATTTTTATGTGGAAATTAAGTTGCCTCTTTTTTTTCTTTTTCTTTTTTTTTTCCTTTTGGAGGAAGAATTCTTAAATATGATGAGTTTATGGTTAAGTTTAAGTAAAATATAAGTTTTAATATAGATTTTCAATATTTCCCTTTCAATAAATACAATAAGAAAAATATAATAGGTAAACCTAATTTTGTAAGAATTCGTTCTTTTGTAAGAATTCACTATTTAAATTTACAAATTTAAAGAGGTGATTAAACTAATTAAAGCAAATAAACTCTAAATAATAATAATTAAATTAATAAACGGGAAGAGAATATGGGTAAGAAACTATTTAAGGGACAAGATTTTGATGAATAAGCAATTAGATACTCTCTTCATCCCTGATATATCTTCATATCTTTCTTTTTTTGGTGTCCCCCATAAATCTTTCTATCTATTTTTTACCACTACTCCATACTAAAATATTACTCCCTCCGTTCGCGAAAAAATGTCCACTTTAACTCTTTCTCTTGTTCACCAAAAAAAGTCTCATTTCACTTTTTGTACAATTATACCCTCCTTACTTTTTTAAATTACTACCCTTTGCCACTGATGGACCCATCCTCCCACAATATTAACACACTAATTAGTTTACTAATTAACCAAATTAAATTAAACACTAATCAATATTGGGCATGATTTTAAAGCCCAAAAACACATTCTATCTCGACCCAATTCGGATTCCCAAACCCTAATCTGTAGAGTGTTGCAGTCGTTCCCTTCATTTCCTCTCCCCAAAATATATTCTCTCGATCCTTCCATTTCTCTTGATCCTCTCTCATCCAAACCCTAAATCTATCCACACATATCACTGAAATCCCTCAATTTCATTCTCTTTGATGTCGAATTCCTCTGAAATCCCTCAATCGCCGCTCAAATCAACCTTGAATTCATGGGATTTGGAGTTGAGTTCCATCGACTTAGTGCCTGAGACGATTTTCGATTCTTCCATCGTTATCTCTTCTCCGATGCCGGCCAAATCTGTAGATCTTGGTTGCTTCGTGCCGGAATCTCCACTCACCGCGTTGTCGCAAAAATCTGGTGGGATTCGAAACTTCTTGTCGAAATTTTCAGTCGATTCAGAGGTTCCACCTTCTGGGCCGGACTTCTTCGACTCCGTCATCCATCTCTGTGCTTCGAGTTCGTCCAAATCTGTAGATCTTGGTTGCTTGGTGCCAGAACCTCCATTCATCACGACGCCGCACAAATCTGCAGGGGTTCGAAGCTTGTTGCCGGAAAAATCAGTTGATTCTTCAACTTTACCTTTTGGGCCGGAGCTGTTCGACTCTATCATCGATCTCTGCTCTTCGAGTCCATCGAAATCTGAAGATTTTGGCTGTCCAATTCCACCCTCTAAGATGGAGAACTCCGAGTCTCTCATTGATGCATCAGACTGTTCTTTTTTAAATGATGACAGATTTTTATTGCTTTAAAGTTAATGTTGATTTTCAATTATTTGTGCATTCAAATCTGTACAGTTTTTTTTTGTAGGTTTCGAATAGAAATTAAATTCAAGGTTTCGAAAATTATGAACAAGAAAAATAACATGAATTAATACGAACATGAATTAATTAATTGTACAACATCCCTTAATTATAACAGGAAATAAATTTACTAGATTTAATTTTCCAAGTTTTAATATATCCACACCCCACTAATAAAGTCATTATCAATTTCAATACATTAACAAACTAATCAAAGTCATTAAGAATATCCCTACTTTTCAACTTTTACCCTACCCACAACCACTTTATCACTTTTCTTAATCCCCTTGCCCAGCTTGAAATGAGACTTTTTTTAGCGAACGGAGGGAGTATCTCTTTACTCTTACTTTATCAACTTAATTTACATAAAGTACCTCATATGACCCACCATTATATCAATTAATTAATATCACTACCCTTAATGTGAGACCCTTTCTCCACTCACAACCAATTCAACAATCTTTTTTTTTTTTATCTCTGTGTCACTCCCACCTAGGAAGATAAATCGGAGACGGAGGGAGTACCATTTTACTAATCAATTACTAATGGGATCCTAATTATCTAGGGCGATATTGTGCATCTCGAGCCTCTCCTCAAACGACTAAAGTTGTAGATTACAAACTAGTTATACTGTCTCCGGTCACTAAGCTGACTTATATAACTCCTAAAAGCACCTAGGATCAAAATACTTTCACAACACCACGCACGTCCTCTCGGGCTATTGCAATGTTATGCCTCATGTTCCTATTCTAGTATCGATTCTCCCATCTCGGATCTTACTCAACATAATAGAAATGCCCAAATGGTGATCAATCATTTAAACATTCAATTGAAAGCAAGAAAACAAAGAGATATAGAACCATCAATAATTAACTAAAATAAAGATCAATCTGTCACAAACCTATCTAATCGAATCCCTAGAATATGAAAATTTAGCTAATCATAATGAAAAGCAAATATCCAACAACAACGATAAACAAGAAAGAAAAGCAAGAAAACAAGATATTCACAGGCAAATCCTTGGTCTTGAGCTCCAATCTTGAAATCTTTAAGTCTTCTTCCCAATTATCCTCCAAGCATATTTTCTCTATCTAGATTGGTGGGTGGAAGATGAAGATGGATGTAGTGTGTGAAAACGTCTGAAGTGTGTAGAGATGGGTTGATGGCTTCTTGTATGCTAGGGTTTGGATTTGGAGAGGTATTTATATATTTTAAGTGGAGAAAAAGCTTAGGAGTCCAAAATCTGAAAAATATGAGGAAAAATGAGAGAAATCGTTTTTTCGGTAGAAGAAGGTGTGCCACGAGCAGGTGCTCATGGAGGAGGTCGAGGGTGCTTCCAGACTTCATGAAAAATAGCTCTCAAAAGCGGGGTGCACAAGCGGATGCTTCTCACGATTAAGCAACCTGCTCAAAACAGCGTGTCTCTCGTGGTTGCGCAACTTTTTTTTTTTTTTTTTTTTAATTTTGGCTCGTTCTATCTCGTTTGAACTCCGATTTACCTTGTGTTTTTTCCTACCAACTCGTATCGGACTCCTCTATCTCCTTACAAGCTCCTTTTCCTCTAATCTTAAATCCATTCTCTTGAAATTATTCAAAAACTATCAAACAAGAATAAAATACGACAAACAAGGTTTAAGTATTGAAAAAGCTCACACAAACACAATTTCCACTATCTAATAAGATCAAATACACTTTAAATATTGTAGAATATCCATATTTGTCGCTTATACTTGATTTTACGATCTTGAAAAATAAACGATTGCAATAAACTAATTTATGAGTATTCAATTTATCATAGTCTCAACCATAAATATTGAAATTGCGTCAAAAAAAAAAAAAAAAAAAAACCACAAATATTGAAATCCTTCTGAATGTATGACACAACCATCCAAATAAATTGTTTGGATAAGAATTCGTACAAACTGGACTCGTTAAAAAAAAAAAGAAAAACACTTTTTTTCTCTTTTGGTTACAGTAGGGATGGCAATGGGTCGGGTATCCACCCATTAAGCATTTCTCAAATTTAAACCCATGAAAATTTTCAACACCCAAATCCGTCTCAAATCCGATTAAAAAATAATTTTAAAACCCATACCCGATCCGAATCCTTTGGGTAATACCCGTTTATTACCCGTTAAAAACCCGAATACTAAAAAGTAAACATCAAATAACAAAATAATATAAATATGATTAAACATATACATCAGCAAAAAATTTCACTAAAATTAATCTCAAAGCAAAGTATCACAAAATCTTAAAATATAACTAGAAGTATGAATTATTAATGTTGTCGTTGTGTCGTCATATTTCAGAAGTAGATTTACTAAAGTAGAGGAAAAACATTAAAGACTTGACTCTTACGGTATGTGTGTGTAGGTTAAGAAAATCAGATAAAACCCTAAATCTATTAATATTTATACTAATATTTATAATTATATAATAAATTATACATATAATAATATCTTTTATCTTATATATATCAATGGGTTTGGATAGCGGGTACCCGGAGGTAATTGTCCAAACCAGACCCAAACCCGTCACGGGTTTGCTTGTTTCGACCCAAACCCGTCCCAAAACCATTTAATATTTTCCAAACCCGTCCCATCAGGGTTTGGAAAATGCGGGTACCCACGAAAACCCGACCCGTTGCTATCCCTAGGTGTATTCTTCCATTCTGAATGTGGAAATATACTATTCTATACGTTCGACCACACCAACCAATCTAATTAAACAACACTTATTTTTCAAATTTAATTATTTAATCATTATATTATTAAAAGGAAAACGATTCTTCCTTTGAAAAAATCCTACGTGGCACCCTTATATTCCCCCATCCATATTTATCTAAATTCTCAAAGTTTTAAATTTTTAAATATAAAATAATAAATTTTAAATATCTATACTAAAATCTTGTGTCCCACATCGATTTCTCAATAAAACCTCACCTATTGAAAAACTTATAAATACCTAGAATTAGTGTGTATTTTCTAATCTTTTGCTCCACCAGTTTTATTTGGCCAATTTATTTATTAATCGGCCGAATAAATAACTACTATTTTATAGTTTAATTTAATTTAATTTGGTTAATTTATTAATTAGCCGAATAAATAATTATTTTTTGTAGGAGTTTTATTTGGCCAATTTATTTATTAATCGGCCGAATAAATAACTACTATATTTTTATAGTTTAATTTAATTTAATTTGGCCAATTTATTAATTGGCCGAAAAGATAATTATTTTTATTAGGGAACAAATTTATTAGTTGACAGAATAAATGGTTCCAAAATAGTTTGGATAATTTATTGGTTGATCGAATTAAATTTGGAAATAGTCTAATATTTTTTTATTTAATTGGATAAAAAAATAAGTAATTTCTAATTTCTCAATTAATTAGATAGACGAGCCAATTCCCAACTGACGGGTACCTCAACTCGGGATCCCACGTGACACATTTTCATTCTTTATTCTTATTATTTTTAAAATTTCTATTTTATTTATTTTTTCCATGTATTTTCTAAAATTTAAAATCGTCATAAATTGTGCATTTATAAATCAAAATCGTGGTCAATGGGTCAATTCTGACCTGAAGTCGTGGCGGTAGACGAGCTAATTCCCAACCGTCACTCGAGAAATTTTTCATTTTATGTTTTTTTTCCCATATATTTTCTAAAATCTATAATTGTCATCTATGAAATAACTTTTACGTTATTTGTAGTTGGGTTTCCAGTTTTGAATAATTTATAATTTTAATTAATGAATATTATTATACGATTAAGGACGATAACGAATAGCACAATCATTATTTTTATTAAATTTTTGGATCTATATAAATTCTAAATAAATTTTATAAATCATAGTCGTGGTCAACGGGCCAGTTCCGACGCAGAACTGTGGCGGTAGACTAATATATGGATTTTTTTTAGAAAGGAGCACAAATGACTAATTTTTTAATCGGATTTTAAACAAATACGAGTATATAAATTTCAAACAAGTTTGAATAATTCTAAACACATCATCTCAAATTGTTTGATTAATCGTCTCCGTTGGAAAACATAGAATATGCAAATTTTTGAATTTTTAAATGTAAAATAATAGATTTTAAATATCTATACTAAAATCTTGTGTCCCACATCGGTTTCTCAATGAAATTTCACCTATTGAAAAGCCTATAAATACCGAGAATCAATGTGTATTTTCTCATCTTTTGCTCCACCAATTTTATTTGGCCAATTTATTTATTAATCGGCCGAATAAATAACTAATATTTTATAGTTTAATTTAATTTAATTTGGTCAATTTATTAATTGGCCGAATAGATAATTATTTTTTGTAGGAGTTTTATTTGACCAATTTATTTAGTCTTAATTGTGAAATATATCCAATTTCACTTTTTCTAAATTAGTTATATCCACTTGTTGGAAAACAAATTAGTTATGTCCATGTTTGGTATGAAGAGACCAATTTACCCTTGATGTTGTATTGTTTATATTATATCTCTTACACATTAGGTACGATTTGACTTGTTTCATACTTTTACTCTCATTAACCGAAAATGATTGTGATGTTAGGGTATGGAAGTTAGCAAAAGTGGTCAATAGTTAGATAATTAGTGT
Organism: Schizonepeta tenuifolia; assembly: GCA_029490685.1. Lineage (NCBI taxonomy): Eukaryota > Viridiplantae > Streptophyta > Magnoliopsida > Lamiales > Lamiaceae > Schizonepeta > Schizonepeta tenuifolia. Next base: position 76,346,211 of record CM055956.1, on the reverse strand, counting down.
TGCAATGATTAGTTTGTCTAGGGTTTACTCAAAACAGATTTTCCGATACTATATGTAACCCATAAAAAACAACCAAAATTATATGAAATAAAAACAAAAAAATATTTAAACATTACAAAAATAACCAAAATTATATGAATTGTTAAATCTATTTAAACCCGCTCGGGTAAATGTATAATATTGAAAGATCCCACTCGAGATTATTGAAGATCCCACTCGAGCGGGATCTTCTAAATTTCGAGCGGGATCATTCCATGTTGAAGGATAAATATTATTTCGAATAAATTCTTAATTAATTACGCAATTTTTAATAAATTAATTATATAATAATATTGAATACGTAATAACTAATTAACTTATTAAAATAAAAACAGTAAAATATGTATAATATATAAAATTAAATATAATTATATCAATTTGACAACTTTTGAGAAATCCCGCTCAGTTAATTAATATATATTGGAAGATCCCACTCGAGATTATTGAAGATCCCACTAGAGCGGGATCTTCTAATTTTCGAGCGGGATCATTCCAAGGTGAAGGATAAATATTATTTCGAATAAATTTGTAATTAATTAGGCAATTTTTAATTATATTAATTATATAATAATATTGAATACGTAATAACTAATTTAATTATTAAAATGAAATTACTAAAATATATAATATATAACATTAAATATAATTATAGCAATCTGACAACTCAACTTAAATCCCGCTCGGTTAGTTCATAAATTTTGGAAGATCCCACTCGAGGTTTTTGAAGATCCCACTCGAGCGGGATCTTCGAATTCTCGAGCGGGATCTTCTGTTTTGTAAATCTAAATATTATTAGAAACTAATTATTAATTAATTACTCTATTTTTAATTAAATTAATAATATAATAAAATTGACTAACTATTAAGTGATTTAAATTAAAATGAAAATATATGTAAACTATAGCAATTAAATTGAACAATAATCCCGCTCGTGTGTTCTAACAAGAAATGAAGATCCCACTCGATATTATTGAAGATTCCACTCGAGTGGGATCTTCATTTTTGTTAAGTTTGTACGAGCGGGATATATAATTATTTTGGAACTAATAACATTATTTAATTTTTTATATAGTTTACATATTTTTTGGATTGTATTGGTATATTAATTCGTAGATTTTAATAATTTGTATACAGTATGTGATAATAATTGTACTATACAACTGAGTGTGATAGTAATCGACACTGGTGGATGTGAAAATTCATCTGTAAATATTCACGTGAATGGTATTTCACCATTGATGTAACAATTTTACTTTCACGTGAATTTGTACAATTTCACTCACCCAATTGATTGAATGAATGAATGAATGAATGAATTCTATAAAAGTGGTAGTAGAGATGAATCTTCAAACACCACAACCATCAAATATTTTGTACTCCTCGTAAAAAATTATCACAATATGGAAGAATGGAAATATTTCAACATCAAATATGGTGGAGAATGCACGATTGTGAGTATGTGGGCGGTTCAGAATCGATCACTCAAGTTCTTGCTGCCACTCCAGCTCTTATCAATTTGAAATATAACATCGATGTGCTGATGCGTCGAAATTCGATGAGCACTCGGTACGAGATTTATTATTTATCTCATGCTCGAAGTGGTCGCACTGTGAAGATTCTGTTGAGCACAGATCAACAATTTGCTCAATTGTGCATGGAGTTCCGTCCAACCGTATATCTCATCCACAGCCAAATAGATGTGTATGTTCCATATTTCGAAGAACCTGGGGCGTCATCCTTTCAATACGACAAAGGGCAGCCGTCGTCATTTCAATACGACCAAGGGCAGTCGTCATCATTTCAATACGACCAAGGGCACACGTATTCTGATGAAATGGAGCGTATCCAACAACAAATCAATTCCCAGGATTTCTTTTCCAACTTATATCCTAGTGGGTATAATTACGAAACGACGTCCACGTATCACGTACCTGTTGTTCCGGATTGTCATTTTCCAATCAACGAAGATGATGAACCACAATGCACTGTCGAGTTGGATTCAGACGATGAAGATGTTGACAGTGCTGATCTCCAAACTGATAGTGAAGCATCTGAAGACTGAACTGAGGAAGGTTTACGCGATTTTACTATGGTGGAGCACAGTGCATGGATTCGTCCCAGTGCAACGACGGACGCGTGCGATCTAACCAACTGGTTAGTTCCGGTGATTCCGCCCGATGCAACGATTTCTCTCATAGCACGTGATCCTGACCTGACAGATGATGATGAGTTGCGTGTTGGTGCTGTTTTCCATAGCAAAAAAGAGATAAATATTGCAGTCGGAACGTGGCACACGGAGAGAGGACTTGAATTCAAAACTCCGAAATCAGATTATATTAGAATGAAGTTCTTATGCAAGTATCCGAATTGTCCATTTGAGTTGCGTGCAGCCTCACGTGGGACGAATACTTGGATAATACACAAGTTCATTCCTGAGCATTCATGCATCCGTCAGCTACGACGTGCCGCTCCGAGGAAAATCAAGATGGATGTTGTTGCAACTTACGTGGGGCGAAAAATCAGAACCAACTGTAAAATCATGGAGCCAAAGGCCATTATGGAGGAGATGTTACGCGAGTTCGGTATCACCATCCGTTATGATTTGGCGTTGCGAGCACGGCATTACGCAATACAAAGTATATACGGAGGGTATGTTGAATCCTTCCAGTTGTTGCCTGGCTATCTTCACATGCTCAAAGAATCAAATCCCGGCACGCTGACTGATCTTGAAGTTGGAAATGATGGGAGATTTGAGCATTTGTTTGTGGCTCTCGGCACCTGCAGACTCGCGTATCCATTCAATATGAGACCTGTGATAGTTTTAGATGGCACTCATCTGAAGTGCAAGAATAGAGGTATTTTATTTGTCGCTATGACGAAGGATGCCAACGAGCATGTTTTTCCACTGGCGATAGGCGTTGGCCCAATCGAGAATGATATATCTTGGAGATGGTTTCTATCCCGTTTGAAAATGGCTTATGGCGAGCTTAGAGATACATTGATTGTCTCTGACGCACATGTCTCCATAGCGAACGCTGTCAATGAGGTGTTTCCAAATGCAGTTCACGGTCTTTGCTACTATCACTTGTTGAATAAGTTGACGTGTTATGGGAAAGTTGTTGTAAAGTTGTACGAACGAGCTGCTTTTGCATATCGCACTTCAATTTATGATAAGGCAATGGCCTCTATTCAACAAGAAAGCCAAGGCGCATACGACAAACTAATGAGAGTTGGACCAGAGAAGTGGGCTCGATGCAAGTGTCCATTGCCGCGTTATAGCCATCTCACTTCAAATGCAGCAAAAGTGTGGAATCATAGAGTAAAATAGGCTCGTGGTCTCCCTATATGCTCAATGCTTGACGCTATAAGGTATATCATCGAGCAATGGTTCGATGAGAGACAAAATTTGCCCAAAGGGGACGATGAAGTTGTCACTCAAGAGGCGGCTAAGAAGATGACAGAATCAATGAATAAGTCATTTAGGTACGATACGAGTGGTGGAATCGGCTTGGTGTTCAACGTGGGTGATGGTAGAAGAAATTGGAAAGTTGATCTCAATTTACACACTTGCACATGTTGTGAATTTCAAGATGATGGATTGCCGTGTTCGCATGCTTTTGCTGCTATCTGGTATGTTTTATTGCTTCAATTTGCATAACCATACGAAATTATAATTACAATTATTAAAAAGTTATAATTAACATTATTGTTAAAAAATGTAGAAAAAATGCTGATGATGTATACCAATATGTGCAATGGTACTACAAACGAGAAGCTTGGGACGAAGCTTATCAATATCCTATACATCGTGTTCCACATGTAGAGGATTGGGATATTCCAGTTCAAGTGGCCAATATCTTGGTCTTGCCTCCCGTAATCACTTCACAGGCAGGACGGCCGAGAACTAATCGGCGAACATCTGCATTAGAGAGAACTAGCCGGAGACAAACCACAAGGTAAGAAGCAGAATCATCGACAAATCAACGTCGGAGGAGATGTGGTAATTGTCGTGAAGAAGGTCATACGCGTAGACATTGTAATCGGCTTTAACAATCTACCATTAATCGTAACTATGTTGTTCGAATTTATATAATTTATTTGTCTTGGAAAATGTATTTTTTATTACTAGAAGATTAAATTTAATGAATTTTTAAAAAATGCATAACTTATACGGTTAAAAAAATCATAACTTAATATTTATATAATAAATTTAAATAACAATTATATTTATTTTTACATCTTCTATATCCCACTCGTGAAAACCGATATCCCGCCCGGAAATTAAGGAATTATTTTTAGATCCCGCTCGAGTGGGATCTACATAGCTCGAGCGGGATCTATGTTTTTTGCATTTATATAATTTATTTGAGTTCGATAATGTATTTTCTATTACTAAAAAATGAAATTTAACGAATTTTAAAAAATGAATACATTAAATAATTAAAAAAATAATAACTTAATATATATATAATAAATTGAAAGAGAAATTATATTTCTATTTACAATGTTTAAATCCCACTCGTGTAGGTTTAGATCCCGCTCGGCAACCCTAAAAATGTTAGAGATCCCGCTCGAGTGGGATCTCTATAAAACTCGAGCGGGATCTTCTACTATTCAATTTATATTATTTATATGAGGTGGAAAATGATATATTTACTACTATTATGTTAAATTTCATCACATTTTAAAAATGCATGTGTTATTTGATTAAAAAAAATCGTAACTAAATATATATAACTTTAATTTCACAAACAAATATATTTTGGACTGAAAAATTAAAATCCCACTCGTTTAGGTTTAGATCCCGCTCGGTCTCCTTGAATATTATTTGAGATCCCGCTCGAGTGGGATCTCTATACAACTCGAGCGGGATCTTTTTCTATTAATTTTATATAATTTATTGAAGTGGAAAATGAATTATTTACTACTATTATGTTAAATTTCATCACATTTAAAACAATAAAATGCATGGATTATATGATGAAAAAAATCTAAAATTACTAAATCAAACTAAATCATAACATAAATATAGTCTAAAGCTCGAAATTCATTACAATAAATATTGTTCCAATTCTAAAAAAAAAGAAAAGTGGTACAAAGCTCTTAAGCTGGTCGACAAAGTTCATATATAGCACATGCCATCCTTAGTCTATATGCTGTAGTGCGAGCTTGCCCCCATGGTATGGATGGACGCCCAGTAATCATTCTTTCAACTTGCATCAGTGCAAATGGAGCGCAACTGTGACTGTCTCTTTGCTTAAATTGATGATCAATGTCAGCCACTACCAATTGCAATGGATCATGGATAGCGGTGCGCCCAATACGATTATGTTTCCAATAGAAGGCATGGCTAAGCACTACAGGCCATAAAACTAGCAGTGGCTTCAACCTATCAAATCGCATTTGTTGCACTGCTGGATCAAGATTGTAGTACATGGAGTCGTACAGGGTCGCCGTCCATGACAACATGTCGATACTAACCACCACGAAGTGTGTACTTACACAACACACTAGTATGACCTTCACAAAATGGACATGGAAGCATAACTCAATTAAATCTACTACATTATAACAAATAGTTTTCAACAAATTACCCAAAAATCTAAATTCACTTACTTGTGTTGCATCAAATATTGAGGTATGTGACGCTCCAGCGTCTTCTCTTCCGTGGATGGTAAATAGTATGCTTGGGGCAGGCTGGTACTGCAAGTCACTGGTTCTTCCCAAATCCCAGTCATGTTCGAGCGAACCCTGTTTCATCAATAATATTAAAACCAATTTATCACTCAAGACAGTGTTGTTGAAATTAATAGTAAAAAGCTACTTACGAAGACACTCGTGTCTAAGATGACTGTGTTCCTAAAATTCACACCAGGTTTCATCCCATCATCTGCCTTCAATCGCAGGCTCAGATTCAATAAGTACAAATCAACGGCCTACAAAAGATGGTTAGATATTATATTAAATTAGTAACAGAAATTAATGATAGCCATCTAACAGAGTACAAATTTACTTACCCCGGCAAGGACATCAATTTTTGGATTTAAAAGCTCCATAAACCATGCGTGATCAAGTTCTACACCACTATCTTCAATAATCATCTTGCCACTCGACGGACCGTTGCAAAATTTTTGGAATTCTTCAACCAGGTCATCTGCCAGTGGGATCGGTGCAACTTCGGCTTGAAATGGCGTAGAAACTGAGGCTGCAAGCTTTTTCTTTCTAACCCCTTTCCGTTTAGGCTGTTTAACGGCCGCCTCTTCTGGTTGATGGCGATCAAGTGGGACAGCAGGGATAGCACTGATCGGCACTTCTTGTGAATGTTGCATTTGGGAACGATCTTGAGCGAGTGATTGTTGAAACGAGCTTCCAATAATCTACAAGGACAAAGTATTCGAATAATTCAAACATAATTAAAAAAACTGATTTGATAATAAAATCTTTACATTACCTCTCCCAAGTGACTCCACATATCCATCTGATGACCACTTCCGAACATGGAATGCCGAGACGGATCATGATGCGTACTACCGAACTATCCTTGCGGCCGATATGCCGTACCAAATTCAGGCATAGAAAATCGGGCCGGAGTGAATGGCTCAGTAGTGTATGGGATGGAAATGGGCGGGGTAGTACAGGGCACAGTGAATGGTTCAGTACTGTATGAGATGGAAGTAGAGGGCAAAGAGGATGGTTCATAAGTGTATGGGATGGAACTGGGCGCCGTAGTAAAAGGCACGGTGGTGGGCTCTGGTGGTGGTGAGTGGAAGATGGGCTCCTGCCGAGGCCGAGTTGTAGGTTCATATGCAGGTGAACGTCGGGATGTTCCACATCGCATTTGATCCATCAAGTCCCCAAACCACTTGGCAAACCGAGGTACCCATCTCTTATCCATCTTGTCCAGGAGCCGATCCTCAGATTTTTTCAGTTCCTCTCTCATCCAACGACGATCATTGTATCGGCGGTGATGCTCGCCCCCACTGCTGGAAGATGATGATGCAGCTTGTTGGGATGCAGCTTTTGCAGTTTTGCGAGTACGCTTCCCCTTATCTTGTGGCTGAATTTGAGGCTCCTCGTCTGAATTGTCGGCCTCAACATAGCTAGCACCCGCTCCATGTGATCGTCTGGGCCTTGAAGCTTCATGTGTCGGGTTAGCCTCTTCAGCAAAAATTGCTTCCGTACGGGGACGAGAAGGAAATTGATCACCATCCCTTAGCGGATTGCTGGGTGGGACAAAACCAATATTGAGAGCATTTGGATATTGAGTCGACTGCCAGTAAAACGTCATCGACTCGTCCTCAGAAACAGCAATCGGTGTCAAATTGGGCTCCTGTACAAAAACAAAATGGATATTAGATATGGCGTATTGTATAAGAACAGCAAAGTATTAAGAGATAAAAAAATTAATTTATTACCAGTTGAGAAAAAAGTGGTCCAAGATCTGTTGTAGGTCTGCTTCTAAACCTCCATTTAAGGCATCTGGGAGCCCCGGTCGGGTCATCAAGTCTTGCAGCGGCTTCCGCTAAATCTGGCATGACTTCTAGAGACCACACATGAAATGCCCACACTGCACCATAGAAGTGATATTTCTTTGTATTCTGCACATTGGTGATGTAGTGCTTCAAATTCAAGTATGAATATGCTCCCCATGAAAAATTATTGAACAGATTCAAATCATCAACCAATTTCCAAATCCACTGCGGAACCAATTTCTTCATGTCTCTACCGAGTATTACCGCGTACGCCACTATAACATGAGCCGCGCCGAGGTACAAATCAACACATACATCACCATTTCGATCGGCAATGGGCGCTCGCGTGTTCTTAAATCGCTCCAGTAAGGCATTCCCAGTGATAGGCATACCGTTACAGAACCGTCGATAAACCTCCACATCCGATAAATCGTGGTCATCTGCCGGATTAAAGCTCGACTCGCCAAAGCTCAAACCAGTCACCAAAGCATATTCTTCAATAGAAAATCGGAGGTTTACGCCGTTGTTATGGAACCACATCTCGTGAGGCTGAGAACATGGATAGTTGATCTCACGTGACAGTACGTGATGCACAGCCATCCCGCATTTCTGCCCAGGCTCCCAATAGACAAAATGCCCGAAGCATCCATTTATAAATCTCTCGACCAACTATTGACCACCGACCTCATACAAAACCCTTCTGACATCTTCCAAAACACCAATCCTATAATATGTGCTAATAGTAGAACTACGGTTGATAGAGTCGGGCCTCTTGTATGTAATCTATGCACAAAATCAAAATAACAATTCATTACAAATAAAATAAAAAATAATTCGATACATAATCCAAAAAAAAAATTACACAACTTCTTATAATAATCCACAAATAAAAATTGATTACATTTAAATACGCATATTTTTTTAATCCAATTATTCGACTAAAATAATTTAAAACTAAAGCAAATTGACAATTTTCTACGCAAATGGAAACTATTTTTTTTAACCATCAAATTATTCGACTAAAATAATAATTATTATATATTTTTCATTTTAAATTAATTTCATCCAAGAAAAACAAAGATCCCGCTCGGACATGGGTCCCACAGAAAATTCTGCCCGAGCGGGATATACAACCCACCGAGCGGGATCTTCTTCACGGCGAGCGGGATTTCATATAATTATATTAATATGGGATAAACTACACTACAAACCTAAAACATATGATTTTAATTTTGTACGCACAAAATCGAAACGCAAAAAATAAACAACAAATCAATCAACAATTAATTCAACAAATAATTCAACTAATAATTTAACTAATAATTTAACTAATAATTCAACAATTATTAATTAATATAAAAAAATCGGCTAACCTCTAAAGACATTTTGACGGTGGAGTGGAGGTGAGGAACGAAGATCCCGCTCGCCGCCGCTTGTTTTCTCTTTATTTGGAAGTAGAGGTGGGAGGTTTTTCGACGGTGAACAACAGAAGATTTTTGCTCGGTGAAGGGTGGAGGCGGTGGAGTAAGATGAATTGTATATAGGGCGGGATTTATTAGGGTGTTTACTGTCGTGCGTGATGGCGGGATTTGTGATAGAATTGAAGATATATATAGATGATATATATTGGCGTGATGGGCGGGATTTGATGATAGCAAATTTAAGATATATATAGATGATATATATCGAATATTGAGTAATACAAAGATATGAGACAAAAATTTGAGTCAACCCATATTCTTCAACCAGTGCATGTGATGCAATGTCATATCTCACAAGCATGCGCGAATATTTTGGAAAATTTGAATTAATACCTTATACGATTAAAAAATTCATAACATAATATATATATAATAATTTTGAAAACAAAAAATATATATTTTTACGAATTCTAAATCCCGCTCGTGAAAACCTAGATCCCGCTCGAAAATATTGAAATTATTTTGAGATCCCGCTCGAGTGGGATCTACATAACTCGAGTGGGATCTATATTTTTTGAATTTATATAATTTATTTGAGTTGAAAAATATTTTTTTTATTACTATAAAATTAAATTTAATAAAATTTAAAAAATAATACCTTATACGATAAAAAAAATTATAACTTAATATATATATATATATAATATTAAAAATAAATATATTTTTTTTATGTCTTCTACATCCCACTCGTGAAAAATTAGATCCCGCCCGCAAATGATGGATGTATTTTGAGATCCCGCTCTAGTGAGATCTACATAACTCGAGCGGGATCTATGTTTTTTAAATTTATATAATTTATTTGCGTTGGAAAATGTTCTTTTTATCACTAGAACATTAAAGTTAATGAATATAAAATTAATACCTTATACGATTTAAAAAATCATAATTTAAAATATATAAAATAAATTTCACAAAATAATATATTTCTGTCCACTTATTTTTAATCCCACTCGTCAAACACTAAATCCCGCTCACATATTATTGAATTATTTTCATATCCCGCTCGAGTGGGATCTACATAACTCGAGCGAGATCATTTTTGTTCAAATTTATATAATTGTTAAAATATACTTTGTTCTTACTATAATGCTATCATTATCAATTAAATAAAAAATTAATATCAAATTACATTAAATACCTAACGAAAAAAAAATAATAATATCAGGGTTTTAACTCTTTAACCTGAACATGTGGACGAGATTAGGGTTTTAACTCTACTCTCACCTACCTCTCCAATCTAACCTAATTAATTCATAAAGTAGCAACAGAATCTTTGTCTTTCCAATTCCCCATGCAACACACATTTTCATTCTTTATTCTTATTAATTTTAAAATTTTCATTTTATTCATTTTTTTTATATATTTTCTAAAATATAGAATCGTCATAAATTGTGCATTTATAAATCAAAATCGTGGTCAACGGATCAATTCTGACCTGGAACCGTGGCGGTAGACGAGCCAATTCCGAACCGACACTCGAGAAAATTTTCATTTTATGCTTTTTTTCCTATATATTTTCTAAAATCTATAATCGTCATCCATGAAATAATTTTTATGTTATTTGTAGTTAGGTTTCCAATTTTGCATAATTTATAATTTTAATTAACGAATATTACTATACGATTAAGGACGATAACGAATAGTACAATCATTATTTTTATTAAATTTTTGGATCTATATAAATTTTAAATAAATTTTATAAATTACGCACTTATAAATCAGAGACATGGTCAACGGGCCAGTTCTGACGCAGAACTGTGGTGGTAGATTAATATACGGATTTTTTTCAGAAAATGTACACAAATGACTAATTTTTTAATCAGATTTTAAACAAATACGAGTATATAAATTTCAAACAAGTTTGAATAATCCTAAACTCAAATTGTTTGATTAATCATATCTGTTGGAAAACGTAGAATATGTAGGAAAATTGGCAGAAAAACTACTAACGATTTATCAACGAGTCAATTCCGACCAATAATCGTGCGCGTAGATGGACCAATTGAGTACTTGTGGGACAATTTTTTTTTAAATATATTATATAATTTTGAACTCATAAAATTAAGAATATTTATGGACAACTTTTATTTTATATCATTGACTAAATAATTTTATGAATCACAATCATTCCACTCAAAGTTTTGTAAAAAGGAAAAACTACCAAGCACATAGTGAAATAATTCTTGAAGTTCTATTCCCAGTTAAAAAAAGTATTCTCAAAGCTGGTAAAAAAGAAATGCCATCATTTATTTTTCTATGAATATATTTGGAAGATGATTATTTATATAATACTACAATTTATAATTAATTTTTTATTTATTAAATATTGTGTGAATATTTTTGGAATATAGTTATGTATATAATTAAATATTAATTTCAGGTAAAAAGAAAACAAATGTCATCATTATTTTTTTTGTAATATATTTGGATGATGATTATTTATATAATTTAAAATTAGTATTGTAGTCAATAGGCCGGTTCCAGGTCGGAACCGTCGGGGTAGACGAGATGATTATGAAGCGGTGGTTTAACTTTTTTTTTCTTAATCTTGTGTTGAATTCATAATATGGGTATTTAGGGTCACTTTCATCTTATAGACAATCTTAACATTTATAGTATTATTCGCTATCTATATATCTCTTCTCTTTCTCTCACACTACCCGCTCCTTCCCTTGTCTCTTTTTCTTCATAAAAAGCTAAAAAATTCACCTTAAGAGTCGCTTTCCTTTGGAGAGAAATATATTTTTGCCCACATCGATTTTGTAGAAGAATAGAGCTTTAACAATTATCGAAAGTAATGAGAATATATTAGTTATAATTTTTAACAAACATAACTATATGGATTTGAGACGTAAACATGTGGTAAAATTACTTTTTAATTGAATTTGAGATGTGTTCAAGGGATATAAGTTATAAGCGAGTTTAGTAGATTGCATAATCGAATTATTTAATGCTAAAATAATTAACAAATAATATTTTTTTAATCTATCACATATTAGTACTATTAATAATTTTATTAATTTTTTATAATTTTCCGTCGATTTTCGAGGGTTAAACGCTAGTTAAACTCTAAATGAGATAGTAAGTAAATTGATTGAAATTAATAAAATCTTAATTGGACGATATTATCGATAAGGAATGACATTCATTAACTATGAATGGGCATATATGGGTTGTGGGCTTTTGTTTAACAGAAAGCCAACTATAAACATAATAGCCCACTATCAACAAGAAGGCTCTTTTTTTTGGAAAGAATTACAAAGGTACAAAATAATTACAACTTTACTATTTGAACTAGTGATTCAATGTGATCAACTTCAGCTTTATCATTTAAACTAAACTTTATACCATATTTACTCATACTATTTACTCATATTGTTAAGTAACCCGTCGACATTCGACCTCGAAATTAAACGAAAAATAATTTTACATTTTCACCTATATGCATACATATATTAAAAATATTTTTTGATAAATGATATTTTATTTCGCCAAAATAAGCAAGAGAAGAAATACAACCATATTACAAATGATAAACAACCAAATAATAAAACACATCATTATAAATTTGAAACAAATTATCTTTCTCTTTCAACGTTTCCCCTCACCCTCTCTAAAAATCATCTCCAAAAACTGACTAATATTTAAAATTAGTTATATATCTTATTTATAAGTTGTTATATTGTTTGCATTAATTGTAAATCAAACTTAGAAAATTAATTTATTTCATGTATCTTAAGTAATTATGAATGACAAATAAATCAGATATCGTTCATTAATTATTTTTCAAATCTAAATTTATTTAAAGTTTCCTTATATGTTCTCATTATAATCTCGATTAAAATAATGATTTTATTGAATATACTCGTAGCAAATCCGTTGGGTAATACTAAATAAAAATCTGAACACCACAAAGTTAATATTAAATAAATTAGTAAAAATTCTGTTTTATGTCAATTTGAAACATCTCGTTGGCTTGAATCGTCTCATTGGTTTATGCTAAAGATCATTATTTTTACTAACAATATTTCCGCAATTTATCGGAGCAACTGTAGTGCATAAGTTGAGTATCGTTCCTATCAAGGACTATTATCCTGAAAATAATAAAATTCAAACACCTTCATATTATTCAAACTCTAAAAAGCACATGTTTTTTTGGTTTTCAACTCTAGAAATAGAAAGCAATAATTAAGGAGCAATTAATTTAAATAGAGCAACAAACGATTGATTAAACGATCATAAAGACAAGCATTGATTCTAGGGAATTGTTTCGTCTCTAAATGACAATGAAATTAATCTTTTAATTCACATAACCACATTTAATCTCATATTTGACGAGCAATCACAACAATAATTACTAAGCCTATCTCGAAAGCTAGCATAAGTGGATTGATCTAATGACGTTCTTAATTAGGACTCAAGACGAAAGACTAACTCCCAAAACACAAAAGATTAAAAGCTTCCACACATGCATTTATCACACTAAGTTTCAAAGCCATGTATATCATGCAATTTTTGATGTCAATGATCATGAAAACCTATTAATAATTTTCACAAACACTTAGTATACAAGAAAGATGATCAATAATTCTCACATAAAATTAAGAGCCAAAACCACAATTAAATATGAGAAGGTGATTAGAATTAGGAAATTGAAATCATCACATCATTGAGTCTCCACGAATCCCTAAAATCAACTAAAGTATTTAGCTAGACATATGAATAGAAATAGCAAAGGAAAAGGAAATGAGAAATAAACCCATAAATAATGATACTATCTGTACTAACCCAAATGAAAAGATCTTCAATTATTTCTTCAATAATAGCTAAATTCAAACTTCAATTCAAATAAAAGACATAAACCCTAGTTTAAACTAAAAAAGAAAACTTTGTGAAGAGGAGATTGAGCTAAGAGTGCCCCTCCTCCCCTATATAGGGTACGAAAAGTGAGAAAACAAGGTAGAAATTGTAAAAAGGGCAAAATGAGAATTTCTGGCAAAAAAATAACCAATCAGCGGTCCAGGTGTGGACCACCGGTTGGCTTGTTAAATTTCCTTTGCTAACAAGTAACCGCTGTGCGCATCGGTTTGCTATAACAAGGACGGATTCTAGGGCCAAATATCCCTCCAGCCGGCAATCGTTGTCCAAACCGCCGGATGGCCAATTTCTGTCGTTGTTTCGCATTTCTGATCCGCCATTTATCCACAATAAGTCATTTTCTTTCGATTCTTCACTTTTTGATCCTGTTTCTTCGTTTTTCAATCTTCTGCGGGCCTCGATTCTAATATAAACGCCTTCATTTTACCTAAACACATGCAAAACTATGCAAACCGTGATACAATTCCAAAAATAGAGAAATTATAACAAATCCACTACTAAAAAACTCTATAGATAACACTACATACATAATAGACATTTTGATAAATTGTTATGTGTGAGCACATTTTTGTTAAAGATACTCATTTTTAAAATCCGTTACGTATGTAATGTTATGTAAGTTATATAATAATTAATAATGGTACTTAGTCATCTGTTATATTCGAACATTATCTTTTAGACATATATATATATATATATATATAACGACTTTCATAACCGTTACACCATTCGTTATGTATGAGCACAATTTTTATTAATCATATGTAACTGTGTCTCGAACCGTCTTAACCCATATGTTACGTATGCGTGTCAATTTTATTTTTTAATAATCCAATTAATTGACTAGAATAGCAAAAATGGACAAAAAAAAATCCAAAAATTCTTGGGAAATGTCTTAACCCATATGTTACGTATGCGTGTCAATTTTATTTTTTAATAATCCAATTAATTGACTAGAATAGCAAAAATGGACAAAAAAAAATCCAAAAATTCTTGGGCAAATTTCCCAAGTTCTACTTCCCGCCGTTCATCCTAAAGCTTTTTCTCAGCCAAATTCCCAAATTCTGAATCCCTCATTTTCTCTCTCTCATAGTGCTGCCGCATAAAGCTAAAATCTCCAAATTGAAAAACTCTACCGTTCTTCTTCGCGCTTCCTCTCCACCGTGAATTTTTCGCCGCCGTACCTGCTGCCGTTCCTCCGCCGCCGTTGCTCTGTTGTCGTTCCTCCTCCGCGAATCTCAAAGGTAGGTGTAATCCATCTGATTTCTCTCTCACAAAGCTCTCACCTAAAATCCCCAAATTCTTAATCCCTACATATCTATTTCCGCCGCCCTCTCTAGTTGCAGTCGTCGGTCCGCCGTCGACTCACACCTCTCTATTCGATTCCACACGCATCAATTTCTGGAAATTTTGCTTCAAAATCTTCTCCTTGAATTTTAGGGGGGTGTATTCAATCATGACTCTGTGAGATTTTTTAGGAGTTTGAAAGTCTGTGTGTATTCAATCCAGACTTTTCAAACTCCTTAAAAATCTGGTGGTATTCAATCACAACTTTCTGAACTCCATAAAAATTTGGTGGTATTCAAAACTCCACTGACTTTCTAAAGTTGTTGACTCTGGTGGAATTCATCTTGATTTCACGCAATATTTGTATTGAACGAATTCCGACCTTCAACCAAGAGAATTTGAGAGTCCATGAAACACCAGCGCCGGCGCCTTACCAGAATCGGCTGGACTCTATTCGGCCCTCGGCTGGCACCCAGCCTCGGCTGGAATTTGTACACGATTGTGACCCAGCGGCGGCGGCATGCTAGCCAGCGCTGGCTTTAAGTTGTACTGGAGGCCAGCCGGCGCTGGAGGCTAGCCGGCGCTGGCTTTAAGTTGTACTGGAGGCCAGCCGGCGCTGGAGGCTAGCCGGCGCTGGCTTTCGTCGACTTCAACTCCTCCAGAGTCGTTCAAATCCTATGCGAACTCTATCAAGACTCCACGCGGAGTCAACCAACTCCAAAACTCCACAGACTTTCCAAACTCTTTAAAATTCCCATAAAATCATGATTGAATACACCCCCCTTAGTCTCCAAGATTGCATGTTTAGCATTTTTATTCGACTTGTTGAATTTTCATTTCTCTTATTTCGCATTACTCAAACCCCCAAATTGAGAAACCCTCAATCTTAATTGTCGCCGCCCTCTAAAGCTACTGGCGCCATCCGCCGTCGTAGGTCGTTGTCGTTGTTGCTTAAGTCTCCACGAACCATCAACTCACTCGTCGGAACTCCAGTGAAGACTCCAAACTGTTGAAAAACCGCTTCACCTGTGGTGTATATATATATATATATATATATCTCTTTTATTTTTTCTTCTTTGATTTGTTCTGAAACACTTGAATTTTTTGATTGAAAACACCAATTTTAATGAGGTTAAATTCGCATTAGTTATCTCATTGATGTTGCATGCACACTGCTCATCAATTATTTAAGGGTTGATTATTAGGCTAAACTTGTGATCTGTTTGAGGTTTGTTTAAATTGGGATTTTTTGGAATTTAAATTGGATTTTTGAACAACTAAGGGTAAAGATTTGAACTTAACTTTCTCTTTTATCTTGTTCAGAAGTCTTTCAAAAGTAAACGAGTTTGTGTCTTTTCTGTTGGAATTCAATTACTGGAACCTATAAGATGAAACCATTAATCAAGTACCAAGCAACTATCTTGACTGTTTTATGTTAGGTTGCAGTTTCTCACAACTCACAAGGATTCAGTGGTGATGGAGTTAGAGAGTGTAAAGGTAGTAGATAGCCTACATATATAGTAGAGGACTGATTTCTACTTGCAGTTTTTGAAGCAAATTAAAGACGTTTAATTCGGATATATACATTTTAGATGTGGATGAGTGCAAGGAAGATATAGTCATATAGATTACAACTCTTACAAGTGCAAAAATACATGAAAGTTATGAATGTAGCTGCAGCGGAAGCTTCGGCCTCCGCAACAGCCAAATTATTGAACAGTTCATCCCGCTTAACCTCTTCAACTGAGGCCAATCCTTCCATGTTGGGGGCCGTTGACACTCCCAGATCCGCCATGAGGGAGTCCAAGCTCACGCCCAGTCGGAACTTCCGAGCAAGAGAATCCTCAGCCATAGCTGTCAAAAGAAAGATAACAAACATCAGATGAAGCAATACAAGAAAAAACATAACACACAACTAGGAAAGAAGGAGCTACCCATCCTGTAGATCTGGGTTGCCCTGGAGCCCGAAAAGTCGAAGAACGCGGGGGGAGCGTAGCATATTTATAATATTAAAATTATTTGATTTTCCTTTCCTCCCCTCGCTAGGATTTTCAATATCAGCCAAAGCAGACAAAGCTCTCATAATTGCAACATCATGAGGGAGAAGTTGGCCTACAGCGATACGGTGGGCAGGATTCTTAGCACCTAATACCCAGGGACGGGCAGGACAAGGCCAGAAGTCTTCTAGGGGCATGATGGCAAAGAATTTAGTTGACCAACTTTTATCAGCGCTTTCCGGAGAGATAGCGAAACGGGCAGGACTCTTATGCCGAGTACGGAAGCAGTAAAATTCTTTGGTTTTCTGAATATCAAAACAACTGATGAAGAGGCTAGATGAGGGTTCATAGCAGTAACTCGAAAAAAGAACATAAAACCCGAGCTCAGTGCGAACAACAGAAGGGGTAAGCTGATTCGGCATAATGCCATATTCCCTAACCACATCGCATAAGAATGGGTGAAGTGGAAATCTAATTCCAGCCATTATTTGATTATACCAAAAGATCATAGCAGGATAGGAAATCTGATTTGCAAAATTATTGGGGTTAACTTTAGAAATAACAAAGTCATCAGACTTAAGGACACGCTGAAGCTTTTTCCACTCATCTTCTAGCAATTGGGAAGGCCCCGACACTGGTGTCATCGCAACGTTAACTGGATGTCTCAGGATCTCCTTCAACCTTTCTTCTCCTGCCGCCTTCCTAACCCTAACTTCGTCCGGCTCGAGGCTAGGGGTGAGACTACCGGAATCAGAGCGTTCCGAAGAAACGATATCCTCTAAACTATCATAATTTGAAATGGCCTCCTCTAAACTAGAGTTAAGGGACTGTTCGGCAGAATTATCCATTCTACTCTATACCTACTTTATCTCTAAAAAATTAAACACACAAACACCTAGTGCAAAAGGAGAAATCAATTACTGAAAGGAAATCGAAGACCGGTGAGAGTACATGGCAACTCTGAAGGAATAGTAGAAAGGAGAGGAGCTGGAGAAGATGAATAAAATGGGGAATCGCTTCTCACTCCAAAAATCGCAGAGAATCGTCTGAACCGCAGAAGAAGATAATCGCGTCGGAAAGGGTAGCTAAAGCAAAGGAAGGGAAAAATTGGAGAGAAATGGAATGACCAAGCGCGCAGGTCAATAAAACTAGCCGTCTGATTTTCGAAAATTGGCGCAGGTTAATGAGTACCATCTTACGGTGGAAGAGCAAGAGTCATTCTCAATGAATGGCCAAAATTAATACAACAATTGAACGATAAGAACTGATTTCGCATCTGCCCACTCTTCCCACTACTCTAAGTGACTTGATGATGCCACGTCACTGAGAGTAGAGGAGGGTGGTTGATATGGGATAGATTAACCTTTGGCCCATTTCACGTCGTGGCCCGTTAGATCAATAAGCCCAATCAGGCCACAGCTAACAAAGGCCTTATCAAATAGGCTTGGGCTGACACCCAGAGCCCAAGTACCCATCTTTGAGGACAAAAGACCAAATTACCCATAAGTTAAACTACTATAAAAACAGATTCTCTTTTAGCTAAATGTACCTTCACTCTCATTCACACTTTTACATACTTTTCTTTATCTCAGCTTTTCTTCTCGCCCAAGTTTATTGACTTGAGCGTCGGAGGGTCCTCACCGGACAAAAACACCGGTGTGGGACTTTTTCTCTTTTGCAGGGACGTATAAATCCACTTCTCGGATATCAGGGGAGAAAGGCGAGGTAGATCATTCATTTTCGAGGAGAAGAACACTTTTACTAATTCTGTACCATTTTGTATATTTTCTTTTGTTGATAAGGCATTACCCAGCCTTATCAGAGACACTCAAACCAACTCAGCTTAAAATGTATAAAAAAGGATAAAAATGAAAACTCTGCTCCCAAAAAATGGAGGAAAATCCTCACCGTAAGTGAAACCTCAGGGGCATCACGGAATTGCTGAAATTGGACGGCCCGACACGACGAGGCTTCGGACACACAACCCGCCCCGTAGCCATTAGGTTTTCGTAACAATCCATTCCTTCAAACTTGTGACATGTGATGATTTATTTTATTTTATGCAGAGAAATGAATTTCGTGAAATTCGAAGAAATATTATTACTCCTCTGCTTCTGAGAGAGAGAAATAAGGCGAGTGGCCGGTTTTACGAGGATGGAGGAAGAGAGGCGATAAAATTGGATTAATTTATATATGTAGGAGGAGAATTTTGGGATTACGTCCAAGCTTAGGGGCATAATTGGTCATTACAGTAAATAGATTTCGTTTTGTTGATTTGTTCTACTGTAAATGCTTTATTCGATAGAGGTTACCCATTTTGGAGATTTTTTCTTTAATTATCCAAATGAATGAACATTCAAACGAATGCAGTCCAATACCCAATTCACATTATTAGGGCTGCAAAATATGTTACTTAATCTATTTATTTATACATAAAAAATATTTAATCTAGTATGCATACAATTAATTTTGTGTTTTTTTTTTTCCTTTCTCGTTTTACATTATTAAGTTAATTGCGATATAAAGATAATCACTACCTCTTAATCATGAAATTGTTGCTTCATTAAAAAATTTATAAGATACCACGTGTAGAGCTCATAATTGAAAGAAACTGAGCCATGCCGAGCAAAAAGGCTTTCTAGAGATGTAGCATGTAGGTGTTGCATTTGCTGATCTAAAACAAAAGTAAACAATGAATCTGCAATTTAATAAGGATTATTGGATTTAATAAGATTGAATTTATATAAAAATCATTTAGTGGAAAAATATCTACTACTAGTATTTATTGAAATAAGGGTCTGCCGCGTGCAACGAACATGTGGGTTGTTTGGAGTTCGAGAAAGAGAGGCGTTATATTATTAAACTAGTATTGTATCCCGCGGTAGTAGTACTTTTTATAATAACTAACGTATAATCCGTCGAAAATCGACGGAAAATTATATTTAGGACTCGTTTGATGCCTTAGTTTAAGCAGTATTAGCAAAGGTATCTTGGCTTATAAGAGAGTTTGGTATGACACATACGCACTACGCATGGCCCTTAAAAAACATGTGGTCCTGATAAAAAATCACCTTTTCTCTGGTTTACAAATCGCGCCCTCCCCACCCGATACTGATGCCAGGCATACACAATAGAATTAATTTGCCTCGAATAATTGCATTATTTCTGAAAAAAATTGCCTCCCTCCCTCTGTGCTGTCGTTATACTAATATTAGTTTCCACCTAATTGACATATAAGACCTCTATGCAAGTGTGGAGCTTGCAAATTATGCTTATATTCATGCTGGTGTGCTTCCACACATTTGTGTCCTTAGAAGATATCCTAGGTAACACATGTTTCATAAAATTTCTTTTTTTTCCTTGATTCTGTATGTTAATTATAGCAAGTAAAATACAATTTGAAGTGAGGAGCAAGACCACCTATACATTTTCTCTGTTTTCATACATGAAAATCGAGCATGATTGCATTCGTCATTCCATCACTACTAGTCGAACAATTCTCAAGAGTTGTTGCTCCTTTTATCTATAGTTGGAGTTGAGATTGACAAAATGTCTCCACTGGAGCTTGTCAAACAATTTGAAGCTGCCTTAAATGCGTAGCCCGAAGTAATAACTTTCATATATTCTACACTTCAAGCTTTTGGAGTTCAATATCAAAGAATAAGCCTTGGATGAAATAGCAAATCATGGTCCACCTTCTACCAAATAAGATGAAGTGAGCTAGGCAAAATGCTCTTGCACACAACACTGCTGTGTACAAGAGTAGTGTACGTCATTAGTTTTTCCAAAAGTTGCTAGAATATATATAGGAAGAGGATCATGTGAGAATGCTATCTTAGGTGAGAAATGAGAATAAATCTAGACTCTTGATTTTTATAAATCAATTACTGAGATTTAACGATGCATTATGTTGTAGTAATTTATTCATTACAATGTTTATGCATTAGGTTTCTGCAGTTTATGCATTAGATTTCTACAATATATGTTAATAAAAATGCGTTAAAATGTATCATTCTAACGTTCTCATATAAATCCATTCTGGATCCCTACCGTATATATACATGTTAGTCATTCATAGCTATTCATCGTTATCTTTTATTTGATTAACAGCTATACTCGCATTGATTAGTTTATTTAGCAGGAAACGTTACTCTCTGTATGTTTTTGTTTTAGGTGAAGCATTTTTGCTTTTGCTAGAGGAAACATCACTTGGTACCATTAATAATAATAATAATAATAATAATAATAATAATAATAATAATAATAATAATAATAATGATTGGTTGAAATCAGGTTGAGAAACATAACGGTTACAAAGACGATATTTAAGGCATAAAAAATGTTATCTAGAGTAACTATAGATAACAATTAAATATATTTCATAACAGACAATTTCAGTTATGTATAATGACTATATAAAGCGTAGAAAGAGCGTTGTTTATGAAGGTCAAAGCATTATGTAAAAGTACTATGATAACGTTCTTTTTCTGTTATGTATGAGCGCACTCATACACAACACCACTTTATGTAACACATTTTTAAGTACATAGATAACGTAAAACCTTCGTTATGTATGAGCGTTTTTTAGTAGTGATCATATCACTAATTAAGCATACGTTTTGCAAAATGAGTAAATAAAACTATTTAATTGCTACAAAATGAGTACTTATTAATGCTAAATTGATATGTATAATCTTAGCCAAAAGGCCGAGAAAAATACATTTAAATTTTTAAGATTTTTTTTTCTTTCTTTTTTAGCTATCTATTCATACATTAGATTCAATGTGATATTAGTCGTATTTTCTAGCAGCCACTAATAGAAGATTTTAGGAAAAATATGAATGAAAGATAAAGAGAATTTCATGTAGATATGTTGATTAAATATATCTATTTAGGTTTCGTCGAAATTTTCGATTACAAATTTCTATTGACCTCTTAAATAATAATTTGTTTTTTTTGTTGCTTTAAATTTAATTATTGGCTCTGTTTATAGACTAACTTAAAAAATAATTTATTTTTCATAACTATTAAACATATAATTAAGAATGAAAATTGGTTATAGGTCGTATTTAGAATTTGAGAATATATACTTATTTAGAATTAAGATATAGTACATAATATTAATATTATGTATTAATAATACACAAATCTTTAAAGAAGTGTAGAGAATAGAGATAAAATAATAATAATAATAATAGATATACATGTGAAACATGAGAATTTATTATATGAAATATAATATTCCTTCCGACCCCAATTTATTATACATAGCTTGGGACGACATGAGTTTTAAAAAAATCATGGAAAGTAAAATATGAGTGGGAAAAAATAGATTTGAGTGGAGAAAAAGTAGAATTGAGAATAAAAAGTGATGGTCTCGATAACGGGTAACTGGTGTATGGGGGGAGGGGAATACACCAGTAGGAATTTTTAAATTAAAAACCTTATCTCTTTACGAACTGCTGAGTTCGGTTAGCTCGACGACTGAAAAGGTGTCGAAGCTGATCACATAGTTAGAGCATCCACTACGGTAGTTTTTTAGACCCTGGGTCCATCGCGGGGAAGTGTAATTTTGGTGGGGTCTCAATGATTGGATAGACCCCGATAGAAAATTCGATAATAGGGTTGATATATATACTCGGGCAATAATGGGGTTGATTTTTTTTTTAAAATTTTTGAAATTTAAAATAAATAAATAAATAAATCGGACCAATAGGGACACGCCACGTGTCCTCGAAAATTAACAATATGAGATCGAGAGCGGTGTCCATAAAACGACACCACTCTCGACACCAGTGATCGACAACGGTGGGTCCATCAGAGCACAACATCATCGACATGGTGGAGTCGAGTGAAGTGGTGTCGAAGCGGGGGATCGATCCCAACGATCGACCCTCGCTGTAAGTGCTCTTAGGTGCACAACTAACTTCTTTGATTGAGGGTCAATTGTGTATTCCTAACTGAAATTTTCAGAGAATTTTGCAATGAGGAAGTTGATGGAATTTAAACTCATTACTTAAATTGAAATCCTTTAAGGGGAGGTCAAGTTCCCGAAACTCTTAGTGCAGTTTTACAAAACTATTTATGCAAGGTCAGTTGGTTAGTAAACTGAAAGTAAATACTGAAATAAAGAACACATTATTTTTACGTGGTTCGGAGATTGACCTTCTACGTCCACGACTTCCTTTTTAGGGAAGTAATCCACTAGATAAGCTTACGCGTGCTTATCAAACGTTGTGCTTGGTTTACGGGCACCAAACAGCCTAACCATTTCGATTACGGGTTCGAACAAGACCTTACAACTTTTTACGGACAAGAGTAAAGCCTACAACTCTTTTACAGGCAAGAGTAAAGCTTAGGCTTAGATTACGGGTTCTAAGGAATCTAAAGAGTGGGGGTTGGAGTTTTTCCAACTATGAAGCCTTCAACATTGAGAACAATGGAGGCTTCTTCCTAAGGCTTAGAGACTCAATCTGCAAGAAAGAGTCTGTTTAGAAACTATGAAAGAAACTACCAATCTAGACTCTATCAAAGAATAGGGATTCTGAGAGCCTATAGGGAAGAATAAGAGGATGAATGAACTTTCTACTTCTACTGGTTCTTCAGCTCACGGGTTCTTGCTTTTGGGGAGTGAGATTCTGCTTGAACTCTTTTTCTGCTTCTTTGCGCGTGTCTTCTCTCTCTTATTCTCGCAATGGGGAGACCTCTATTTATAGAGAGGGAGATCAATTTAGTCGTTGGAAAGAACCGTTTACTCCACGGTAATCTTTCTTAAAATGGTAACTGCAACCATCGCTTTTAGCGCATCTTCATGGTCGATCCATTTATGGAAAGTTACAGGATGTCTTGTACTTTCGAGTAAATTTGAATTTGAATTCGAAATTCAACTCTTCTTCTTTCACCGTCTTCAAAGTCTTCTCTTCTTGGCTTTGAAATGTCCGA
Organism: Schizonepeta tenuifolia; assembly: GCA_029490685.1. Lineage (NCBI taxonomy): Eukaryota > Viridiplantae > Streptophyta > Magnoliopsida > Lamiales > Lamiaceae > Schizonepeta > Schizonepeta tenuifolia. Next base: position 76,322,115 of record CM055956.1, on the reverse strand, counting down.
CTTCAACACAACTGGTTCGACATGCATAAGCTGCATGGAACAGTCATGGAGTCAGTCGAGTTGTGGTCCAACTAACCAACTGCCTTCTCAGTCTGGCTGACTTCTTCTGCTTGATTCTCTAAAGATAAAATCCATACGCTAAAAAACTTAGCTCTAGTTAAGTTCAGAGTGATGGCTTCATCTACTCGGTTGGGGTCAGTTGAGTTTTGGGATAAATCAAAATCTTTACTAATTTTTCCAACAAAAAGTGATAGAAAATGGTAGGCCAATGTGGTAGAATGTGTACATATATAGAAGTTATAAGGGTAATAATTGAGAGAGTTATTTCCTAAAATGGACTATGCATATATTTGAAGGACAAACGAAATAGAAAACTATGCAAAATTTTGGGGATCGGAGGCAGTAAGTAATATATGTGTATACTTTAAAACATGGAACATCGACGGGAGCACGTCCGTCAAGACTCGACGGGAAATAATTTTATATTTTCATTTATATGTATATACTTTAAAACTAGTTTTTCTAGGGAAATAATATTTTATTTCACTAAAATAACCAAAGAAAGAAATACAAACATCTTACAAACGATGAAAAAACCAAACAACAAATCACACCATTATAGCTTTGAAATAACTTGTCTTTCTCTTTCAACGCTTCCAGTTCCCCCTCTATCTAGAATTTCAACTCCAAAGACTGACTGATATTTAAAAATAGTTGTATATCTTATTTAGAAGTTATTATGCTGTTTGCATTAATTGTAAATCAAACTTAGGAAATTAATTTTATTTCACGTATATAAACTTATAATTATAAATAACAATAAACCAGATACTCATTCATTATGTGACGCCCGGAGCCGAAGTATGGAGTGATCGTCGGTGCAGATGCACGGACAAAGAGCGGCTCCAATAAGACTTCCAAGCGGAGGAGGCAGGGATGAATCGGAACACACCCGAACGAGAGGAATTTTGAGAATATGTTGGAATGGGACGACATATTCGAGGAGAGCTTAAAGGAATTGATAGGTCTACTCATACCATCAAGATGCATCTTCTTTTCTAGTGCCTATCATGGAAGAACTCCAAAGTTAAGCGTGCTTGACTTGGAGTAGTACTAGGATGAGTGACCTCCTGGGAAGTTTTCCTGGGAAGCGTGCGAGTGAGGACAAAACACGCTAGAAAGGACTTGTGATGGTTTGTGGGGTCAGCCGTTAATCCGGAAGCCGGACTGCTACAGTTGGTATCAGAGCCGAACCTCTCCCAGTACGGTGTGGTTCGGGGACGAACCAAGCGGAAGCTGGTGGGCCTGTGATGCCCGGGGCCGAAGTATGGAGTGATCGCCGGTGCAGATGCACAGACAAAGAGCGGCTCCAATAAGACTTCCGGAAGCCGGGCTGCTACAGTTAGTATCAGAGCCGAACCTCTTCCAGTATGGTGTGGTTCGGGGACGAACCAAGCGGAAGTTGGTGGGCCTATGACGCCCGGGGCCGAAGTATGGAGTGATCGCCGGTGCAGATGCACGGACAAAGAGCGGCTCCAATAAGACTTCCAAGCGGAGGGGGCAGGGATGAACCGGAACACACCAGAACGAGAGGAATTTCGAGAATATGTTGGAATGGGACGACATATTCGAGTAGAGCTTAAAGGAATTGATAGGTCTACTCATACCATCAAGATGCATCTTCTTTTCTAGTGCCTATCGTGGAAGAACTCCAAAGTTAAGCATCTTTCACTTGGAGTAGTACTAGGATGGGTGACCTCTTGGAAGTTTTCATGGGAAACGTGCGAGTGAGGACAAAGCACGTTAGAAAGGACTTGTGATAGTTTGTGGGGTCAGCCGTCTATTCAGAAGCCGGGCTGTTATACATTAAGTATTTTTTAAATTTAAATTTGTTTAGAATTTTTCTACATGTTATCGTCCTAATTTCGATTAAGAATTGGATATAGTATATAATATTTTGAATTAATAATACACAAAGGTTTAAACAAATGTGAAGAATAGATATAAACATAGTAATAATAGATATATATATATATATATATATATATATATATATGAGACATAAGAAATTATTTTATGAATATAATAAATAATATTTGTGTATTATGAATTAATAATGGACAAAATATGAGAATAAAGAAAAATCGAAACGGAGCACCAACGAGAGAGCAATATTTATTTTTCTATTATTAATAGGTATCAAAGATTGGGAAGGAGTCTAGATGAACTCTCTAGTACAATAGGGACGAAGGGGATATATATTGTCAAATAAAATATTAAATCACTATATAAGTGATACATTTATACTACATAAAAGTGAGATCATTACACCATATGTAATCACAACCAGTATACCACTGCGCAAGGTGAAATTATACTAAACCGCATGAAGATGAAATTCAATCCAAAACCTCTCACGAAGGAGAGAGTTGAATCGGCCCTAACCTATGACTATAATAGATATGATCTACTTCTACATAATATTCCTATCACTTAGCAAAAATCTTTTATAGACCCAAGGCAAGCCAACGTGGATTAATATGCTGCTCAAAAAGAAAAAAAAAAACGTAGATTAATATGAAGCCAATAATAAAATGATAATGCGCTCAGTTGTTAGGAAAGATGAATAATTATTTTTATTTGATTGGAAACCAATTTGCAGACTGCGATTCTTTCTGGCTGTGAATTTTTTTTTTTTTTTGGGATAGAATTTTGTTGTGAACTAAATTGTCTAATTAATGGATACAACATTTGATTGATTAGTTCATTAGAGAACTGTCGATCAGTCAGTTTCGTTTAACTTAGAAAACGGACATATTACCATACAAATTATGTAAGATTGGGTATTTTAAGAGTTTAATTTAGTTAAATTTCACGGCATATCTCATAACAGTAATTATAACACTACCTTTTTTTTTATAATTTTTTATTACATCTCAAAATTGCTCCATGACTTGCTTGTCCAATATGTGCCGCTAAAAAGACGTCGTTTAACAACCACAATAATGTAGTTTTATGGCTGAGAAGTGAGAAGATCGATTGAATTAATTTAATTGTATATGTTTTGAAGTCATGTTTATGATAATGGCTGTGATGTTTAAGATCATTAATTAATTCGACTTTTAATTAAGGATACATAGTTTAAGAAAATATTAAATCCGTACTAGTTTTATTTTATTTTTATATATCCCTATTGGGTAATGTTTAAACTTAGGAATAATTAAATGAATGTTGTTTACTGCTTATATATCATATCATAGTTTCAGTGAAAATAAGATTTTTCTACAATTTTTAATCAATAATTTTGAAATTAATTTTTCTGCTACTCGTTCCATTAATTAATTACGAATCAATAATGACCGCTTGAACCATCAATTCAGTCATAATAACATTGATTTGTTATATCAATTTCTTTCAAGAGTCCGTGTGGTGGTTTTCCACGAAATGTTATGGACAAGACAAAGAGTGTTTTTTGAATTACAATAATGTATATATATTAGTCAAATAAATCATTACATCATCAAAGGTGAAACCTCTATACCACGTATATAAATGTGACCACTAAACCATCACGTAGAGTGGGATTATTACACCACCATATAAGGTGGAAATTTACACTGTATTCAGGCGGGATTGAATCCAATTTTTTTTACTAAGGAGTAAGGATAGACAAGACAAACAGTTATAATTATTTATTTTAAGTAATATCAAAGTCTTAAATCTGATGGTATTTGTAATTTCTTACAAGTTACAAGACAGTATCTTCTTCATTTTATTAACTTTAACTTAGTGGCAAGTCTGCTGTGAAATGAGTTTCACGGTCTGATTATGAGATACACAAGCTCCAAACAAAAACAATATTGTTACGGACAAACTAATACTACCTTTTTTATATTCGGTTTGAGTTGGCACAAATGGTAATTAATAAGTTTCACAACAAAAATTGAAAACAAATACTACTCTAGTAGAAATTATAGTTTTGACACAAGTAGTAAGTTTTACTAGCCTTTCAAAAAAACATGCATGATCAATCTGGGCTGTGGGCACATACATGAACGATTTTTTTGTAATTTAATTATTTTGTTTAGGTGTTCATAATTATGTATATAAGTAGGTAACATCGATCAATATTGAATTTCGTATATCTTTATGTAATTACATTATATGATGACAAGAAATATAATCAAATTTACTTAAAAAAAGAAGTATAATCAAATTACTATGAATACTTTAGAGAAAAATATGATGCCCCTTGGGGCGCGTGATCGAGAGATTTCTCTATGCAATGAAGATAATGATGAAGAACCCTAATTAATTGATACCCACTCAATTTATTCAAGAAACGTTTATTCAAACATAGGGCTCTAAACGACTTGTGAACTATTCAGTGTTCGAATCGATAAAAGCTCAATCGCTAATTAAATGACAGTTCATTTAATTAAATGAGTCAAGCTTGAGCATGTCGATACTCGACTCGTTAGCTCATGAGCAAGCTCGTTAAATAATTTATCTTAAAAACATAAGATTAGTAATTAAATATCTTATATTTTATACTATAATTAGTTATATTTGGATTAAGTATCTTGTTAACTTCATTTATTTACAAGAAAATAGTAGTAAATATATTACATAGTGTGGATAAAATAACTTATGGTTTTGAAAAATAACTAAAATTTTAAATGAAAATCTAAATTTAAAAAGCTCGATTAAGCTCGGCTCTGCACTCGATTCGATCACAACTCGTTCGATAATTAAATGAGAAGCTCGATTAGCTAAACGAGTCAATCTTGAGCAAGACATTATTCGGCTCGACTTGGCTCGATTACACCTAAACATAGTCTAAGAAATAAGAGAACATGATGTCAAAATATACCCTCTTTGATTTATTCAATATCTTACTGCATGATTCTATTTTGGATTATCAATTAGGATTTCGGCCATGAAAGCGTAATACACTTGTGTTTGATACGCACGGACACGGTGTATCAATTGATTTTTGTTTTGGTCTACCGTTAGGCAATTATATATTTTCAATTTAATTAGAGCCTTTTATTTAAATTTAATATTACAATTACAAAAAAGCAAAACAAAAAAAAAATTGCATTACAACAATGATTAATCGCAATCCTCTTTATGCTCTTAAGTTATGACATCCCATTTATCTGGCATACTACTGCTTACACGATATCGTTTGACTTGACGTTTTGGTCTAAGATGTGGAGTGTAGCAACGTGGAATTTTTTTTTTTTTTTTTTTTTTTTTTTTTTTTGAGTTTACACACACATGATTCAAACCCCCAATTTTTTGGTTGTGGACCTTACATCTCGGAAAAATTTGCGGATGTTATAATTTCAAATTCAAAGTCGATGGGAAGGTTTTGATATAATAATTGAAACGTTGAAGTCAAATTGTAATTGAAAAATTTATGAAAAGTTTGTTGAATTTGACAAGAACCCTCTTTGTAAAAATATATAAATGTTCTTTGCTAGTAAGTTGAATTATCATTTCGAAATATAAACTGTACGTAATTCTAATTAAATTCTAAATAGCCTTTTTTTCTTTCAAAATATTACTATCTGCATTTGTATCAATCTTCTGTTTTCCAATGTTCGGTGGATGGGAACTCTTCCGAGCGTAGTTAAAGATAACTACTGATCATCACACTTAGATAACACAGATTATTACTCCCACATTTTAATGTTTTTATTAACTATATCGTGATATTAATTACTAAATTAATTAACTTTGATTTTTTTTTTTAATTTAAAAGAATTTAACTTTGATTTAGGCAGTACCAAAATTGAACTCGATCTATCTGCATTAATTTTCTAGGTACATTGCATATTATAGTGTATTATATCAAGTTCATAAATGCGAGTTTGAATTACAAAAGATGGGGACCTATAAGGCTACACTTCGTGTACATATCTATTGAAATTCAATGCTTGATGACAAATTAAATAAAGCATAATAACGATGATATTTATGCTGATTGGATGCATGCAAAATTTGTGAGCATTCATGGATGCAAACCCCACTGATTGTATCGTCGTAATATCAATTCGATTATATAAATAGGTGAAATTTCAAATAAAAACTTTTTTTTGTATGAATTAACCTAAAACCTTATTTTGACCTATACTATCATTTCTTGCTAGCTCTTTGTAATGTAACTTGTCTAATACAGTTAATTCTTCTCTCGTGTACACGATACCCTTTTTTAAAAAAGAAGAAGAATCCACTCTCTATCTGTCTGGTTTTAATTAGGAATGTCAATTTAGCCAGAAACTAACGAGCTCACCCGAGTAAACCGAAGAAAAAGCTGGGTAAGGGCTGGAAATTTAAAGTCCGACTGACCCAAATTGAAATAGCCCGAGCCTGATGGGGCTAGCCCAAAAAACCTCTGAGTTGGTCCGACTAACCGAATTTCAATGAATATATTTTTATTTTTTATTTCAAATATATTCACTTCTTTATATTTTTACTTAAACATTAAATAAAAAAAATTATGATGCGCGAATATTAAAATAAATAGATAACCACTGAAATGAAAATATGTCAAACTAACTTACAATATGAAGTTGAAACGATACACATTTTGCATCAAATAGAAGATCGAGTTTCTTGAATGAGAGAATATAATTTTATATTTTATTAAAAAAATATAATCATGAAAAAAAATTATTGTTGCTATTTTTTTTTCCCGCAATCATCCTGGCCCGACATGTTAGCCCGAAAACTGAAGGTTTAGGATTAGGGACAAAATTTGTAACCTGAAAAAATTTTAGCCTGATCGGTTAATTTATTCTAATTTTTGTTTTAATTTGACATAATTTTTTAATATATTGCTCGTTGGTAGTCTTGTTTCAATGATTAATTAATATATTTGTTTTCATATACCTTACAGTTGAACCTAGATATAGAGTTCATTATAAATTCGTAATTTTGAGAGATTTGCATTGGCACTCGTAATTAGCTTTCGATGATGGTTAATTTATTCTAATTTTTGTTATAATTATTGATTGTTAGTATTGCTCATCATTATTAGTATAATAGTATTCTTTTGCAAATATATTAATGGTCCGGTAACGAGTATTTGGTGTATGGGAGAGAGAAATACACCAGTAACAATTTTTGTTGTTTTAAAATCTTTTCACGGAGTTAACTGCTCAAGTCAGTTTGCTCAACAATTGGAAAAGTTAGTTGGAATTGCTCTACAACTGAAATGGTTAGTTGGAGCGGATCACACAGTTTGGTGCACAACTGACTTCTTTAACTGAGAGTCAGCTGTGTGAACCAACAGGTTTCAAAGAGTTTAGCATTGCGGAAGTTGGTGGAAATTAATCTCGTTACTTAAACTAAAACCTTTGTTAAAACGGGGAAGGTCAAGTTCCCATAGTTAGTGCAGTTTGTATGTTGGGTTAATTGGTTAGGTAACTAAATATAAGATACTGAATGTAAATACAGAATGTAAAGGACACAATATTTTAACGTGGTTCAGAGATTGACCTTCTACGCCCACGACTTCCTTTTCGGGGAAGTAATCCACCAGATAAGCTTAGACGTGCTTATCAAACGTTTCACTCTATTTACGGGTACCAAGAAATCTAACCAGTTTGATTACGGGTTCGAACAAGACCTTACAACACTGTTACGGACAAGTGTACAGCCTAGGCTTAGATTACGGGTTCTAAGGGACCTAGTCTTAGATTACGGGTTCAAAGGGACTTGATCTTTGATTACGGGTTCAAATGGACCTAGTGAACCTTGATTGCGGGTTCAAAGTTGGACCTAAGGTTTTGGGGTTGGGGGGTTTTTCCAACTAAGAAGCCTTCTACACAGAGAGAAGTGAAGGCTTCGTTCTAAGGCTTCAGACTAGATCTTTTGGGATAGAGTTTGGTCAGACATAAGATATGCAAGAACCTATATTCTAGACTCGATCAAAGAATGAGCTTTTTGAGAGGCTAGATGGAAGAACAGGAGGAGGTTTGGACACTCTACTTCTACTGGTCTTCAACTGAGGTCTTCTTACTGGGGAGAGAGGTGGTCTTCTGCTGTTTTTTCACTCTTGATTTTTTTTCTCTCCGTTTATGTTTGCTTGTGTCTGCCAACGAGCTTTCATGTGGATAACTAGCCGTTATAGAGGTGATCTCTTGTGTCTTTATGCACGTCGCTGTTGTCGTTCCATTTATGTTAAGTTCTCCAGCTGACTTGTGCTTCCGAGTAGATTTGAATCTGGACTTCAACTCTTCTGACTTCAACGTCTTCAAAGTCTTCCTTTCTCAGCTTTGCGACTTCTGAATTCGACACAACTCTTTTCACGCTTGAGCTGCATGGGTCAGTTGAGGAGTCACTGAGTTGCTGTCCAATTGAGTTCATAGTTCAACTGAGCTTGGGTCTCAACTGAGTTTGAGGGTCAACTGAGTTTGGGTCTCAATTGAGTTCTTCACGAACTGTCTTCTTCAGTTCGGCTGACTTCTTCTGCTTGAAACCTGTAAAGATAAAATTCCTACGCTCAAACAGTGAGCTCTAGCTAAGTTCAGACTGATGGATTTCATCTACTCGGTTGGGTCACTTGAGTTTTGGTATCAATCGAAACCTTTACTAATTTTCTCAACATATATGATTTCATTAACTTTCTAATTTTATTTTTTTAAACTTCTTACTATGTTTTATAATTACGATTTGTTGGCTCACCTTGAGTAATATTTCTAGCTCTGTCACTAGCTTTAACACATTTGTGTTTGAAAGAATTAAATGGACACTTTATACATATAAAATTATTGTTACTGTAATACTAAGCACAGTTAATAGCACAAAAACATGAAATGAGCAAAGTAAAGAACACATACAATTTGATAATCAAGTTCAGTTAATCAATCTATGTCTAAGGGGCTTTGCCCAAGAAATAAGTAATCCACTATTAGAAGAAATGGTTATAGAAGATTGTATACATAACAATCTCCACCTTATGTCACTTTTTCGCTCACACCTTCCTAACGCGCATAAATACGTGGTTGCTCAAGACACACTCTCACAATCTAAGTTCAAGTCGCACTCAACACTCAACTCTCTTACAAAGTGTTTATGAAAATAAACTCTCAAAATTCGTGCACCCAACAACAATACTTTCAAGAAAGTATATGCACTCAAGAAAATAAAAACAACGACACTTCACTTGAGTTGTTGTCGAAGTATGTATAGGTCTCAGAAACCTTACATCTCGTTCTCCACCACCTTGATCTTATTTTCTAAAGAGTAGGAAACTTCCCTGTGTGAAGATAAGCCTTGGGGAACACTCTTAAATATCTGTGTTGGGAAATTTATTAGTATGAGTTTTGATGAATTCCAAAACCAACTGACCCCAACCGAGTAGATGTTGCCAGTTCCTAATGTTAGCAGTTAGGCTCGCTGTTTGAGCAATGTTAAGATTTTATCTTTACAGATCTCCAGCTGAAGACGACAACATAGCAACACTCGGATACAACCCCGGATGGAAGATCGGATGAGGAACATCAGTTACAAGACTCTGTCTGATGAGAGAGTTATGCCAAAAAGGGGAATACTTTTTGACAACTGAGAGTTCAAGCCAACTGTTCAGTTGGAACATCAGCTATAGAATGCCATCCGATAAAGAGAATGTATCAAGAAGGGGGAAGTTATAAAGAAATCTCAACATGAAGTTCAAAGTCAGCTGAGAGTTCAACAGTTCACTCAGATAGAACATCAGCTGAAGATCAAGATTTTCAACCGACTAACCAAGGTTGACTGTCAGAAAGGTTTGAATTTGAAATTCAAAAAGGAAGTCATGTGAAGGTTTGACCGTTCAGTCATTACCTCATTTGGCCCAACACAAGGTTGTCTCAGATGGAAAGCAGAAGAGCACAGATGCCATATCGGGAAAGTCTGCAGAGATGAGAGACAAGCCATCGCCTTCAAAGAACAGAGATCAACAGCTCCTCCAACGGCTAGTTGATTCTCTCCGCCTATAAATAGAGGCATTCATTCATTTGACATATATACAAGATAGAGAAAATTTGAAGTGCACCCACGAGAGAAACAAGAGCAAAGAAAATCAGCAAAATCACATTCTAAGAGCATCAACAACTGAGAGTTCTGAGTGGTAGAACATTAGTAGCTGAGGGTTCATAGAATTATAATCTATCTTAGATCTTAGTTTGAGTGTTCATTCGTTCAAGCCATAGATCCAGCTCACATTCGTGTTCGAGCTGTAGTTGGAAAACCCACCCACATACACACTCTAAAAAGTGTTTGTTAGAATCCTACTCTTCCTGTAATTGAGTAGTTAGGTTGTCGAGTACTCGCAAACTTGACATAGGTTGTTAAGTACCCGTAAACTTAACTGTAAAGGTTGATAAGTACCCGGAAACTTATTGCAACGGTTGCACAGCCCGCGTAAGCTGTGTGGAACTGTCCAGAAGAACTTGGACTGAGGTGTGTGGACTCACATCTCCCCGTGGACGTAGGAGTTCTCTCCGAACCACGTAAATCCTATGTGTCTGTGTTTATTTCTGTTCAGTTACTTATTGCATTTTCAACTGACCAAACTAACCGGCATACAAACTGCATCTTTACATATCAACTGTCTTGGTTATTGACCAACCTTGCACAAAAGTGTGAGTTATTTTACGAGTATAATTTCCACCACATTCCGCACAGCACCACCTTCACAGCTGAGTTCTCTTACTCAGTTGTGAATCTAGCTGAGACTTTCTTTACTCAGTTGAAGTTTTTCGGGGGTTAAGTTTTCAAAGTTGAAAAATCCTAACTGGTGTATTCTCCCCCCCCCCCTCCCATACACCAGTAACTCGTATCGGGACCATCAAGTGGTATCAGAGCAGTGGTTCAAAAGACTACTGTCTCTGTTTCACGAGGTGTGAATCGAGGTGTTTTTCTTCAGTGGTCAACTGAATAGATCCTTTTTCACGCTAGTGCATATCTGCTTGTTTTTGTTGTTTGTTGTTGTGTGTGCAGATGGATATGAAAGATAAGATCGTGGTTATGTTCTCGGTTGTGAACTATACAGCCTGGAGGACTCGAATGAAAAGATGCTACTGTCCAAGCATCACAGAATGCAACAAGTACTCACATCCGGACCTATCAAGATCACGGAAAAGGTCATCCGTACTCCTACAGATCCAACCTTTGGGGATGCAACTGAGGAGATAGTCGAGAAGAACCCAGAAGACTACACTTCTGAGGAAGCAAAAGTGAGCCAGCTGGATATTTGGGCTCAGAACACTATCATGTCCACAGTTGGACAAGACTATCTTCCATGGATAGAGGAGTGCAACACTGCTAAAGAGATGTGGGACACTTTGGCATCTTTGAGTGAAGGAAGTGACGAAACCAAGGAGAACAAGTTCTCCCATACATATCAAGATTTCGACAACTTCACTCTGAAAGTGGACGAAACCATCGATCAGATGGAGCTGCGGTTCATGGAGATCATCAGAAGGATCCAGTCTATCCGAAGAGGAAAGTATACTTTGAGAGAAATCAACCTCAAAGTATTACAAGCACTTCCAGCTGAGTGAGATACCTTCACCAATATCCATGAAAGCCGAGCTGATCTAGGAGAGATGGGAACTGAAAGATTGTTCTCAATTATGAAAGGAAATGAGTACAAAGTGAACCGACAAAAATCTCAGTCGATGGCTCAAACAAGTCGACATGAGAATGTTGGTTCAGCAATGAAAACAGTTGCCCTTCGAGCTGACTATTCCAAGCCGCGAACATCAAGAGCAACAAGATCTGCGGACACAACTGCGAAGGAGCCAAGCAGAGAAGAGCTGCAACAATGCATTGTCGCCATGTCAAAGAAGCTAGCTGACATGGACACTCGGTTCGGAAAGTACAAGTGGTTCTACAAATCCAACCGAACACGAGACAGCTCAAAGCCTGTGAACAACAAATGTTTTGAGTGTGGCAAAGAGGGATATTTTAAGGTTGACTGTCCAGACCTCTCAAATAAAGAAAGAGATGCGTTGAGGGCCAAGCAAAACGCAAAAGATAAGGCCATGGTTGCAGAGGAAGCAGCTGACGACGTGGACATCTTCACTGACACTGAAGATGAGGACGAACTGACCCCCACCAACAACGCAAGTGGACAGGATCAATGTCTCATGGCAATTGGAGCTGACCAAGATGAAGCTGAGGTAACTTCTATCCCTGCTAATTTAAATTCTTCTAATGTTGTTAACGTGTAGGATACTTTAGAAGATGAGTTGCTACCATCTTGGGATGATTTCCAAGAACTGAGTGAGCAACTGAATCAGCAAACGGTTGAGTTTAAGACTATTCAAAAACAGTTTATTAAACTGGAAGAATCCTTAACCAAAAAGGACGATCTGATCAAGAATCAAACTGAAGAGATTGAGAATCTCAAAAATCAACTGACCGCGGCCAACCAAGCTGAGGCTTCAACCGATGAGCAATTGAAGGAACAGATTAAGGCACAGAATGAGCAGTTAAACAAGCAAGAGGCTCAGATCGACCAGCTGATAAAGAAGTCAGATAGACAAACCGAGCAGATCACTATCCTCCTCAAGGAGTTGCAAACTGAGAAGGATAATCTAATCAAGCTGTATCAGTCATCCAAGATCATCGAGAATCTTATCAGCTACAGCAGACAGATGAATGACGTGTTAGGACTCGGTTATGATATTGTCAAGGATACTGGAATTCCACCAGTAACCTTCATCAAAGCTGTAGAAGTCGCAGCTGCCGAGCCAAACACAGCTGAGTCTCCAGAAGTTAATCCAACCTCCATCTCTCAGCAAGTTCAACCGACCAATAGAATTACAACTGAGAAGGGAAAATGAGTAGTAGATGGAAGACAAAATGTTCCATTGGTTGGAACATCAACCGAGGGGGAATGTTCCAAAAGTCAGAAGAGGAATCAGAGCCGTTGAAGGTATAATCGCAACCGAACTCAGAATCAGAACCGACCTCTGCATCAACCTCAGAGTCAACATCAGAAGGAATGGAACCGACTGCAAAACAGACAAGGGCTCAATCGTCTGAAACAACAGCGGTTCCAACATCAGTTCGATCAAAGGTTCCATCAGAGTCAACCGATGTGGAACAATTACGACAGCTATGGATACTCATGCCACAACATGAATCAACATCCGGGCATGAACAACTATCGTCAACAGCCAGGGCAATGGAATCAGAATCAACCACGACGATTCCACAATGACGGCCGATCTCATTGGCAAAATCAAAAGGGTCAGAGACGTCAGTCAAATAGGAGGAACCCCACTCCTCCTAAAGCCCAACATAGGAGAAATCCATCTCCTCCTAAAGCCCAACATAGGAGAAATCCATCTCCTCCAAAGAGACAGAATATCAATAATAACAACAAGCCTAAGGATAACCGAGGTGTCGTTATAGTTGATGAAAATGGGCAGATCATTTGGAATGACAAGGCTATTCGAGTCTACAGGGAAAAGCGACCCACATTTCCAGGGGGAACTGGTTCTAACCCTCCAGGACCCAACTGAAATTGGGGACCTAAGCGTGTTTCTCCTTGCAGGTACAGGAGGAACAGCTGAGGAAGAATAAAGCATCACAGATAAAGTGGGTGATGGACAGTGGATGCTCGAAACACATGACAAATCTGAAGGACTTGCTTGGAAGTTTCATGGAGCTGAACGGTCCAACTGTTACTTTTGGTGACAACTCAAAAGGTTACACCAAAGGCTACGGTATCCTTGAAACCGATCACGTATCAATTTCTAATGTTTCATATGTTGATGGATTGAAGCATAACCTGCTCTCCATCAGCCAATTCTGTGATAATGGTTTTTCTGTCAAGTTTGATGCGCAGGGTAAACAAAGCAGGTCATATTGTTGGGAAATCGATCCCCAACTGGGAATGTCTATTATGCTGACTGGAAGAGCAGTCCACCTGAAACCTATCTGTTATCAAAAAGCAGTTCAGATGTGAGCTAGCTGTGGCACAAACGGCTCAACCATCTGAATTTCAAGACAATGAACCGACTTGCCAGACAGGAACTCGCAAAGGGCATTCCTAACCGAGTGTTTTCAACAACACACATCTGCAGTGCGTGTCAGCTGGGAAAGCTCGCTAGATCCTCGTTCAGGTTGAAATCCACACCCTCAACCGACCGAGTATTGCAGCTGATCCATATGGATCTCTTCGGGCCAGTTACACCTAAGAGCATAAATGGCAACAAATATACACTGGTTGTAACTGATGATTACTCGAGGTACACATGGACCATTTTCATGCGCCACAAGAGTGAAACCTGAGATGAGCTGCCCAAGCTGATGGATCAGATTTCAAACCAACAAGAGATGAAAATCATTTCTATCCGATCAGACCGTGGAACCGAGTTTCTCAATGAAACCATCATTGAATACTGTGAGAAGCACGAAATCACTCATCAAACCTCAGCTGCGCGAACTCCACAACAGAATGGAGTAGCTGAAAGAAGGAACCGAATGCTGAAGGATGCAGCCACATCCATGTTGACAAGCTCAGCTCTGCCAAAGAGATTTTGGGTTGAGGCGATCAACACAACCTGCTACACTCAGAACCGGTCTCTTCTGACCAAGTGGTTGGGAAAGACACCATACGAACTATGGAGACTCAGGAAGCCTGATATTTCATATTTTCGCGTTTTTGGTTCTAAGTGTTATATTCACAACAATGGGAAGACTCAGTTGAAAACTTTTGATGCCAAAGCTTCGAAAGGCATATTTCTTGGATATGCTGCTCGAATCAAGGCATATAGAGTTTTCAACAACAGCTCTCGTGTTGTGGAGATAACACCTCATGTTAGTTTTGATGAATCTACCTTTGAGTGCAGGGAACAGGCTAAAGGACAACAAGCAGATCCAGCTGTTCCACCAGTTCTCACCAGATCGCAAGTTCAAAGGCAGAAGAATTTGGCCGAACCGTTGGTATGGGCAACTCACGATGATGATCCATGTTCCTCAGAAGATGAATGTGAAGATCATCAAGCGGTAGCTGAGGACCCCAGCTTAAATCCAGGGGGAACTCCAGCTAATGTCACTCCAACTGCATCAGCAACCGAAGCCCAACCAAGCCCGGTTCGAAATGTTGTCAATGTTGAGGATCCAGACCCAACAGCTGACAAATCCCCAGTTATGAAGACTCCAACAGTTCAGGATTCTCCTTCAGTTGAAATCCCTGAACCAACACATCATCGGAGATGGTATGAAGTTCATTCCACTAACGACATCATCGGAGATCCAACCAAAGGTGTGCGTACAAGGAGCAGAGTTGCGACTCAGGAATCAACTGAGGAAGAGACCAACACTTATGCCCAATATGCTGAGGAGTTGGCAGTTCTGGAAGAGTTCGAACAAGCTGGAGATGTTGCCATGATTTCATGCTTTGTAGCTGATGTGCCAGAACCAAAGAACGTTGTGGAAGCTCTCAACTGTGTTCACTGGACAACAACTATGCAAGAGGAGCTGAATGAATTTCTACGCAACTGTGTTTGGGAGTTGGTAGAAAGACCAACTGGTGTCAAGGTTATTGGACTTAAATGGATTTTCAAGAACAAGAGAGACGTTATTGGTTACATCGCGAGGAACAAAGCAAGGTTGGTAGCTCAGGGTTACTGCCAACAAGAAGGAATTGACTTTGAAGATTCCTTCACACCAGTTGCAAGGCTGGAAGCCATCCGAATCTTTCTAACTTATGCCGCACATCACAAGTTTAAAGTGTATCAGATGGATGTGAAGTGTGCATTCCTCAACGGTGATATCAAGGAAGATGTATATGTTGAACAGCCACCCGATTTTGAAACTGGAGATGGAAGAGTGTAAAAGTTGAAGAAAGCCATCTATGGCTTGAAGCAAGCTCCTAGAGCCTGGTATGACACTCTTTGTGGATTTCTTCTGAACTCGGGGTTCAAACGAGGCTCAGTTGATAAAACTCTGTTCACCATCAAAGTTGGAGATGATATACTTGTGGTGCAAATCTACGTGGATGACATCATATTCGGTTCCAAGTCAGAGGAGCTGTGCAAGAAATTCTCAGATCTTATGAAGGAGAAGTTCGAGATGTCAATGATGGGTGAGATGAATTATTTCCTTGGATTACAAGTGAAGCAGTCACCAGAAGGGATTTTCATCAATCAGTCCAAGTATACAAAGGAGCTCATCACCAAGTTCGGATTGCAGACAAGTAAGACCACAAGGATCCCGATGAATACTAACTGGAAGATTGAACCCGGAGCTGAGGAAAAGTTAGTGGATGCCAGAAAGTATAGAGGGATCATCGGTTCGCTGCTATATCTAACCGCCAGTCGGCCAGACATATCCTACGCGGTTGGAGTGTGTGCTCGGTTTCAAGTCCAACCGAGGGAAGCTCACATGTTGGTAGCAAAGAACATCATCAAGTATCTGAAGGGTACTGTCAATGTTGGGTTGTGGTATCCAACTGACGACAATATCCAGCTGATCGGATACTCAGATGCGGATCTAGCCGGAGATCGATTGGACAAGAAGTCCACATCTGGACACTGTCAGTTCATGGGAAGCAAGCTAGTTTCATGGTTCTCCAAGAAATAAGCATGTGTTGCTACTTCTACAACCGAGTCAGACTATACGGCTGCCGGAAGTTGTTGCATGCAGGTGTTATGGCTCAAGCAACAACTGAGAGATTATGAAGTTGCAACTGGACAGGTTCCCATTCATTGCGATAGCTCAAGTGCCATTGCTATCTCTTTGAATTCTGTTCATCATTCTCGGACAAAGCACATTGATATCAGACATCATTTCATCCGAGATCATATCGAAAAGAAGGACGTATCCATGGAGAAGATTCCAACTGAGACTCAGAGAGCTGATATCTTCACCAAACCTCTACCTGAAGCCCGGTTCAAGATGTTATGTGATCTTCTTGGACTGTTGGATCCATCAGATGAGGAGTCAGCCGAGCTGAAGAGTCAGATATCCATCTGAGGGGGAAGCTCAGATGAAGGGAGAATCTCAGATGCGGAGCGCCAACTGAAGACATCAGACGTCAGCTGAACAGACGAACTCGAGTCAGCTGATGGTAAGCCGCAACTGATGAACACAGCTGATTTAGACATCAGCTGGCAGGTATCATTTATGGCTGAAGGTGTTATAACATTAAATGCGAATGTTTGAAATAAATTCAAACATTCCTGAACATGTCAGCTTAATTAAATAAGCCATCACGATGCATTTAATGTAAAGTCTGGCTAAACACCTATAGCCTTACTTTATAGTGTGACTGGGCTGACACACTAATCTCTTCACCTTCTCACTCGCGCGCGTGGAGCGTCAGTCAAAATCGTCCAACCGTCGCGAGATCTCAACCGTTGATGGATAGATGCTATTCAATCCTGGCCATCCATTTCAAATGACGTGGTAACCTAGATAAAGCGGAAAATCAGGAAATGATCCTTACCTTCTCTATTCGTGCATATCAATATTAACTGTTCATCATCCCCTCTGAAATTGTCTCACCATTTTCAGTAACATCTTTCATTCTTCTTTGCATATATATATTCCACTGAAATGGCACCTAAATCAAAAGCATCAAAGAAGATGGTCTCTGCTGAACCAGCCACGTTCCAGGAATCCTTCGACTTGATGCTGTCGAAGATCCACTTCGAACAAATTCTCTTGAGGGAAGAACTGACCACGCCGGAAATCGCACCCGTCGCCCAACTTCTTTCCGACCACGGTCTGCTCAACTGGGCAACTCTCTCTCCATCTAAGCTGCTCAGAAAGCAAGTAGCCCATTTCTACCGGAATCTGCAACGCGATGCTGAACTCGGGCTTGTCACGACCATTCCGTGCAAGCAACGAATCAGCACTTCCCGATTGATTGAAGAAACAGCTGTCAAGATTGAAGTGTCTAAAGAACTGGGAAAGATCATCCCCAGAAATCGGGAGGCTATAGACATGATGGGCAACTTCACCGACAAGGAAGCAGATGCTTTTATGCAAATTATCCTCATTGTCCCCGAACCATTGAAGGGGAGTATGCAGAGGACCAAACTGAAGCCGGAGCACTGACTTTTGTTTGATGTAACATCAAAGTGTGCCTTCGCATATGGAGGAGCATTCGGAGATATCAGCAGACCGAAGCTCAAGCAGCAGAAGGCCTTGGAAGAAAAGCACAAGATAGACTGGCTGAGCTATTTTGAAAGCCAGCTGTGGGCAGAGAAGCTGAAGATCTCCGAGACACTAGCTGAGTCCGGAGAGAAACTGTTGAGTGTCAAGGGAACACTCAATTTCGGCACCAAGATATCAGCCCTGATCCTCCGAGCAACCAAGGGTCAGAAGCTAACTTGGGAAGGCAGTGAGGACCCTCCTTTCAACAAGCTGATGATGTTCCCAACAACCAAGAAGGCTAGGGATGTTTTGGAAGCTGTGTACACTCCCAAGGGAGCCACAAAGCCAGCTGTGGAGACGGCCCCAGCAGTCCGCCGCCCATCAAAGTCCAAAACTGCTAAACGCCAGCTGAAGGAAGTAGCTGAGGAAGAGGATGAAGAAGAAGAAGAAGAGGTGGAACCCCTCAAGAAAAAGCCCAGGTTCAAAATCATCCAGCCAGCAGCTCAACCGGCTGCGACGGGCCCAGTGGTGGTGATACCAGCTGAGAAAACAGCTGAGGAGAAGGAATCAACCGAATCCAGCCAGTCGGTTGATCCAGCTGGGTTTGTTCTTCAACCCCGTCAACAGGAAGAAATGGTTGAAGGAAAGGAGACCGACGTTGAGGAGTCCAGCTCGTCCTCAGATAACTCTTCTTCATCTGAGGAGTCCCACGACAGTCCACACTCTCCACCAACTGGAGCTGATGCCAGCCAGGTAATCCCACCTGTCTGAGGAAACTTATGAGCCCGCCCAGTCTCTCCCCAAAGAGGATTCAGTTCTCTCAACTGATCCTCAGTTAGAAATTCCGAGCCTCATGCTCGATGCCAACGTTGAGATCGTTCCTTTGGCCAACGTTGATGACACTATTGAACCCTTCTCCTTTGATATTGATCCCTCCCAAATTGATGAAGAAGCCAACCTCCAGGCAATCTTGGCTGAATATGAAGGCAGGTTGGATTACTGCTTTCGGAAACTGATAGGAATGTTTCCAGAGGCACGCACGATGCCCATCTTTGCCATGTTTGGGACTGAACTGCTCTAGCAGTTCAGCGTAATCTTCAGCTACTGGTACGTCAAGGAGGAAACCCTGAGAATCCACGGCTGGGATAGGTTGAAAATTGATGAATCCAACCTGAGGGTGTACTTCGACTACCAGAACCTCGAGGTTGCCTACAACCAGAAGATGGCCTTGCTCCGTCGTTGCTTGGATCTGAGTAAAGAAGAAGGGAAAGACACTAGAGAGTTGTGCGACAATCCTGGAGCTGTACAATTTCTTGATAATATGTTAGCCAAGAATGCCGACCATATGGAGGATGTAGATGAAGTTGTCGAGGCTGCCAAGAGGGAAGAGGAAAAGCTCAAACAATACCTGGCTAGTCGAACAGCCATGGTTGTAGTGGACCCAACAGCCCAGGCACAACAGCAAGAACTGCCTGGACCCTCTGATCAGCCAGCACACTCCACGTATGATATTTGTGAACTGATCACAGAGAGGGTTAGACAGGTGTGAACGGAACTGCTTGCCATCTTCCAGGCCAACCAAGCAGAGCAGCAGCAAATGCTCCAGAATGAGACTGAGAAGCTCCAGCAGCTGATAGAGGAGAATGCATCTTTGAAGAATCAGCTGGAACAACTCTCCACCTCCCTACAACAAAAGCTGGAAGACGTCTCCACTTCTACCAGCTTGGATGTCAAAGAACTGAAGAAAGCGGTACAAGCCTATTGCTGAATCCAATCTTGCAAAGTCCCAGCAGACACAAGACCAGGAGTGGATGTCTCAGTTCGAAATTATAGAGCTGAGTCCGTCATCCTTCACAAGGATATCTCTGCAACTCTTGCCGCCATAAAGAAAGTTGAGCAAGAACGCCAAGACCTGGAGCTGGCGAAGAAGGTTGAAGAGAAAGTTGCTGTGGAAGAACTCTTCCAAGTTCAACAAGCAGAAGCCAAGCTGACCTCCCTGGACGGCTCAGTTGCCACCCTTTTGGATAATGCCAAAAAGGGGGAAGGACAGGGGCCAGCAGCTGTTGCTGGACAAGGGAAAGTTGCAGCAGAGATGCAAAAGGAAGAAAGTGGACTAAGGGAAGGAGTGCCAGCTGGAACTCAGGGGGAAGGAGCTGAAGGATCTCAGCTGAAGGACACAGCTACAAAAGAAAAAGAGCAGGAACTCGAAGTCTCCCAAGACCTCGTAGCTGAGCTTACAGCCGAGCTGGATGCTGATCTCGATGGAATCTCAGTCGAGGATTGCATTGAAGCTGCGAAGGCTATGGGAGTGTCCAAGAAACATTATCTGGATCCTAACTGGCTCAAGAAGTTCGCTGCAGATCAAGCCAAGAAAGTGGCCAAGTTCGAAAAAGAACTGGCTAAAATTGAAAAGAGCGTGGATAGGAACAAAGCCAGCCGGAGCGTCAAAAGAATCAACAAACACCAGATGAAGGCTGAGGCTAGGAAGAAGACTCAACATCTACAAAGAAATGCCCCGCTCCAGTCACGGTTCCCACATATTGACAAGTGGATGAACATTGAGTGGAACGATGATTGGGAGCAGTTCAAGCATGAGTTCATCAACGACTTCTACTACAGGAAGGTCTACTCAACTGAAGACCCAAGGCAAGCCTTCAAGGAAGCCTTGTGGGAGCTCAAATCTGGGGATCCAGGGATGTACAGGCAATTCCAAAGAGCCATGATGAAAGCTCAGCTCGATCCCAACACTGTTCCGGTTCCGCAGAAGGTCAGATATCGCCCTCAGATGATCAAAGGCACAAGTACTCCTAACAGAAATTCGATCATGGCTGAGGCGAGACAAGTGTGCAAGGAACATGGAGTAAATACCGGAACTGAGTCAGCTGCAAAGAGAGAAATCTTTGACCGTATCTTCAGCAAGTACGGCCAAGAGTATTTTTGAGCTGATGTAGTTTTTGAGCAACTGATGTATCTTTAACTGTTTTGTACTTATCCGTGTAATCATCAGTTGTAATGAAAACTTCAAAGTATATATACGATTCAACTTGACGCACAATATCTCATTGTCCAAGCTATGAATCGCAGTCCTTTTAAACACCATGTTATAACTGTGCTAACCCTTTGATGTTTTATCTTATAAACTGTCTAGAATTTCAGCTGAGATTTTAGGTCAGTTAGTAAGGTTTAGATCAGTAGCGGTTTCAAGTTGTAAGTGGTTTTGGCATCATCAAAAAGGGGAAAATTGTTGGGAAATTTATTAGTATGAGTTTTGATGAATTCCAAAACCAACTGACCCCAACCGAGTAGATATTGCCAGTTCCTAATGTTAGCAGTTAGGCTCGCTATTTGAGCAATGTTAAGATTTTATCTTTACAGATCTCCAGCTGAAGACGACAACGTAGCAACACTCGGATACAACCTCGGATGGAAGATCGGATGAGGAACATCAGTTACAAGACTCTGTCTGATGAGAGAGTTATGCCAAAAAGGGGAATACTTTTTGACAACTGAGAGTTTAAGCCAACTGTTCAGTTAGAACATCAGCTATAGAATGCCATCCGATAAAGAGAATGTTTCAAGAAGGGGGAAGTTATAAAGAATTCTCAACATGAAGTTCAAAGTCAGCTGAGAGTTCAACAGTTCACTCAGATAGAACATCAGCTGAAGACCACTCACATGAAGATCAAGATTTTCAACCGACTAACCAAGGTTGACTGCCAGAAAGGTTTGAATTTGAAATTCAAAAAGGAAGTCACGTGAAGGTTTGACCGTTCAGTCATTACCTCATTTGGCCCAACACAAGGTTGTCCCAGATGGAAAGCAGAATAGCACAGTGCCATATCGGGAAAGTCTGCAGATATGAGAGACAAGCCATCGCCTTCAAAGAACAGAGATCAACAGCTCCTCCAACGGCTAGTTGATTCTCTCCGCCTATAAATAGAGGCATTCATTCATTCGACATATATACAAGATAGAGAAAATTTGAAGTGCACCCATGAGAGAAACAAGAGCAAAGAAAATCTGCAAAATCACATTCTAAGAGCATCAGCAACTGAGAGTTCTGATTGGTAGAACATTAGTAGCTGAGGGTTCATAGAATTATAATCTGTCTTAGATCTTAGTTTGAGTGTTCATTCGTTCAAGCCATAGATCCAGCTCACATTCGTGTTCGAGCTGTAGTTGGAAAACCCACCCACATACACACCCTAAAAAGTGTTTGTTAGGATCTTACTCTTCCTGTAATTGAGTAGTTAGGTTGTCGAGTACCCGCAAACTTGACATAGGTTGTTAAGTACCCGTAAACTTAACTGTAAAGGTTGATAAGTACCCGGAAACTTATTGCAACGGTTGCACAGCCCGCGTAAGCTATGTGGAACTGTCCAAAAGAACTTGGACTGAGGTGTGTGGACTCACATCTCCCCTTGGACGTAGGAGTTCTTTCCGAACCACGTAAATCCTGTGTGTTTGTGTTTATTTCTGTTCAGTTACTTTTTGCATTTTCAACTGACCAAACTAACCAGCATACAAACTGCATCTTTACATATCAACTGTCTTGGTTATTGACCAACCTTGCACAAAAGCGTGAGTTATTTTACGAGTATAATTTCCACCACATTCCGCACAGCACCACCTTCACAGCTGAGTTCTCTTACTCAGTTGTGAATCCAGCTGAGACTTTCTTTACTCAGTTGAAGTTTTTCGGAGGTTAAGTTTTCAAAGTTGAAAAATCCTAACTGGTGTATTCCCCCCCCATACACCAGTAACTCGTATCGTGTCCATCAATCTGCAAATAATATCTTCTTTCTGTATCAAATAAGTCAAGGAAAGAAGCCCACAAAGTTCGCACGGATAAAAAAGTCTATTCCAAACTGTTCCGAGTTCACATAACTCAGAATGAAGCATATAATACAGAGTTTGTTCTACACACTGGCTCAAACACGTCAGATGAATTTTTGACTTCATAAACTTACCAATGTATAGTGAGTATAAACTCAAATCCTACCGTTTTTATGAGAACATTATACTACACTCAAATCCTACCGTTCTTTTTTTTGTATTACAATGAGGTATACAGTTATAAAATCAAATAAATCGCTACACCACCATATAGGTGTGACCTCTACACCACAATATAGGACTACTACACCACCACCCAGGGTGGGACAACTACTCTACCATAAGGTGGGAAATAAACTACACTACTTACAAACGGAATTGAACCCAAAACCTCTTATTAAGGAAAGACTTATAGTACCTCAGCCACTTAATTGAGCTAGACCTCATCGGCCAAATCCTACCGTTCTTATTAGTACATTATACTACATTGTTTCATTAACCTCAAAAATCACAATAGAAAATAGTGATTGGCAAACTATACAGGTGATGTTTTTACATACCCATTTCAGGACTGGTTGGTGGTTAGAATGGTGGGTCCCCCAAATGACAACATAAAACCATATAGTTGGTTGGATTAATAATGTTAAGGCCATACAAAGTCTCACGATATCTAGTATATTTCTCACTTGTATATTTGATGATTTAGTGGCTATTTTATATAGTGGTGATTCCACTTTTGTATAGTGTAGAGATACATTTAAGCCTTTCCTCAAAAAAAAAAAAAGAGATATATTTAGAGTGTATTTAATTAGAGTATAAATTTATACTTTTAAATGGAGAGATAATATAATAAGGTATAAATTTATATTTAATAGTGGTAACCATAAGTTTTATACATTATCTGATTTGGTAAGAGTGATAATATATTTATATCTACCTTCATAGGGGGACCATAATATTTATATGGAAAGAAATTAAAGGATAAAGAAGAAATGTCTAAATCACATGAGAGGTAAAATGAGGTATAAGCTTAAACCATCATTTCTAAAGTATAAATTTATACATTGAGCAAAACAAAAAAGACTTGAACTTTTATACTTTCTGACTGTATTTTTTAAAAAATAAAACTAAATAAAAAAAATAAAGTGGTAAAATAATATTATATCTAATTTTTATTTCTTTTCACTTTAAGTGAGCGCACCCTTAAAATTACGATAATGTAATGATTTATTTGATTAAATATATATATCTCGTGTAAAACTTTTTGCCATAAAAATTCATGAGTTATTATTAATTTGATGTTGCTTTCTATACTTTTCACATTATGTCTAAAAGCACTATAGAGCGGGACCCCATTAATAGACACATTAATTTTTTGTCATATTATTGTTGAAAATGATTTTTTTAGACTTTGAGCATGCCTTAACAAATGACCGGTCTAGTATGTGACTCATTTGTAATAGACGGGTCACTTTCTCAAACATTACAATTAATAAACTGAATTGTCACAAATATATATTATAGTACAAAGCTTCCACTTAGAGAAGTGGACCAAATTTAAAGAAGATTGAATCATTGTGTCATATCTATTACTCGCGCCATTTCGATATTAATAACTTTTTTTTTATTTTTATTTTCCACGGAGACTAAGGAGAAGAT
Organism: Schizonepeta tenuifolia; assembly: GCA_029490685.1. Lineage (NCBI taxonomy): Eukaryota > Viridiplantae > Streptophyta > Magnoliopsida > Lamiales > Lamiaceae > Schizonepeta > Schizonepeta tenuifolia. The sequence continues at coordinate 76,297,506 of CM055956.1, read as the reverse complement.
AATGCTATATAATATTTAATTTTTGTTAATAAGTGTATTATAGATTAATAAAATGCTTTAAAGGTCAACAAAGTGGTTTTAAGTAATGGTAGGAAGGGAAAAAGTGAATAGTTTAGGGTTTAGTTAATAATGTAGGATGATTAAGAAATTTAATTAGATTTTAATTTAATCCAAAAAGAAAATGTTATCAGTAGCGGGACATCCAAAAAAAAAACATACTAAAAATACCGCGGCGAAGGAGTATATAATAGTATATAAGATCTGTTATAAATATATGAGTGACACCCAAGCAATAGTTGCTTGGTGACCAAGTCTTTAGTTACTTGATGGCCAAGACTCGAGTTACTTGTCGTGCAAGCAACATACCCTAAACATGCTCCTTGTATCCTTATAAATAGAGGCTTAGTCCTCAAATGGAAAACACACAATGCTCACAATCTTCTCTCTACTCTCTTCTCTTATCTCTCTCTCCCTAGTTCATCTAGTATACAACACGTTATCAGCACGAAGCTCTCGAACCTCTCCTTCACAGATAGAAGTTCTTCAAATCCTAGAAGCCCGAAGCTCTCTCGATCATCCCCTTCGATCGTTGAATCACGATCCTTAGCCACGAGATTCTAACCGACTAAATTGAAGGTATGCCATAGGAAAGAATCGTGTCTTTCCAACGAGGTACAAATTTATTTTTAATTAGTTTGAAAATCTCAATTACTTTTCATTTATATATGATTCGTTTTTAATCTTGAATCGTGATTCCACGAGGAAACACGAATAATCTTGAAAATTTATTGATGCTATTTGAGTAGCACAAGTAATATTCCTGAAGAATATTACACTCAATCTTATTGATGCTATGGAAATAGCACAAGTAATATTCCTGAACAATATTATACTCAAAATAGCCCAAGTAATATTCCTGAAGAATATTACAAGCTCCGAAGAGCAAATATTTGGATAATGTATTTATCCTTGATTCTTTTGTGCAAAGTTGCACAGATGGCAAATATAGCCAAACTTGAGTTCATTGCTCTTGATATCTCGGGCAAGAATTATATGTCATGGGCTCTTGATGCTGATGTTCACCTGATCTCAAAGGGTCTGGGGGAGACAATAAAAGAAGGAAATAACGCATCCGAACAGGATCGCGCTAAGGCATTAATTTTCCTTCGTCATCATCTTCATGATGACTTAAAGATTGAGTATTTGACTATCAAAGATCCAAAATAATTATGGACGAACCTGAAAGAAAGGTTTGATCATCAAAGGACGGTTGTCCTTCCTAAAGCTCGTTATGAGTGGATGCATCTTAGACTGCAAAACTTTAAGTCTGTGAGTACTTATAATTCTGAATTATTCAGAATTGTTTCAAAGTTGAAATTATGTGGAGAAAATATCACTGATGCTGATATGCTTGAGAAAACATTCTCCACTTTTCACGCCTTTAATGTGTTGTTGCGACAACAATATAGAGAGCGAGGTTTACTCTGAATTAATATCTTGCTTATTGGTTGCCGAGCAAAATAATGAAATGCTCATGAAAAACCACGAGCTCCGCCCCACTGGTTCCGCTGCATTGCCTGAAGCCAATGCAACTTTTCACCATGAAAATGGCCGTGGGAACCAACGTGGAAGAGGGCATGGGAGAGGACGTGGATATGGTCGCGGTCATGGACGCGGTAAACCAAATGATGCAACCTCTAGCAACAAAAGGCAGAGAACATCCTACGAGCTTAATTCATCTAAAAAGGAAGGTGCATGTCATAGATGTGGCTTGACCGGACATTAGGCACGTACCTGTCGTACGGCGAAACACCTTGTGAATCTATATCAAGATTCAATTAAGGGAAAAGACAAGGAAACCAATGTCGTTGACTTTGACAGTTCAATTGATACTACTCATTTAGATGTCTTCGACTTCTTTGTTGATCCAATAATGGATAATTTGGATGTGTCTGGTGGTGTATTAGAAGACAACAATATGGACATTGTTTAGTCCTTTATCATGAATTTCAAGTTAATAAAAATGTTTTGTTTATTTCAGTCATTATTTTTGCTTATTTCAAAATAATTGATCTTCCTTTAAAATATTTTCAGAAATTCAAATGGAATCTTGTGATATTTGTCTTGCTGATAGTGCCCCACACACACCATTCTTCAAAAGAAGAAGTATTTCATTAAGTTAACATTAGTTGAGGATAATGTTAACACGATATCAGGTGCATCAAACATCATTAAAGGCTCCGGAAGAGCTTGTATCATTTTGCCAAAATGATACTAAATTAGATATTGAAAATATCATGTATTCTAGTTAGTCTAAGAGGAACTTACTAAGTTTCAAGGATATCCGCGGTAATGGATACCACATTGAAACTATAGCAGAAGGAGGCAATGAATATCTTTGTATAAATTCTTTTGCGTCTGGCGATAAGCAGACAAAAGAAAAATTGCCAATGCTACCTTCTGGAATGTATTATACATTCATAAAGGCAATAAAGGCAATTGAGACAAATCATGTCATAAATCTGAAGTTCATTGACACAAAAAGTTTTATGCTTTGGCATGATAGATTTGGACATCCTGGAGCTACTATGATGCGCCGGATAATTAATAATTCACATGGGCACAATATGAAGAATCAAAGGATTCTTATGACAAATGAATTGCCATGTGATGCTTGTGCACAAGACAAGTTAGTCATTAGACATTCATATACGAAGGTTAATGTGGAATCTCCATCTTTCTTGGAAAGAATTCAAGGAGATAGTTGTGGACCTATACATCCACCATGTGGACCATTTCGATACTTTATGGTATTGATTGATGCTTCTTCTAGATGGTCACATGTATGCTTGCTTTCTACGCGAATATGCAACATTTGCTAGACTACTTGCCCAAATTATAAAGTTAAGAGCTCAATTCCCAGACAATTCTATTAAGAGAATTCGTCTTGATAATGCTAGTGAGTTCAGGTCTCAAGCATTTGAAAATTATTGTATGGCAATTGGAATTGAGATTGAACATTCAGTAGCTCATGTCTATACTCAAAATGGCTTGGCAGAGTCATTTATTAAACGACTTCAATTAATTGCTAGACCATTGCTTATGAAGTCGAAACTCCCAACTACTGATTGGGGTCATGCCATATTACATGTCGCAACATTAGTTTGAATAAGACCATCGGGTAATCATGATTACTCCCCGATACAAATTATTCTTGGTCGAGAACCTGATGTTTCTCACTTACGAACTTTTGGCTGCGCGATTTATGTCCCAATTGCACCCCCACAAAGAACAAAAATGGGTTCCCAACGAAGGCTTGGGATATATGTTGGATTTGATTCACCCTCGATTATAAGGTATATTGAACCTTTGACGGGTGATTTATTTACTGCACGGTTTGCAGATTGTCATTTTGATGAAATGACATTTCCAACATTAGGGGGAACAAATCTACATCCTGAAAAGCACAGGGAAATATCATGGAATGAGAAAAGCTTGTCACATTTTGATTCTAGAAGTAATCAATGTGAACAAAAAGTTGAAAAGATCATTCGTTTGCAAAGAATTGCAAATCAAATCCCTGATGCCTTTGTAGATACAAGAAAAGTGACACAATCTTATATACATGCTGCAAATGCTCCAGCTAAAATTGATGTCCCTAAAGGACAAATAGCTTTGGCAGCAAATGAGTCTAAAATTCGTCAAAAACGTGATCCACCACTTGGTTCCAAAGATTCTGTGCCCAGAAAAAGAAAGGGGCAAGATGGAAACAAAGCAATGACGAAAATGACCAATGAAATTCCTGAAGAATTACAAGTGACTCGTCAAAGCAATGTAATTCCTGAAGAATTACAAGTGACTAATCAATCACATAAAAGTGATGTAATTCCTGAAGAATTACAAGTATTTGAAAATCATGAGATCTCAATAAATTATGCATCCTCTAATCAGATACTGGAGAGAGAAAATATCATCGTGGATGATATATTCGCCTTTCATATAGCTCATCAAATTTTAAATGAGGATTCGGATCCTGAACCACAATCTGTTACTGGATGTAAACAGAGAAATGATTGGCCAATGTGGAAAGGAGCTATAGAAAAGGAATTGAATTCCTGTGATAATCGGAAAGTATTTGGACCTATAGTCCTAACTCCGGCATCTGAAATCCCTGTTGGATACAGATGAGTCTTTGTTAGAAAGAGAAACGAGAAAAATGAAGTTACGAGATATAGAGCAAGACTCGTAGCACAAGGTTTCTCTCAAAGACCAGGAATTGATTATGAGGAAACATACTCTCCAGTAATGGATGCAATTACTTTCAGATTTTTTATTAGTCTGGCTGTGTCACAAAGGCTTAATATGCGCCTTATGGATGTAGTAACTGCATATCTATATGGGTCATTGGATAATGACATATACATGAAAATTCCTGAAGGATTTAAAATGCCTGAAGCATTAAAGTCACAACCCAAAAGCATGTTTTCGATTAAACTGCAATAGCCGTTGTATGGGTTGAAACAGTCTGGGCGTATGTGGTATAATAGACTGAGTGAGTATCTTTTGAAAGAAGGATACAAGAATGATGATATATACCATTGTGTTTTCATAAAGAAAACCGAGAATGGATTTGCAATTATAGCAGTTTATGTTGATGATTTAAATTTAATTGGGATTCCTGAAGAGCTCAATAAAACTGCTGAATATTTAAAGAAAGAATTTGAGATGAAAGATTTGGAAAAGAAAAAAATTTGTCTTGGATTGCAAATCGAACGTGTCCGAAGAGGAACGTTTATTCATCAATCCACATATACAGAAAAAGTGTTCAAGCGCTTTTACATGGATAATGCTCATCCATTAGCATCACCAATGGTCGTTAGATCTCTTGATATAAAGAGAGATCCATTGCGACCTGTTGAAAATGGTGAAAAGATACTTGGTCCTGAAGTACCGTATCTAAGCGCGATTGGAGCATTAACTTATTTGGCTAATAACATTAGACCTGATATAGCTTTTTCTGTAAATCTTCTCACAAGATATAGCTCTGCGCCCACTTTGAGACATTGGAATGGTGTTAAGCACATTCTACGGTAACTAAAAGGTACGATTGACTTTGGATTATTTTATTTCGAAAGTTCAGATCAATCTCTTGTAGGGTATTCAGATGCAGGTTTTCTACTGATCCACATCAAGCTAAGTCTCAAACTGGCTACGTTTTCCCCATTGGTGGAACTCCTATATCATGGAAGTCTGTAAAGCAAACTTTGACAGCAACATCCTCAAATCATTCTGAGATTATTACAATACATGAAGCAAGTCGATAGTGTGTATGGTTGAGAAATATGACAAGTCATATCCAAGAGTCGTGCGGGCTAGCTTCCTCAAAGGCCAACCCAACTATTTTGTATGAAGACAATGCTGCTTGCATCGCACAACTCAAGGAAGGTTACATCAAAGGAGATAGAACAAAGCACATTTCTCCCAAGTTTTTCTACACTCACGATCTCCAAAAGAGTGATGATATCAACGTTCAACAAATCCGCTCAAGTGACAATTTGGCGGACTTATTCACGAAGGCATTACCAACATCAACATTCAGAAAATTGATATATAAGATCGGCATGCGTCGACTCAAAGATCTACAGTAATATCAAGATCAGGGGGAGTAGTTGTACTCTTTTTCCTTCGACTAGGTTTTGTCCCACTGGATTTTACTAGCAAGGTTATAATGAGGCAACATCTGTTTAGGAATGTGTCACTCAAGGGGGAGTGTTATAAATATATGAGTGACACCCAAGCAATAGTTGCTTGGTGACCAAGTCTTTAATTACTTGATGGCCAAGATTCGAGTTGCTTGTCGTGCAAGCAACATACCCTAAACATGCTCCTTGTATCCCTATAAATAGATGCTTAGTCCTCAAATAGAAAACACACAATTCTCACAATCTTCTCTCTACTATCTTCTCTTATCTCTCTCTAGTTCATCTAGTATACAATAGGATCAATAGTTTTGTGATATATGATTGTCAGATTTTTATTTCTTAATAAAACGGTGCATATATATAGATTACTATTGTTTTGGCGTCTTTTAAGTCATGATCATTAAGTGTCTGGAACTTCAAGCAATTAGACTGTAGGGTGTGTTTCTGTACACTAGTTATGTAGTATACAACCGGGTTAGTCGGGTCAAACTCACCAATTATTTAATATACAATTGGATCAGTCGGGTCAAACCCACTAGTTAAATCCGGGTCGGATTTGACCCGCTGATCCACCCACACTCCACTTATTTAAAAAAAAAATTAAGAGTCTGTTCCTTCAAAGGATCAAACATGAGACCTCCGGACCGCAAACCTTATGTTGTAGCGTCAGGCCACTAGCTTACTGCTTCTTTCATTGATTTAGACGTACATCTATATATTTATAGGTAGTGAGCTTTTAATTTTTAAAGCCTTGTTCTTTATTAGTTTTTTCTTTTTTCTTCTTTTTTATCGTTTCTTTCTTTAATTTTCTTATCCATTATGTTGTTTCTTACTTGTTATTCATTTTATTTGTTGTTTCTAATTTTTTTAGTTATTTATTCTTCATATTATCTTTTTTTAAAGTAATTTTACTTTTCCCATTTTTTCTTAATATTTCTTTGATTATGTAGTGTCCTATTATTCATTTTATTTATTTTTTTAGTTTTCATTTTTTTAAAATTATTTACATTTGAAAAGTAATATTTTTTGAAACATTACCTTTGTTCACATCAATGATTATTTTTTATTACGATAATAATTACTTGATCGAATTGTTAAAAGTACAAATTGTCGTGAATAAAAGTAAATATTATCGTGAAGAAAAAATAATATTTTTGAAACGTTACCTTTGTTCATATCAATGATTACTTTTAATCACGACAATAATTATTTTACCAAATAATTTAGAGTATGCGTTGTCGTGAATAAAAGTAAATATTGTTATGAAAAAAGTAATGATTGTGAAACATTTACATTTCTTCGTATCAATAGTTACTTTTCTTAACGATAATAATTACTTAGCTAAATAACTAAAAGTACAAGTTATCGTAAATAAAAGTCAACATTATCGTGAACAAAAGTAATAGTTGTAAAGTAACTAATAACTATTATTAATTTATAAGTAAATGAAATTAATTTAAAAAAATAAAGAAAGGAAAAAAAATTAAAAACAAAGAGAAAAAGAAAAAGAATAAGAAAGAACAAATAAAGGTAAATGTAAAAAAAGAAATAAAAAAGAAAGCAAAGGAAAGTAAAAAGAATTAAGAGAAGAAAGAAGGGAAAAAAAAAGAAAAAAAAAGCAAAATATTAAACAAAAAATAAAAAAACTACGATTCTCACCACCTGGGATTCGAACCCAGGTGAGCGCTTATGCTAGCCAAAAGCTTTACCATTAGGCTAGCAGCCCAACATGCTGTACATCCACAAACATTAGTATATATAATTTTATGCAGCGAGAAATTAAAAAAAAGAAAAAAGTGGTTGGGCGTGTGGACGCGCCGTAAGGAGCGCGTGTACCCCACGCGCCTGCCTTATGGGTATGGATTGCTATACGGGTCAAACAAAACCGGTTGTATAGTATACAACCGATGTATAGAAACATTTGTCTAGACTGTATAGGTACATAGTTTACATTAATAAGCTATTCATTTTAATGTTCTACAAAAATATGAAATTTCTTCGAAAAAAAAGGAAAAGATATCAATATGTTAAGAAAATGATGTGCATGAAGTTCTATTTAAATACACCTAATTATCAAATAAATAAAGAAAACCAACATTTTATTCCTCAATTATAGTTATAGGTGATAGAAATCCTATATCCTATGTTTTCATGGAGCGACACTTTGCTATAAATTTAAAGTTTAAACACATGTAAACTGAATGATCAAAATAAACACCGAATATAATAATCATTCGACTTGATAAGTGAAAATCATACTAGCAAATACTGCTTTAACATGAATTTTGACAATCTAAAATTATGTAAACTTTCAAACGAAATACGAACCAAAAACGCCCAAGCAAATGTTGATAATAGTATAGTAATTTTTTTTTTTTAAAAAGAAGAAGCTACATAAAAATAAGAGTATAGAATTTAAAAGACAAAAAGAGAGGGTTTATCGGTGACCTAATAGCCGGCGTGATTCTATTTACACCAACTTTAGATTACAATCTTTTAACAAAGAGAAACACTCCTGTACAGACGTCTGTACCGTGGAAATGCGTCTCTATCTAGGTTTTTTCTTTCTTTTAATTTCTAGATTTTTTTTCCGACGGAGCCTTCGGCTTTATAGCTCCGCCTTCGCTCCAATTATTAAAATAAGGATACTCGACCGACAACAATTTGAATTTTTTCGATTCGTTCCAAAGCCTTTGGCTCCCCTCGCTCGAATCTTGACCAAAGAAGAAACGGCAAACAAAAAATAAAGGATAAAAAAGTTTTAAATTTAAATTAAAATAAATTAAAATAAAAAAAAAAGTCGGTCAAAGGATATTAACCCGAATCAATCGGGTTGGGTCGGACAGCATCTGCAGAGGAGATTTTGTCTTTAATAAAATATAATCACTTTGGTCGGCACTCCCTCAAACTTTGGAAAACTCTTTGAAAAAAAGTTAAAATAAAATGGAATATTGACAGCCCATTGAATATGCAACCTTTCAGTCAGTTCCCTTGGTGGGCAACCGTTGCGTCATCTCTCTCTCTCTATTTCTATATACAGTAGTTAATTAGTTATAATTATAGACCTAAGGCATCATCTCCAATGGTTTGGTTTACACCAAAAATAATATAAATATACATCAAAATTAGCGAGTAATCTCCAATAGCTCTATATTTTTACACAAAAAAAATAAAATATTCTAGAATATTCTATTTTTTAATAATTGAATATATAAATTATTTATGTCAATTAATGAAGAACAATAACATAAATTCATTAAGATATAAATAAAATTACAAACATTTTAAGCCTCATTAAAAACCACTCAAATGAGTAGGACAATGAGTACTAGAAAAAGAAAACATAAGTTACATAATTCTATGAATCAGAATATTGATCCCACAAATCCTCATATATTATGCAACTGTATTTTCTTTAAGAATTTTATTCTTGGTGTAAATATTTCTAAAAGTATATTTGAAGTAAAATATTTTGAGAAAACATAGTTAAAGATTGAAAAAAGGAAAAAATAAAATAAAATAAGAAAACAAAAACAAAGATGCAGCAATGAACAATATGCGCTAAATAACTAGCAGTACTGTTCAATTCACAAATATAGCGCTGATTTTACAGCTGGGCTGGAGCATCACTTTAACAAAAAAATAGCTATTTGCTCTATTATAGCAATGGGCTGGATGCCCTAACGCTACCTAGGTGATATTAATGTATATATTCATGAATTCTATATTTATCAAATAAAGTCTAATTTGATGTGATCTTGTAATAATATACACTATTATCATGTTTTTTTAGGCCACTAACTTATAGTTGTTGCGTTTTTAGGCCACTTTTCTTTCGGGTTGACAATTATATGACACTTTTTAAAAAAAATGAACATTTGTAGGACAAAATTCAACCAGAACGGGTTAAAACTCACGGGCACTATTACCTGAGTCCAAAGCTTATGTGTTGCCACCTAACTCGCCTAATCAGCAACCTTTTTTTTTTAAGGGAATCAACAAAAACGCTAATTTCCTAATTTCCTATATGCTCTTAACTCAATTTCTGTAACCCTCTCTAAATTTAAAGTGTGAAGAACGTAGATTTAAAATGACATTGAAATATTTTTCTATGGAATGATATGCATCTTCTTTTCCCAACTTTTAGTGTTCATTGTACAATGTTTTTTACTTTTTTTTTGTATTATTTGTGATGGATGAAATAGATTTGGGCACTTACTTGCTAAGTTGTTCATATTCGAAATTTAGCGTTTTTTTAATTAGCTTCAGTTTGATTATTTTAAAATTTTAATTTGTTATTTCACAAACTTGTAAGCTGCATTCGTGCATTTTAGAGAAGTGAAGTGTGGAACGGAGCTATTTACTACTGAGCATTCTGCTGATTAGGGCAGTTGGGTAGTACCCACATAAGCTTGGGCTCGAGTAATGATGCAATGTGAGTTTTAGCCCGTTCAGGCTGAATTTTATCCTACACATGTTCAATTTTTTAAATAGTGTCCTATAATTGCCGACCCGAAGAAAAAGTGGCCTAAAAACACAACCCCCTATAAGTTAGTGGCCTAAAAAAACATCTTGCTCTAATATACATAGTTAAACCTAAAATATGAATATAAATTTTTTTAAAGTTAAAAGCATTACATTTTCATAGAAAGGAATCAAACAAAACAATTACAGTTTGCAATTTGATCGGGGATTTCAGTATAAAACAATCAATCAGGCCTCTAGCCATATAATGTGCAACTTGATTCAACATCTCAGGATTAAAAATATGAATTTCGTCTACATAATTATTTAACATTGGTTCTATTTTAATAAAGCTAGCTATCTATTGATAAAAGCGCAAAAAAAAAAAAGAATAAAAAAAGAGAAGATATTCTATTAATCATCAATATTGTTTCTTTCTTTTGCATTCTCACTTGTTTCGTCGTTGTTCCAACTTCCTAGGCGTAATTCAAATGTCTTGAGCGGTAGATAAAAATTAGGAAACTGTAGAAGTATAACGAACGAGATAGATAAAATCACCTCAAAAAATAAAAATAAAAATAAAAAAATAACGAGATAGATAAAAGATATAGCTAGAGGAGAATATACTTGAATGGAAATAAAATACTACTTGGTGTGCTTGTGTAATCCTTAGTTACCTATAATTATGATCTCCAGTCTTTTTAATTACAGTAAAACCTCTATAATTTTTTTTGTAATCCTCCAACCTTTTATTACCAAGAAAGCCATCGGCCAAAGATCATTACACATAAACAACAAAGCTAACAACTTCACTTCAACTGCTTTCTTACGATAGCCTATTTAAGACAGCAGCAAGCTTAGAACTTAGCGTGCATCTCCAAATAATTAACTCCTTACTCCTCTTCACAACATGCTCCACACTACTGGACTGCTCTTGAAATATCCTCGAATTTCTCTCTTTCCAAATATAGTAGATCACTACAGAGAAGGCCAAACGATAGAATTGTTGAGTGACAGTCTTGGATCGACTTTGATGAGACGAAAAACTCCTTCTCTTCTTCCCAAATCACAGTAGAGCTGATGATACCTTCCCATCCTTTCACCATATTCCAAACTTGGTGAGAGAAACTGCAATTAAAGAACAAACGAGCAACATTCTCCACCTCAACTTCACACAGTCTACATGTAGGATCCACTACCACTCCAATCTTAGCTAAATTATCACATGTTGCTAATCTGCCAAGCATGGTGAGCCATGTGATAAATGTACATTTAGGTGGGGAAGGATTGCAGCAGAGAAGTTTATGCCATCACAACATTTGTACTTCTCCCCTAAGCTCAAAATACATTCTCCTTATAGAAAAGCTTGGAAGAGATAGGAGATGCATAGCTGCAGGAGTATGCATGACATATTTCCTTGCATCAATGATCTTCCTCATCACCCAACAAGCTTGTTGTGATAGCTGCATAGATATAACATACTGTTGTTTTATATAGTACTCGTGTATCCATTTCACCCACACTGTTTCCTTCTTTTGAGTTATACACCATAACAACTTGCAAATAGCAGATTGATTCCATACTCTCATATTGATAATACCCCAGCCTCCTGCAGCTTTGGGTAACTGTATTTGCTCTCATGCTACAAGAGCACGCTTTGAGATCTCAGATTTACCTGTCCATAAGAAAGATCAACATGCAAACTGAATGATTTTGATTACTTTCTGTGGAATCAAGAAAAACTGACACCAAAAAGCCTGCATCCCAAACAATACTGATCTTATTAATTGGATCCTACCCGCATATGAAAGCAACTTCGAAGACCAACACTTTATCTTCTCCAAAATCCTCAGAATCAAGGGTTGACAGTGACTGCTAACAATTTTTTAGATGAAAGAAGAACTCCCAAGTATCTAAAAGGGAGTTCTCCTTTTTCCATTCCAAACTCAGCCAAAATAGCTTCTTGAACACTAATTGGAACCCCTATAAAATAGATGCAGCTCTTCGATTGATTAGCCTTAAGTCCAGATGCTTTTGAGAACCTTGCAAAGACTCTCATCAGCTGTCTAAGAGAGTTAGCATCTCCTCTAGAGAAGAGTAACAAGTCATCTGCAAAGCAAAGTTGAATTAACTCAAGCGTTTTGCATCTAGGATGAAATTTGAACTCTGAGATCCCGGCCTTCAATTCCTTTAAGCTCCTGCGAAGATATTTCATGCAAAGAACAAAAAATAGGAAGAAATGGAGTCCCCTTGTCTTAAACCTTCTCTTGCTTGAAATGGAGCAGTGGTCTCACCATTCACATTTATAACATATGACACACTAGAGAGGCAGGCCATGATCCATCTAACAAAATCATGAGGAAATCCCATTTTCAACAAAAGATACTTTAGAAATGGCCACACTACAGAATCATAAGCTTTTTGAATATCAATCTTCACCATACATCGTGGTGAGATACATTTCTTTGTATAACTCTTGATCAGCTCATAACTCAGTAGTATATTGTCAAAAATAGATCTCCCTTTCACAAATGCAGCTTGAGTTTCACTGATGAGGGGGCTTAACACTGTCTGGAGTCTATTAGCTAGCACTTTAGATATGATTTTATACAGGACATAGCAGCAAGCTATTGGTCTAAACTCCTTTACAGTGCTAGCATTTGTCTTCTTTGGTAAGAGAGAAACTAGAGTAGTGTTGATGGCTTTAGGAATCACACCCGTTTGAAAGAAGTCCTTAACTGATGCACACTTCTTGCCCAATAAGATGCCAAGTTTTCTTAAAGAAGAACACATTATATCCATCTATATCAGGAGCCTTCTGAGAGTCCATACTGAAAAGAGCACTCCTGATCTCCTCATCTGTAAAAGTAGTGTAGAGTTGTTGTCTTTGAGAATAGTTTAGGATATGTCCTCTTGCTACTACCTCTTTATCTAGCATAGGAAAGATGAAATCAAGTTTCATACCTTTGTGTCGTGGCTGAGCTTCAGATTTTTTGCTTTTAGGAGAAGCAGAGCTCATTTCCTAACATTCTTAAACACCCTATCAGTGGCTCAAAATCCTGCAAGCAACATGGGCTAGACTGAATCTCCTTAGCTTTACCTTTGTTGGTTTCAGATCTAGATGCTGTAGCCATCGATGATTCCCCCAAACTCATAACTCCACATTTTTCTGTTTCATTGGATTTCTGTTCCACTTCTTTTCCAGAATTTGATGAAGTTTCTTCCATAGCTCGCTTAAATGGTGTGATTCTCGCGATTTCCTTCTTCCTCCCAGCTGCAAGGTGTTTCCTCAGTCGTCCTCTTCCTAGTTTCATGCCGGCGGCGCACGATAACAGATCCAACTAACGTGCGCCTTGAGAGAACATCCGTACCTTACAGCTATCGTTTTCTCTAATTTAATTACTTTTATAAACCTCTATAATTTAATACTCTATAAAATTAATAAAATCTTTAATATAATAAATTTCTCCTGTCTCGACTCGAGCCCTTGTAAAAAATCATCAATTTCGATAAGATATTAATATAATAATGTTTTAGAGATTCCCTGTATAAGTATATAGGTGTCCCATCAACATTGTAAATTAATAATTCTTTGATCATAATTTGTTACTCTCTCCGATCCATTGATATTTTCATGTTACTGTTCGGCACGAAAATTAAGAATAAGAGTAAAAAAAGTGTGTAGGCATCATTACTTTGGAAGATTTTGAAAGGTTATAACTTTTCTTATTTGGAATATGACAATATGAGTGAAACACCTAAATAAGGAAATGATGACAATATGAGTAGGTCGGAGGGAGTAAAATATAAATCCTTTGTTATTGTTTTTTCTTGAAATTTAAATTTCAGTGAATTTCATCTCTATCTTTTCTAATTACATCCAAAATAATGGGTGTCTAATAGAAATTTAAATATAATTAGATTATATCTCTAACTTTTCTAATTGTATCTGAAAATTTTGATATCGAGTTCTTCTACTGAAATAAAAAGTTAAACATGATCGCCGCATTCAATGCTTTTGTTCGCGTTAAAACTTGATTGATGAATGATTATATTCAATTAAAATACATAATTTTATTTATTTCAAATACATTTGAAGAATTATGTACTCCATCCATCCCACTCATATTATCTACCTTGGGTGGGTATAGAGATTAAAAAGAAGTTATTTAGTGTATGAAGTTATGTACTCCATCCATCCCACTCATCTTGTATATTTTTTTTAATTCAATGTGCATGGGCCCCCATTGATTTTTAATTAGGACCGTAATATATGTTAAATTATTTCTTATTTGGATGTAGATAATATTAGTGGGACGGAGGGAGCACAATTTATTTCTATTCATGATCTTGATATAAAGTATAATTACTGAAATTGAAAAATTACTTTTTTAATTAATAAATTATTACTTTATTAATATACTAATATCTTTCTAATTTAATAAAATTTCATGATTCCAAAATTATTAATGTATATATAGAAGTTTTACACCCTTTAAATTTTAATATAGTTAGTTGTACGCTTTCATTCATACTAAAATAAAGGACCAACCAAATAAAAATATTTAAATATGACTAAAATACAAAAAATGAGAAGTAACGATCCCTAGTGCTTTGGAATAAGCTGATACATGGAATATAATTTACACGTATGCATGTGTACACGTCATATTTTCTTTAGCTAATTTTTCATACATCAATTCCTTAAAGAAAGAGGCGACCAATCAAGCCTACAAGCAATGGCAAAGACAAAATTAAAACTAATGACAACATATACGATTAAAATAGAAAATGATGGGTGACGTGGACGCCTAGAAAATGCTCCTCCTATCCAACGGCCATGATTCATCACTCCAACCATCTCTTTATCTCCCTCCCCCCGAAACCTCCAAACACACACACACACACACACACACACGCAGAGTGATAAATTCCGATCGCGAAATTGATGTTGGGAAAGCGCAGTCGGCCTAATTTCAGGAAAACAAGCAGCATGACACGAGTCATCGTCGATGTGGCGAACATGGAGGCGACGCCGCCTCCTCCGGCAGCGATGATTGGCGGCGAATTTTATCACATGTTATCACCGCGATACTTGAGGAAGGCTTATTCCGGCGATTTCCACGTCGAAACGGCCGATTTCCTGAGGAGCTGCGGCCACTGCAACCGCCGTTTGGCGCCTGGCCGTGATATCTATATGTATAGGTAAATTCTTCTCTCCTTGCTTGCTTCTTGCCCCTACTCTACCACCACCACTCCGCCGCCGCACCTTCCACGCCGTCAAACACTGCACACACGTGGTTATCGCAACTGGTAGGCGTGCGACGGAAATAGCGGAAAGAGGAAAGTGCTCTAGTTGTGCGCTGACTGCCTAGCTATAAAACAAAATTTAATTTTAGGTTTGGATTTAATTAATTGAAGTACATATATGTATAACCATTACGTATGTGGTAGTTCAATGCAATAATTTTAGGTTTTTCACTTTTCACAGGTAAATTAAATTAAGTTAATTTATTTTTTAATGGTTTACATTGCCAAATAATACTCCTGAAGCTTTTCACTTTGTTTTTACTATTAAATTTAAACTTTTTACTCCTGAACACTTGTTTTCCAATTTCATTAGCATATATTCCTATTTATCTAAGCTTTTTGTTCATATGAATTTTCTTGATAATATACTTTATTTGATATTTACTACTATTATTTATAAAGCCGTTTTCTGATGTATTCTTGAATGAATCTTCAAGATGCACGATATATATTTATTATGTAAATGATATGTTTCCGGGTTTTTTGAGCAATCGAATCGAATAACTTGAGTCGTGAACCCCCAAATCTTCATTTTTATTCTCCTTTCACTATATTAATATTTGATTAATTAAACGGTCTTATAAGAAGGTTCGTTAATCTGTACATGCTGCGTATTCTTTATTAATCTCACAATAGATTATATCGCAAGCAAGCAGTAATAGGTATGCATGAAGCATCCCCTGTTTCAGTTATTGCTCGTACATGCATCAATTGGAATTATTGCTTCCATTCTCATACCCTTATCTAAATTCTAATGTCGTTGCTTAATTATTTTATTTTTTATCTGAGATTTGACCAATTATCTCCTTATTTTATTTGATCCATAATTATATTTATAGGGGTGACACCGCATTCTGTAGCTTGGAATGTAGAGAGCAACAAATGAAGCAAGATGAAAGCAAAGAAAGGCGTGCGACCGCTAAAAGTGGTGAAAGCAACCACCCAGAGCTGGCCGCCGCTCCAGAAGCGGAGACTGTGGCGGCGGCCTGAAAAATTATATAGTGTATCTATGTATATTTATCTCTTATATGGTAGTTGGTGTGTTCAGATGTATATTAGGCACGTATGGAGTATTATTAGCTCTATAGTCGTATTAATAGTACACTATTATACTAATATAATATAACTAACTAGATATGGATGAAAAAGAATCTTGAGGGTGTTTGTAGAGTGGATTCATGATGCAATTGGACTAAATACCAATGTCATTATAAGTTGGTTGATGGGTAGTTTGTGTTTGAACCACCAATGGCATTGCTGACTTGAAGATGATTAATGGCTCTAAATTTTCAAATTGATCTATATTGGATCTCACATCTTTTTATAGCATTAGTACCAAGTATGAATTAACTAAAAGTATAGTGCTAATATTCAAAATTTAACTTTTTGTTTTTATATTGTGTTGATTTAGAGCACCGTGGGGCTCGATCGATGTCTCGAGACCACCGATCGTCGAGCCCCTCGCGGTGCAGCAGTTGGCATCCCGAGCCCGTCTCCATCCAAGAAGTCGGCTTGATAAAGCCCGTGCAATGGGCGCATGCAATGCACTCGCTTGATTTAAAAAAAAAAAAAAAACGAATTATGCAACAGCTACTTTTTTTGTGCTATTGCCGATTTCGCATTAATGTTTTTGTAAAATTTCCCATCCATAAATATCCCCCCATTTCATCTTCAATTTCATAGTAGTTTCACTTCTACTCTCATTTCTACTTCAAATTCTTTTCTTCAATTCTCTCTATTCTACTACTATATTTTTCTTCAACTTCTCTCACTCAAACTCTCTCAATGCCTCCTCATTATGCTTACTTCGAAGCCCTTGCTCGAGCTTGGGTCGAAACAAATCGCCAACGATGTGCAGGTTAATTATGGCAACAAGTCACGGTTTTGTATAACTTTACTAGGCCCGAAGTCACGGTGGTTAGAACCAATCAGTTGCACCACCACTAAAATCGGACGAGGAATACGTGTTGGTTCTTCCACGATATGCACATGCAAGTCGCCAAATAAATTCCAAACGCTACTGCCGAACATATCCTCGCAATAGTTGTAGCCGAGTACGAAGCCATTTTCAGCAGTCCATTCAGCTCTTGGACACTTGGAGGATCATCAAAGACGAGCCGAATTTTTAATTTTTAATTTTTGTTTTGTATTTCAATTATGTATTTTTTTCTTATTTTATTTAAATTATTGTAATTTTTGAATTTTAATTACAATTAATTAAATATCAATTTTAGAAACTAATTCTATTGAGACAGGATAAAGACAATATGCGCTGTAGGTAGTTGTCTCTATCTACACCCAACAAGAGATTGAGACACCTTTGGTTTTTCAAGGGGTGTGGATGCTTTTAGTGTTGCTTTTGTTGTATTTTATAGATTGTTTTTTATTGCAACCCTCGTACGTGAATGAATAAATTTTACTTACAAACAAAACTAAGTAAATTCATGTACAACAACTAGACTGCTGACAAACATGGTTTTTGTACACTTTAAAAGGTTCATTGATGTTAATTTCGTGCTTAAAACCATGGTTTTAATAAGTTTACAAGTTTTGTGAAATTTGATACTCCTATGCATGTTTTGATGAATTATCAGGAAAAAGGAGTAACTATTGAGTGGAATGAGTATTAAAATCTCGAAGTTCAACTCGATAGAAGTTAATAGGCAAAAATGGATCTAAATTCAGAGCTATAACAAGGAGAACGAGCCGAAACGAGAAAGTTACCAAATTGGTGTGATCCCGAGCACGCCAGAATCAGTGATAACACCATATTCACCCGTTTAGTGAATTTTTCCTTATTTTTTTATTTCTCTTATTTTAGTAAATTCTTACTCCTATTAGGTTCAACCATGAACCACCCCCTCCCTATATATATGTCTGCAAAATACATCTAGACGTCACATTTTACTCTTTTACATAATTTTAGCAAATTTTTATTTTTCTTTTGAGCTTTTGGATATTTGGAGACAATATTCAAGAGTTCAAGCAATCAAGATTTTTCGTATTTTCTATAGTTTAGTTTTTATTTATTGTTAATTATGAATTTCTTTTGTTTCAATTTAGCGTTTGCTTTAATTATGAGTAGCTAATTTTCTTATATCATACAGTTAGAAAGTAAATAGCTAGATAATTAGCTTTAATTCTTAATCAATTAATCACATTATGACATTTCTTCTTTCTTATATTCTTGATTTGTTTTGTATGCTTAGTTGATTGATCGCCAACTTTCTATAATAAGTTGTGTTAATTTGAGATTCGAGAGATGAGGATTAACTTGTGAACCGGAATATAGGACATGCACTTCAATATAACCGAGGATTTGAGATTTGTATGAGGGCTTTAATCTTAAGATCCTTTTGGAGTTACTTTCTTATGATATTTATCGGAGAGGAAGATCCTAGTTAGTGATCCACAGTTTAGACACTACGAGAGTAGATCTATACTAAAATAGTAATTGTCTTAAGAAGAGTTGAGTCCTTTGTTAATTGGTTTACTGATGAGAGTTCAAGTTTATAAATTATCCATTAAAATCGAAGTCTTATGATATCTTTATGTGATTTGAATCCTTAATTACTTTTTTTAGTTTGCTTTTATTCGATTCGCTTACATTTAGTATTATAATTAAAAATCAAAGTTCAAAAGTCTAAATAGAGGAAAAAATGATTGAAAGTAATACTTGTTAGGATTAAATCAAACTCCATAGATACAACGTTGATTTCCTTTACACAACGTGCACTTGCAATGTGAATCTGTTTTAATTTCATGAAAAAACCCCCTCCATGCATAGTTTATTAATATTCATCATCAAGTTTCCTAAAGATGAAAATTTTGCACTTTGCATATATTCACTATTTTATTTCATCATCAATTATAGGTCATATTTTTACCTTTTTAGTTTGAGCTTGATTTTTTTTTTTAAATGACCTAAACTTGACCCAGTTGTTCATTTTATTGACACACGAGCTAAAATCCAGCGACAGAAAGGTTATGGGAGATGCTCGAGTGTGATGTGAAAATTATATTTTTTCATTATATCAAAACGACATCGTTTTAACACTTAGATGAAGGAAAAAATAAAATTTGACTCTCTCTCTCTCTCTCTCTCTCTCTCTCTCATTCATCTTTCTATCTCTCGTTCCATCTCTCTTGTTTCTCTCCTCTTTCAACTCATCCCAAATCTATACCTATTATAAAAAAACGGATTCTTACAAAATTTGATTTGCCTAATATATCCTTCTTGTTATATTTATTTTAAAGGTAATGGTGTAATTTAATAATAAATGAATAATTACTTTAAAATCATAATTCAATTATATAATCCTATTATAACTCCTACAAAAATCAAATTATATTAGAAGTTTGGTCTTATTATAACTCTTCATTGCTTTTGAAAATTATGTTAGAAATTTAGTCATATTATAACTCTTCATTACTTTCGATAAATTGTGTTGGTCTATTATGATGCAATTAATCAATTACCACTTAACTAATTTACAAGTGATTTAATTACCTCTATAATTTACATGCAGAATAATAAAAAAAAAAAACTCAAAAAAATATTATAATACTTCAGCATGTATGTGAAATTTTGCAATTTCAGGTTGAATCGTTTTAGGGTTGTTTCTATTAGCTTTAATTGGATAATGAATAACATAAACAAAAATACTATGAGAATGAATATGCATGAGTTTGTATGAAAATTGTATAAACTTGTACAAATTAAAATATTGTGAAATTGTATAATCTTTTGTATTCGTCAAAAAATAAAATATTATAATAGTTTAGCATGTATGTGAAATTTTGCAATTTCAGGTTGAATCGTTTGTAGGGTTGCTTCTATTAGCTTCAATTGGACAATGAATAACATAAACAAAAATACTATGAGAATGAATATGCATAAGTTTGTATGAAAATTGTATAAACTTGTACAAATCACAGTATTGCTTGTGAAATTGTATAATCTTTTTTATTCGTCCCAAATTATATGTTTTAGATACATAAAAAAAAGAGGGAAATTTGAAAGTAGCCATTTTCTCTTTGTCATTTTAAATTATAGCTCTTCCTGTTTTTTCTTTAAATTCTAGCCATTTGTGACTTTTATACCCTTCCTTTACATTAGTTTTTACAAATTATATCCAGTAACAAAAAATCAAATCTGTTACCATTACATTCATTATTCACATTTCATCTCTTTTAACCTAGGGTAAGATCTGTTTTGTTGTGGCCGGCGCCGCAACTACCATTTGTTGCTTCGAATCTTTTCGCCGTGTTTCTTATTCATCTTTGTCGATCTGCATCGCCATATTTTCAGGTAATTAGAATCGTAGAACAAATCTTTTCGACGTGTTTGGTGTTGCAACTACAATAAATGGATTCGAATCTTTTCGCCGTGTTCTCCAAATGTTGTTGCGTTGTTTGCAGATCCGTTTGTTTGAAGATGTATTAATTTTTTTTTTTGCACCCATATCTTCGGTAGATCTGTGGTTCAATCCAGCGATATCTCGCTCTTTATCTTGTAATCTTTGATTTTATTTTCAGATCTGTTCTTTTAACTTCGATTATTTTCTATTTCATCTATGTTGCTATATTCGATTAAATTGTTTGTATGTTCGAACTATTTTCTGATTCGTTCTCCTATTTAGTTAATTTTCGAATTGATTATTCCATTTTCTCTGTGTACATCAATGTCGGTGGATCTGTCCATATCCATTTAGGTATGGATGAAGAAAGTCAAGATCCTTCGAGTTTGTTGCTTTCGTCAGACACAACTGCTATTGGGGGACCAAGTCCAAGTACATAGGAATTGCAATTGCCGGTATGAGTTTCTGTACATTTTCGTGTTATTTAATATCGAGTTTGTGAAGCTTATCGTAGTGATATTTTGTCGATGTAAAAATTGATGACAACTAATTTTATGCGCCTAAAATTACTGCAATGAGAACATTATTTAACTGTACATCCTTCTGAGATTCATCTCCAGAAGGTTTGGTAAATTTAATGAATAAAAAAGAAGCCTGAATTGTTCTGTGATAGAATATGTTACTACACAAAATTGTTGTACTAAAGAATTTAGCGAAATAACAAATTAGTGTTGTACCATACATCGTGAAGTAACAATTAGTAAGATTCATTGACCAACTGATGCACAAGTTTTTTTTTGAAAGCAAAATAATTTTAAAATTAGTTACTTCACAAAATTTATGATGTCACTGAATAAGTGAAGTAACAAAATTTTGTTACTGCACGAAATTAGTGAAGTCATTTAATAAGTGAAGTAACAAATTTAGTTAGAGCCCAAATAATTGAATACAATAAATGAGATTAGTGAACAAATTAGTTACTTCACAAAATTAGTGAAGTAACAAAATTAGTTACTTCTTTTTTTTAGTAACAAAAGCAAGGACATTATTATTGTGAAAGAACAAAATGGGAATCTGTGAGAGTTATATATATATTTTTTTCCTTTCTTGTGTTTGCACGCTATTAGTTTTCCTGAGTGAACTTAATTGTGTATTTTATTCTGTATTAGTTTGTTTGTGAATGAAACATTAGTTAGGTAATTAATTGGTCAAAGTAAATAAAAAAAATTATAGGAAAATTAGTGAAGTCACTAAAGTAGTTAAGTAACCAAATTAGTTAGATCACACTATTAGTGAAGATATTTACTTCGAAAAATAATTAAATGAAATGAGTAAATCAGTAAGAATTTTTTTTTAACATAATGAATGACTGAAGAGATAGAGTATTTTTAGGGGAAAATTTAGTTACATCTATAAAATAGTTACTTCACAAATTCAGTGAAGTAAAAAAATTATAATTAGTGAGTATAGTAAATAAGAGAGGTAACAAATTTGGTTCATTCCAAAATTTTTGAAAATAACTAAATTAGTGAAGTAATAACATTAATGAAGCTGAAGTTTAGGGTTTAGTTCATAGCATAAGTGAGGTAACAAAATGTCTGAGTTGAAATCTTTAGTTATTTCACAAAATAATTAAAGAAACAAAATGAGTGGCCTAAGGGAATTAGTGAATGAACTTAATTTTTTAAGGAAGTAAATTAATGAAGTCTGTGAATGATTGATGGAGCAAATTATGTAAAGTTACATAATTAGTGAAGGCACTAATTCAGTATACTTAGTGAGTGTGAAACTTTTATCAGATTAGCATATCCTGGTTGTAGTAATTAGTTTAATAATATGATTTTGTTATTTTTCTAATTATCAACAACTTTTTTTTTTCTGTAACATTAAAATTTTAACCTTATGCAGTCGGGATGGAAGTATAAAAGACCAACATTACAAGGTGTTAGTTACAAAATTAACCATTATTGTAAGGAGGAGGTGTTAGGAAGTATTAGAACAGTTGCTTTGGAAAATTTTATGATTTTCCTGGTAAGCTAGGAAAATCAATGAGCACCGTCCATGAACTTATGACCTATCAAGTAGAGTGTAGAAAGGATCAGGCATACCAAGTTCGTGAGCTAAGTTTTTGGGTGAAGGGTAAAATGGCTAAATTCAGGAAAGAAGAGTTTTTATTAGTGACAGGTTTAAATTTTGGAGCCTCAGATTTTGATCCCCATAAGGATCAACTGGTTATCCCACATGATTCAATGTATGCCAATTGGTACGTTAATGACAGCGTAAGCCATGCTCAGTTGTTTGACAACTTCAAGAATAACAGGTTTGACACCCCTGATGAGTACTTGAAAGCAGCGAAGATATTGTTTGTGTATAATGTTATTCTAGGAGTACCAAAGACGCAGAAGATATCTGAGTGGGTATGGCTTTTGACTGAAGATGAAGAAGCATGGGAATCATTCCCTTAGGGCAGTTTGTCTTTCCAATACTTGATCTACAATCTTAATGGAATAAAGACAAATCGAAAGGGTGAAACGAAGAATCGATGTTATCATCTTAATGGCTATGTCACTGCCTTTCTTGTACGTATACTTGCAATAAAACTTGTCTTATTTTCATTTTAAACTGCACTATTTTAATTACAATATATTTTATTTGTGGAAGGGATGGATATTCTGTGCATTCCCTGAAGTAGGGATTGAGTCAGGTTTAAGAAACGAGGGGTGTATACCATGGATGCTAAGATATGAATACAGTTCAAAGCTTCGAGAATTGATGGATTTGATAATCTCAGTAAGATGTTCATTACATAAGTTTTCTACAAACATTGTTACTAATGACATCTTATCTCATGTGACAAATAGGTAGAAGAAACATTGAAACCATCAGATGATGAGTTGGATTCATTGTACTGGGGGACACTTGAAGGGGATAACGAACAATTCAAAGTATAATTTCCGAAGTATGCTGTTGTGGTGCCGGAGGTTGTGCCATCTGACAATGAAGAGCAAGTTAATGGGGGGCAGCATGATAGAGTAGTTCAAGTTCGAGTGAACGAGGGGAGAGGGGGTCATAGACGAGAATGTCTATCGGTTGAAGACGCAACAAATTTGATAACAACAATTCTGATGAGTGATCAAGTAGTTAAGCACTTTGCTAATGCCACAGTCAGTTTACTAATTGATAGAATGGGTTCAGCAGCACTTGCAATGGTAAGAATGATTTTGAAAGTATTTAAATTGATATGACATTTAGAAACTGATTTAATAATTGGCCCATGTATATTATAGGAACCAAGAAGCACAAACAGTGCATGACAAAGTAATGATGCAGTAGAAGTGAGCAGAAGATCGGAAGAGAATCAGACTTTGGGAGATGGAGCAATTGTGGACAATCATGACAATGCGGTATTAGTAAGATAGTATTAATGTTGTTTTTTTTTGGTTTAGGTGTTTGTTTTACAAGTAATTAAATGAGTGTATTCTGGTATATCTTAGATGAAAAACAGAGAAGAATTGACCTTGCAAACAACACAAACAAATTTCTTCAGCAGAATTATGGAAGAAGCAGAAAGGGTAAAAGTAAAGGGAACAATTGATTTTGTTTGTCTATATGTGAATGGCATAGAATAATATGTAATATAAAAGTGTTTGTTATATAGGTTGTGAAAGATTCTGTTGAATGTGGTCCATCTAAACTTGTTGTTCAAAAAAAGTCTTGTGGAGAAGAGAAGGAAAACTGTGAAAGGGAGAGTACTCCTGATCTTCCGGAAAAGGTGTACATGAGAAATTTCCTTAGTTTGTTCATGTGTCATAAAATGCTTATGTTCTGTAAAGAACTAGTACGTAATCTCGATTATGACTTATGGCGCAGGTAGATGTAGATGGTCCAGTTCATACTCCTCAGCATGTGGTTGATGCTCCAGATGATCAAGAAACGATTGAAAGAGCAGTGCAAAAAGCAATTGGCGACAAGGTATTTGCTTGGGACTTAAAATACAATATTGGTGGCTTAATTTTTGATTCATTTGTATGCTTCTGATCAATAAGTTGTTGTTGAATTAGTTTTGAATTAATAAAAAAAATTGAAGTAACGAAATTATTTAAATTTCTGAGTATGGGAAGTTAACAAAATTATTTGGGGCACAAAATAATAGATGTAACTAAATAACAGACTTTAGTGAAGTAACTAAAGATTTGAAGAGACATAATTAGTGTAGTCACGAATTAAAGCAATTTAATAAGCTTGTTACTTAACAAAATTAGCGAAGTCACTAAATTATTGGGTTAACAAAATTCGTTAGTTCACAAAATTCTTGCTTTCACTTAATTAGTGGAGTAACAAATTAGTTAACATTCTAAATAATTAAACTTAAAAGATTAGTAAAGTAAACAAATATTTAAATGAACATAATTAGTGAAGTCACTAAATAAATGTATTAATAACTTGTTTTACTTCACAAAGGAAGTGAAGTCAGTAAATAAGTGTAGTAACAAATTAAGTTATTACACAAAATTAGTGCACTCACTAAATAAGTGAAGTAACAAATTGAGTTAATTCCCAAAATATTTGAAGTGAGTAAGTAATAGAAGTATTACAATTAGTGAAATAACAGAAGTAGTTACTTCACAAAATTTAGTAAATCACTAAATTTAGTGAAGTAACAAAATTAATTACTTTGCAAAATTGAAGAAGGCAATAGATAAGTGAAGCATAAAAATGTGCTAAGTAATAACGTGTGTAGTCAATAATTTTGTCTCACTAAAAATAAGTTGTGCAAACCCCAAAAAAATGGGGTAACTATTTTAGTTAATTAATAAAATCAGTGTTAGAACAGAGAATGTTACGTAGCAAAAATCAGACAGTTACCAAAGTCTGTGGAGTAAAAAAAATTATAAAAAAAACACAAACATTCATGTAATTAGATGTTCAGTAACTTCATGTTAGTGCACTTACAAATTTGTTATTATGATTTGAGCTTACTATTTTGTATTTTTGTAAAATTTGGTATGATAGGATATTGAGCAATCTTTTAAAACTCCAATTCAAAATAAAGATTTCGAAGATGAGGACCCTGACTTCTTGAATGAATTGGAGAAATCAACCCATGAAGTAACACAGTTGGATAAGGAAAATAAGTTGGAAGAAAATAAAAGAAGGAAAGGAAAAGGGGTAGTTGAAGAGAAAATGGAAGAAAATATGCCAGCATTGAAGAAGCTTTGTCCTTCTGCAATGGAATTTGAAGAAGAAATGGAAAGGCCGGAGAAGATGGACTGGACTTTGGTGCATACTCGAAGAAAAGCAGCTGTTTTATGCAGCCCTTTCCTGGAGAATGATAAGCGTGGAGGCGATTACTACTTGTTCAAAAAGAGCAATGCTACGTAAGTGATTTAATGGAAAGCTTAATTTATAAAATCTGCTGTACAACGTATTTTTGATATTATTCTTATTTCGAATTTATTAATTTTCACATTTTGTAGGAGAAATGTTGGATTGCCATATCCTATGGTTGTTGATTGGTTTCTTACCATAGAAGATGAAAAAGAGGAGATGAATACAGGGCAAATGGAAGCTTACTTATGCTGCTTGCACAGCTTCCAACATTCACAAAGGTTAAGCAAAGAAATGATCGTGTAGGGATCATAACTCCACGCTTCCTTGTAAGTTTTAAATATGGCTTCTATGGTTTAGTTATAAAATCTGTTGTAAATTAACGCAAGTGTTTTGTTTTGATATATGTTAAGATACACTTGTACGAAATTTGGCAATACTACCACAGTGCAGAGTATTTATCTCAATTTAACAAGGAAGTTCCTGAGGGGATATCACTTTCCCATTTGTATGAGATGGCAGAATACGTGCACGGGATCAGTCCAGGATGGAAAAATCAAAAGGAGTGGTCGGAATATGATCGGGTAAAATTTTATTTGAACATAAATAATTCAGTAGAGCTTTGGATCATAAAAAATACATGCAACCGTTTGTACAATATGTATTTGTTATTTGTAATGCAGGTTATTACTGTCTACAAGGGTGTATATGGCTGGTGTGTGGTCGAGATGGATTTTCTTACAAGCAGCATCCTACTTTATGACACAAAGACGCACATGTATGACTCAACAGATTTCAATGACACAACCAAAGAAATGGTGCCCTTGTCTCGGATATTACCACAAGTGCTGTTGTATAGTGGTTTTTATGATGAACGACACACATGCCAGCAGAAGCCACAATGGAGTAACTCATGTGGACCGCGGCACAATGAAGTTGAAGAATAGATTTAAATTCCCAACAGGACCTTACGCCTTGAAGACAGTGGAAGCAATCCTTGAGAATACCGTCCCAACAAGTTTTCTGAAGAAGGATATCAAACAGTACAGGAAGAATATTGGTTTTGCGATATACACATTCAGCACAGACGGATCGACCGTGAAGAAAACCAGCTCGTAAAGTCTGTTTGAAAAAGTAGTGAATGTTTGGATGAAACTGAATTATATATATTTTTTTAATACTTTGCTGCATGGTATGGGTGGTATTATATGTAATTTGTAGTAAATGTTTTTGAATACTTTGCTGCATGGTATGACTTTTATGTGATTATGGAAAAAGGTCGTTTGACCAGTTTAAGTAACCAAATGTGTGTTTGAGAATTTGTTAGGTAACATTTATGAAATATAGTTACTATACAATAGGTAAGTACCTTGTTCAGTATAAATTGAAGCGTAAAAGAATCTAGTGAAGTAACAAATAAGAATTAGGAATTTTGGTCAGTAAAAAATGTTAAGTCACAATTCACACTTAACAGGTATAGTTAAGTAACAAATACTAAGTAAAAATTGCGAATTCACACTGAACAGATATAGTTATAAATGAAAATTTTTGAAGTAATACTTGTGAATTTCAAGATTATTAGAAACAATGGTTACTTAACAAATATAGTTAATATCATGTTAAGTATCAATTGCATCATAAAGAAATTTAGTGATGTAACAAATAAGAATTAAGTGAAATTGTTAGTTAATAACTATAGTTACTAATATAGTGAAGTAACAAAACATTACAACATGACAATTGTTACTTAAAAATGATAGTTATGTTAGATGGTAAGTAAATTTGTTACTTAAAAATGCTAAAAAATGGTGAAGTAACAAAAAATAAATATTGTGAATGCACATTTGAAAAAAACGTGAAATGCAATAACATTATAACAGTCTTCAAAATGAACATGAACAGGTTAAGTTCGCAATACATATCTGAAAAATAAGAACAGGGGAAAGTCGACAATACATAACATTCTACCATTCTTCAAAAGGTGGCTAAAATAGAAAAACATTTAGGGAGAATATTAAGCTAAGTTTGAGAAGATGTTAATTCTCAAAAAGTGGACACTTGTTCTTATTGTGTTCTGTGCTGCGACAAATGCTACAGACCATTGGTTTCCTTTTGACGGTTGGTTTAGAAGACGAACCCTCCGAAATCTTCATAGTTGCATGACATGTAGTACTATAATGACCAGTCTGTTTACACCGTGTGCAAACTCGAGAACTTGACCTAGATGACTCACTTGATGAGCGGATTCTCTTTGTCTTTGGGCGACCAGCTTGTCTCAGATTACATGGAACATGAACAACACGATCAACAACATGTGTAGGCAATTTCCACTCATCTTTGTCTGGAATAGGATTAACATCAGCAGCATACATGTGAGCCCAATTTTTAGTTGTGAAATATGGTGAAATATAGGCTATTGGCTCATGCTTTGCAGTGCTGAAAATGAGAAAAAACATTATGTAAAAAAAAAACATAAAAGAAAAATGAAAATATTTGTATAATATGTAAAGGTTTGAATGCAAACCTGATTGCTGCACATGCATGAGCACATGAGATCAAATCCAAATCAAACTCTCTACAAGAACATGTGTTCTCAATAAGATCAACCATGAAGCTTTTTCCTGAGGTCTTGACGTAGAAGCGAGTGGTATTTATTGCTTCAACAAGCATATTATATCCACATTCAATTACAGGCTCCAGCTCACCTGCTATCCTAGGCGATAGTTCATGCTCCCGAGATAATGCGTTTTGACGCCTCTTAACAAACCAACCACAGACCATCGAACGAACACACTCCAAAAGAGTTATAACAGGTAATATTCTTGCCCAACGTAAAGTAGAATTAATATTTTCACTAGCATTAGATGTCATGACCCCATAACGTCGTACTGGACAATAATTGTTAGCCCACCTAATAGGATCAATTTCACACAATCTCTTATAAGCTGACGGGCAGACCTCTTCTAAGACTGACATTAAGTTCTGAAAATCATCCTTCCAATAGCAAGTGGCAGCTCTCTGGAATGCTTTGACCACCGAGTTTCCATATTTGGCAAAATTTTTCTGAATATGAAAACAACAAAGAGCATGCGTGACTCCGGGGTACACGGTTTCAACAGCCTTACTAATGCTAAGATGTTGATCAGATACTATCAACAAATCGTCCGGTTGAACAAAACTCTTCTTCAATTCAGACAAGAACCAATTCCAGGAACGGTCATTCTCCTTATCACCAATACCAAATGCGAGAGGAAATATTTGTTCATTTGCATCCTTCGATGCAGCTACAAACATTACACCCTTGTATTTGCCTTTCAAGTGTGTAGCATCTACGCAAATGACAGGATGACATGTTGTGGCAAAACCAGAAATTGAAGCACTTAACGCCATAAATGCATACTCAAAGATATTATGCTCATCTGTTTGAAGTGAAACATGAGAACCAGGGTTGCATTTTTCAACCATATGTAAAAAACCAGGCAACAATTTAAAAGATTCATCAGATCACCATATATCAACTGAATGGCACGATTACGAGCAGCCCATGCTCTCCCATATGAAATCTGGCACAAAGTATAACATGTGGTTTCACAAAAAATGAATGAAAAAGCAAAAACAAAATTGTTACTTCCACCAAAAATAAATGATCAAAGTACAATGAAACAGCAGTCAACTAGTTGACATACCTTGAAGCCAAATTCATTTTGGAGGTAATGAACCATCTCCTTAGGGCGTAACACAGCACCCTGAACCATAAGCCATGGAGCAAAGAAAGCACCAATGACACTAGAACACATGGTTCTATGTTTGTGAACTCTCAAATCAATTACACATGTATGTGGAGCCTGAAAATGTGTGATTCTCCAAAAGGCATCAACAGTAGGCGCTTGGGAGCTAAGATGAAATTGACAACGATCATGGTATTTGCACTTGACATAATATCTCTTTTTACTAGAACGCTCAACTACAAACTCATACTTATTTGTCAAATGATAAAGACCAATCTCATACAGCAAACTTGGTTTAGACTCAAAAATGGCACCTAAACCAAGTTGATTACTGCGGCATTTCAGTTGAAAATCACCTTCAATAGAGGCATCACATTGAGCAGCCTTGGATGAGATAAAGTGGGACTGATTCTTCAAAAATGGATTGGTAAACATAGAATTGAAGCCATAAATACTTTGAGGCGGGGCAGATTGAGAGATTAGAGGTACAAACCTAGGGTTGTGTAGAAGTGGATGAAAGATGGGCTCAGGTTCATTGTCATCATAAATTGGATCGTACTCATAGTTTCCTTCCTCATCAAGACTGTCAATACTATCACAATCGAGTGTAGGGGTGGACAGAAATACCGAATTTGCCGTATACCGAAATTATTGTATCGTATCATACTAAAAATATCGAAATTTTCAATATACCGAAATTTTCGGTACGGTATGATACCGTACCGAACGTTTTTGGTACAATAACAATATAAATTTTCGTATACCGGCGGTATACCGTACCGTACCCAAGGTTCGGTATATACCGAAAAGTATATACCGAAATACCGTAAATATTATAATTTATAATTTATAATTTATGGACTTTGTTGTAGTTTTATTGGATGTATTTTGAGATATTGGTTTTTTTGGACTTTGATGATTGATGAATGTTTTATTTATGTTAATTATTTGATTTTCGGTATATAGGAGATTTTCGGTATTTTCGGTATTTTCGGTACATAGGTGATTTTCGATATTTTCGGTATACAAGTAATTTTCGGTATATCGATAATTTCGGTATACCGAACTAGGATACGGTATACCGACAAACGGTATGGTAATGGTATGATTTTTTTCATACCGAAATTTTTGGTATACCGAAAAGCGATATACCGAAAGAAACGGTATGATAACGGTATGGATTTTTCCATACCGAAAATTTCGGTACGGTATACGGTATGACCAAAAATTTTCGGTATACCGTACCGATCCAGGCCTAATCGAGTGGGTCATATTCATCATCATACTCATCATTTTCATCCTCAGAGTTTTCATGTTCACCAACATATGACTCATCAATAGACGACTTGTTTGCATTATTTTTTCCTAAATTTGGCAAGTCAGTTGCAGGTGGCTGGATAGTTGACTGAACAACTACATAAAATCTTCTCACTCCACTATCTAAAGCAAATCTCAATTCAGTATCGTTACTTACATTAAAACGCACAGTACCTAAATCACCAAGCGGAGACCCAACAAGACAAGATATTAAATATGAACCTACACCTTGATATGAGCCTATATTTGCCCGAATTTTATCTAGAAATACATTAAAGAGAAGTTCATCATTGGGTAAAAGCACCAATAACTTATCACCTCCTTGGTATGAGTCGTTCAACCACAAACCCCCAAAATGCAGAACAACTGTGGTAACATTCATCTGGGTAAAAAAATAGAAAAAAAGATTTAACAAAAATTTAACAAAATTGGAGAATTAACAACACTTTAATTGGTGAAATAATGTGGAAGAACTTTTTTATTTTGCATTAACCAAGAAAGGGCATTACAATTTTTTTGAGAATGTTGTAGGAGCTTACCTTTAATATTCTCAGTCGAACAGCCGGTAGAAAGACAGAGATCTGGAGATTAGGAAAGCATGAATACTGGAGGCAGGGTTTATGTAGGCAGATCTACAAATTCTTAGCAAGGAAAGGAGAAATGAAATAATGCTTTACCCTTCTATTTCGTGGTTTCCTTACAAATATAAAGAGTGCGACTCTCATCCCGCTAATTGAGATTTGAAATAATGAAGTTGCAAAATATTTAATTTCATTTTATTATACAGAAAAAGTGTGTAACCAAAATTGAAGGAACAAAGTCAGTAAATTCAAAAATTAGTGAAGTAACAAATTGAAGAAAGTCACAAAAAGAATAAAAATAAAAAATTGGTGAAGTAACGAAAATTTGTTAGAACCAAAATTAGTGTAACAAAGTAATTGCAGCATGAAAATTGGTGAAGTCACGAATTCAGTAACAACTTTAAGATGTTATAATTGTAACAGTTCATTAAAAATTCAGTAACAAATTCACGAACTCACCAAATTAGGGAAGTAACAATTTTTCTGGGAGTTATAAAAAGTGGTTTATTTATGTAAGAAAATCAGTAAAATCATTGAAACCACAAATAATAAGTGATCATGTAATACCCCAAAAATTTCGTACTGACTTAAAATTTAAGTTAATAATAAAAATGGCTTTGCACGCCTAAGTTCATGAATTCGAATTCTAAGATTTACGGTGAAATCCGTTTCCAAAAATAAATTCCAGAAATCGGACGAACGACTACTGTATTTAGGTTTTCGCGTCCGTTAAGTTTTTCGCCCGGAAACTCGGAATCGAATTCCTTCAGATTTTTACATTCACGAAATCGCGATACGAACTCGCCCGAGAAAGTTCATTTTTGTGATTTTTCGGACGAAATTTGGACTGTGACGTCCCGACTTTTTCTCGGATTTTGAAAAACGATTTAGGTTTTTCGAGTACGTTAATTATTTCCAATCTAACGGACGAATTAGATTTCGCCAATTCCGTAACTAACTAGAAAAGTATTTCTCGACTTTTAAAACGGCGTTTAAGAGCCGAAATCGAGAATTTTCGTTAATAATTCCCTCGCCAAACGTCTCCCTAGCGAGTCACACCACTTTATGGGATATTTCTTCTCACTTATGACTCACCATAGTGAGTCATCCACTCCTCCTTCATTACCCTCCAATACCGCCCCCATCTCCCTCTCTCTCACTTATTTCTTCTCCAAATTTCGTTGAAACACCAAACTCGAGCTCTTCCAAGACCGATAACTTCTCCGTCTACCGATCAATTTCTAATCTGATTTCATATATCGAAAGGTAAGAACTTCATCTCTAGTTTGATCCAAACAAATCTTCTTTCCCTTCTCTTCCATTTTTTCGAAAATTAGGAAATGGTTTAGTATGTGAATTCTTAATCGATACATGCTCTAGGATGCTTAGAATCGAGTTCTACGGATCGAATCATGAAGGAAAAATCAAGAACCCCAACCCCTATAAATACCGAAATTTTTCTGTTTTAGGGCTTTCGTTTCATACTCGATTTCTTCGTCGAATTGATGATAGATTAGTGTTTCTCATGTCGTTAATTGATAGTATGAATTGTTTTAGATTTTTCTAAAAATAAAATCCAAAACCTAAGAGACGAACAAGGCTCGATTTAGGTTAGTAAATGTTGAGATATGCTCGATTGTTTAATGGAAATGAATTATACGATGCATGAGGATGAATATATATTAAATTAAGATTTTTCTAAAAATAAAACGAAAAGTGTAAGAGACGAAGATGTAGTGATAAGTCGAGGCTCAATAATATTTTAGTAATATGATTTGCATGTTAGGAATGCTCGTTAGATAATAATCGTTGTCATGAAATTTGAATGAATTCCGTTAACTATTGAAAATCCGTAAGAGACGAACAAATGTATGTAATTAATGATAGGAAAGTCGAGTAAGATTGATAATTGGATATTAATGATCATTAATGTTGAGGGAACGAAATTGTAGTTGACGTCGTGTTGATCCGAACTATAAAATATTGAGTTATGTTATAATCGAGAAGTTAGGACGAGAATTGATAACTTGTTTGGTTTAGTAATTGTTTAGTTGAAACGACGAGATTTTGATCGTCGTGGTTATAGACGAGAAACGGAAAGGAGTTTATCACGTATGGAAATACGTGTTGACTGCCTTGTCATGTAAAATTCATGAGAATTTAAGTTCGATAACATAGAACGAACCTAGAAGAACGTGCGTCGATTTTATCGAGCATTAGGGATTCACTCGGCAGTTTCTGCGACGTTCCACGGAAACTGCAATATCTTTTAGCTCGTTTATCGGAATTGAGATCCGCGAATTGGAGAGTAAACTAGACACCCGAAGCTATCTTTTGGTATAGGGCACGACCCCTGTTTCGCAATCCTCTGTTCTGGACAGACTCACTGACTTCGTGCAGTGTATGTTCGAATTGTAATTCCTAAGTTGTTTTCTTCTCAACTTAGCTTCTTTCGATCTTTGAGGTCGTTATGAGTTAACGAATGCCTTTTTGTTACTGACCTCAGTGTCAAGTATAGAGCCTTGAGTGCTAACGAGATGAGTTCGTATCTTGTATCCGTTTAAGTAAAGGAATTTAGTTAAACGTGCAAATGCCTAAAACGTCTAAAGAACTAAAACTTAATTTCCTAAGTTGATTCCTTTCCAACTTAGTTCCTTTTGATCTTTTAAGTCGTAATGAGCTATCGACTATCTTTTCTACTGACCTAAGAGTCGAGTAAGGAACCTTTCGAGTTCTAAACGAGATTTGTTCAAGTCTCGTTCCCGGATAATCAAAAAGAATTAGTAGCGTGCAAATGCCTAAAGAACTAAAAAGACTACGACTAAAACCAATTTCCAATCTCTGTTTCCTTTAATCACTTACGATCGAGTTTAAAGTATGTTTATCTTGCGATGAAGGAGGAAGTCAGCAGTGAGGAAAGGACGGAAGACTAGAATAGTACGAGTAATAAGTTCTGTAAAGTATAAAGGTGGGCTTTCCTATATATCAAATAAAACGAGCAATGCTCGAAAACTCTTTTCTTTATCGCTTTGATAATCGTGTTTTCAAAGTGATAATCATGGCATAAATTGTTTAAATATTTTATGTGAGTTCTCTTGTACCTATCTGAGTTAACATTCGTGTTTCCCAGATTTATGAGTTAATCAAAATAGGTTAACTAACAATCGGCTCTGAGTTAGCTATTAAGTGCTTTCCAGAGTTAGTGCACTTTGTAACCTGTGGTGTATGTGGTATCCTATTGAGGGGTAACCAGCCACGGTGAATGAGAATTGGTCAAGATTTGAACATAACATACTAGAAAAAAGCTTGTACAAGCTAATTTATGTAAATGAGTCAGAAAAATGTTTAGTAGACACGGGCCATTTTCAATAAAACCCCGATGTGCTACGATTATGAAATGCCTGATTATTTATACTTATGATTATGTTTTTGGCAACGTGCCCACTAAGTACTTTTGTACTTAGCCCTGCATATGTTTTCTAAATGTGCAGGTTGAAGCGATGGAAGCGGCGAGGCTTGAATTAAGTTGTCTTAGGAAGACTTTAGTTAGTATGAATCACATTTCCGCTGCAAAACTCTAAGTACTTTGATGTTATGTACATTACGTAAAAATCTGTAGTTTATGTCTGTAAACTTAAACTTAGATGCCTTTTGAGTACCTTCTGTCGAGTAATCCTTCGAGAATTACTCTTCCTTTTGTAAATAAAGTCTTGTTCATAGAATGTATGATGTCTCTTATGTATGTATGTTCAGTTAGTCCCCTTCTTCCCCGTTTCTTTAATCCAACCCCAGTCGCACCCCGGCTTCTGCCGTCCCTTGGGATTTGGGGCTGTGACAGATCATGTAATAAACAAGATTAGTAGTACGTCACAAACAATTTAGAATAATTTCTTCTTAAAAAACATCAACCAATTTGTTAAGTAACCTGATTTACTTGGGAAAGCACAAGATTATTAAGAAACAAACTATTGTCATTGATAAAGGACTAAAAAAAGGAGAAATTGTCCTATATGAAAGGACAGACCATAAAGTACATGGTAAATAAAACATTAGCAATGACACTACACTAATAAAGCAAAAACTGACAACCACTACAACAGCGTCAATTTTTACAAATTCACAAACCATAACTACAAAGCAACAATTACAAGAGTAATTATCAAAGCACCAATACAATAGTCCTTCCACCTCGACTTCTTCTTCAACTCGTAAATATCACCTCTCATCGAAAAATCATTCAAAGTTAGCTGAGTATTTTCCTCATCAAGCTCATCCTGTCTCGTACGTAGGTTACTACAATCAAACTCAAGAGGACGAACTTTCTCTTGCAAATCATCCCTCTCTTTGCGATATTGGGCAGTTATCGTAGAAGCAATGCTTTCGGATAGAACCATCTTCCTGTAAGCATCCTGGAGATGACCTAGCTGATCTTTATACATATCACGATCATGACGAAGTTGTTTAATGTATTCACGTTGAACGTCAGTGACATTGGGATCAATCCAATCACAGAATTCACACACATCTTTCTGGGGGATTATAACATATAATACAACACATTAAATACCATAATGAATTGATTAAAGGTAAACTGTAAACTTTTAAAAATAAAATGTACCTCAATATTGGGACAACTAAAATATCTCCTCGCAGAATTATCATCCGAATACGACGTATTAACAATTGCTTTCAAACCATGTTTGCAAGTCATGTCAGACATGAATCCGCTCTACTAAATAGCAACACAAAATAGGAAGAAATCACAAACTATACTGTATTAACATATAGAGATACATGATGAGAAGTTATCAAAATTTTCAAGGAAAAACAAAACAAATCATTCGCATTTACAGACAAACATATGGTAGAACAATCTCACAAATTCAATAAAAAAATTAAGAGCAAGCACAACTCAAAAAAAGTGAAGTCACAAAATTAGTGAAGTAACAAATTAAGTGAATTACAAGATTAGTGCAGTAACAAAACAACTAAAGTGACTAAATCAATGAAGTAACACAAAAAAAAGAAAAAACGATATTCGACAAGTAAGAAAAAACGTGAAGTAACAAATTCACTGCATCGAAAAAGTGACAAAATCAATGAATTAACACCAAAAACAGAAGCAACAAAATCTCTGAAGTACGAAAAAATGTGAAGTAACAAATTCATTGCATCAATAAAATTAGTTAAGTCACATAGTAAGTGAAGTATAAACAGAGTTAATATCGATATCAATTGTTCAAATTCAAAAGCATTAATCTAACAAAAATGGAAATCAAATAATACGCAACAACAAAAAACAAACAAAATACAATGTCATTCACATATATAGGTATTATTTTGTGCATTCACAAATAGCCAACATATCTAAAACAAAAAAATTTCTTAAGAAAGAAAAAGGGCATTCAACAGTTGCCAGAAAAAGGAAAAAACGCATGAAAACAAATCAATGAAGAACAACTGAATAACATCAAGAAATGAACAAAAACCACAAATTGAAACAATTTACAACAATTTACATAAGAAACGAGTAAAAGGAAATTACCGTTCACTGGAATAAAGCAAAAAAAATGTGCTGAAATAAAGGATAGATCGAGTAATAACTTGTCGAAGAACAAATGTTATGACCAGTGCTTCAACGGAAAATACACGAAGAGAAATCAGCAGAAAATTTGAAGAGATGCATAAAGAGAGAGATAGAAAGTGAGAAAAAAAAACGAGAGACGGACTAAAGAGAGAGAGTGAAAGTCAGAAAAAGAAAAAGGAGAAATAAGGTAACTAAAGAGAAGAATGGGAAATGGAATGGGAAGGGTAAAAAAGTCAAAAATTTTAAAAAATGGCTAGAATTTGAAGAAATAAAGGTAATGGCTAAAATTTAAAATTACATCCCAAAATGGCTAGAAAGAGGGTTTTCCTCTAAAAAAAATATGAATATTAATTAATATACTATTAGTATATAGTTCTGTGCGATATACATATATCACATTATAAAGATCTATAATTTTTAATGTAAATTAGCAAATATATTTATCAAATAGTTTAAAAGTTTTGTAAGTAGATGAAAATAAGATAAACGTTGAAGATAGTAAATTAGTGCCAGTCAAAAGTCAAACAAATTTAAAAAGTTTGAGGGACATTACTATAGTGATCAAGTAAATCATTTTTTTTTATCATCGTGTTATTTATTTGACAAATAGTCATATTTAAGTTAAATGTTATATTTTCAACATTTAAGTCTTAAACAATCACTTATATTTCTTAAATTTATACAAAACTAAGATTATGGTTGTTAATCTTTGAGATGATATGGCTACACATGAAGGGAACTAGAAAAAAATCGTGAGTCAAAAACCAATTTTAACTATTTCAAATGTCACTCAATAAAAGTTTTGGGTGATGCATGCATAATTATATAGCAATGCAGTCAATTGTATTTATTAGGTTGATGGCAGTTACAAAATACATTCACATCCATATTACAAATCTCACCAGAATAGCAAGAGATGTTCAAAAGTGAAAAGGTAAGTGATGAATAGTGAAAATTGATTCTATAAATTTTATCCCTTTCATGTATAGCCATATCATCTCAAAGAGAAACAACTATAAACTTAGAACTGTATAAATATGAGAAATATAAGTGATTGTTTAAGACAAATATTGAAAATATAATATTTAAATTAAATATTAAATAACATCATCATAAATAATAATTTTTTATTTAATTTAATTATATAGAAACTTTATATTTGATCAATTTAAATATGTTACTTTTATGTTATATTAAAGTTACGAGTAAATTGGCACAAACTGGAGACTTTGAAAGAGCTTAAAGAAAATTGGTATAAACTATTACATGTACATGTACCATCTGTCTCTATATCTTCTTGAACGTTTTGGATACAAAAATATGAATTTTTATTGGGATAAGATTTTTTCAAGTAATTAATATCCTTTATCTTTTAGAGAGGATATATATATATATATATATATATATATATATATATATATATATATATATATTAATTTGTCAATTCCATTATACTACTGACGTTCAAATTACATTAAAGTGGAATCCATATTTACTCGAGAGTTAAGATAATATCTATTTTCTTGGGAAAATCAAATACTCTAGTTTTCTGATTTTAAATTCAAAATTCAGTATTAGTGCATATTATATTATATAATAATGAACATAAAATTGATTTACACTTTATTAGAAAATAAAATTAATGTTCCATCGTAGCAAATATCTGGTATACAACTAGACATATAGTTTGTTTAAACCCTTATTTTATTTTAAGAATATATATTTATCATTGTACTAATTATGATTAATTAATTATTAAGAATTTCTTATTATATATTACATGAATCTTACTATTACTTGATGGGAATTATTGATGGGATTTAAAACAAATCAACAGTATGGTACGATTCTTATAAAAAGTGCTCAACATCCTACCTAAAAAATGTTGAAAGTACAATATGAAAAAAAAAATGTAATGAGGAAATTGTAATGATAAGAATACAACTACATAAAACTTTATAATAAAATATGTACTACGTCTGGTCCGGTCCTAAAATAAGTTCCTAAGAGGGAGTGACAGAAATTAAGGAAAAAGTTGTTATGAGTGAGGGTAATGAAATATTTTATTGTGTGGGTTTGACAAAAAATAAGTAGGAAGTTATTTGGAACCGTCCCATAAAGGAAAGATAGAAAGTTATTTGGGGACCCAAGGTACTATTAACTTTTATTTTATACTATTATAGTTATAGAATAACCCGAAATGTTGTACAGTGTGATTATAATATGTGCATATTACGATGTTCAATGAAGTTGATGTAGTATATGTAGGATGTCGATTGATGAGTATATGGCACATGTTTGTTGAGAAAGGGACCCATCATCTTAAGAAATGTGTGGTAGAAATTTGTTGAGAGGAAAAAAAGATTCCCCATTATAAAAATGTGCGGGATGTTTGTAAGGAGCTGTGTAGAGTTATACATAAAAGAGTAATTATATTCGAACACACTGTGGCCAGCCACAGGCGTGAAAAAAAGGAAAGTTGACTGTAAAAATGGAAATAATCACATTTCCCCCCTAGGGTTTATGTTTCTCAATTAGGGTATATTTCCATTTTCAAAACTTATATTACCATTTTTAGCACGTGTAGCTGGCCACAATGTGTCCGAATATCATTACTCTACATAAAAATAGAAGTGACATTTTTTTATGGACACATGAAAGTGGCCTTAATGATACAATTTTCGTGGACGGATGGACTATAAAACATTAACAAAAAAATTATTCTATTTTATTTTATTTTAATACATTTATTTCTACAGGGCGATATTATAAAGGTTTCCAAAATTTAACTGAAGTACGCTTCATGACCATAGTCAAATATGCAACATTTGATCGAAGCGGAAACCTCACTTTTATTGTAAATGCAATCCAAAAGAGATAGTCCAGTGCCATGAATATTTCAAGAACCTCAAACAACGGGAAAAGAAAAAAAAAACAATTTAGAGGGTCGAGCTAGCTAAAATGGTAGAGAAAAGAATAAAAAAATTTGAAGCAACACAAGTAAGAAAATACCAAATCAAATATGAAATTGCAGCTTTATGAAATGCAATTAAGGAAAAAGAAAAAAAGAATCACAAGAAAATTTTAAGATTACGAAAGCAAATATTAAAAATTACATTGACATTCCAATCGATAACGATGATGATGTGTTATTGGATAAACTAATCTCGAAAAGCTATAAAACTAAGAATAAACTCTCTCTACCCAATAAGATCAAACAAGAAAAGAGTTGATCTCAATAAATTTTCACACATTATTTAAATTTTTTTAACCTATATTAAAAAATTTAGAATAATAATATATGGACATTAATTCTCATTTTCCTATCTTTATTACTCCCTTCGTTCCAGTATTGATGACCTGTTTTTCATTTTTTGGTGCAACGCTATGATGGTCAGTTTCCTTTTATAGACTAAATTCAATCTAATTATGTTTCAAACTTATCCAACATCCTTACCTAAAATCACTTTATGACTATTCACTCTCTCTCTCTTCCTACTTTCTTACCTAAAATTACTTTATGGACCTATAAAGCACTTTATTAACAAAAATTAAATATTCTATAAAATAACACTAAGTACGTGGGACACAACTTTTTCATTCCTAATTTCCTTCTCCTTAGTCTCTATGCCGAAAGTAAATGAGCCATTAATATCGGAACGGAGAGAGTACTAAATATTAAACTTCCAGTAAATTTGATGAATATTTTTACAATTATTACATGAGGAATTTACTCAGTTAAAAATTACATTACTATCTATTTAAATTATGACAAATACACTATTATTAACATATCTTATAATAATTGATAAAGGACATGGGGTTTTACGTGCATGGCACTTGATTTCTTACTAGTTCAAATAAAATGGTTGATATTTAACATTAATATTAATACATTAAACTTTCGGTATGCATTGGGATACGGTTATGGCTCTCTTTAAACCAGCAAAGCAACAATTTATTACAACTTCACCAAACTAGAACAGGAAAGAAAGCTACTACACTGCAATTCTAGATGTGAGAGACAAGATAAGCAATACATAATTTGCTTTCTCTTTTGTCAAAGAACTGAAAATTTTCCAAGCCAAAAATCACTTGTATTCCAAAATCATGTTGTTCTCTGGAGCCAATCCCACACATGCCCTCAAAATGTTCTCAAGCATTGCTCGTTGCTTCGATAGAGCATTCACAACGGGGGTGCCTGGAGGAACCTGCAATAAAAAGAACATAAACACACAATCTCAGCAAACTCTGATAGATTTTATACCGTCATTCTTGATTGAAAACTTATACACAAGTGTTCTTACAAGAGGGGCTTTTGTTAGGTAGCTAAGGATGGTGGCGACCGGGTGGAAAGAATGGAATTTGCCCTGCTTCAGACAAGATGTGTTCATGTTATTGCAGCAAAAGAAAGCAAAGTGGAAAGATCAAGAATCTAATATTGTAGGAAACAAACCTCTCCCTCAGCTTTGAGCTGAATTCGAGTGCTGAGTTCTGCAAGAAGAACCAAATCCAAGATGATCGGAGCAGCAAGAAGAGAGTCCTCACAAGTGTTGTGCATCACTACTGTGCTTTTCCCTCCCATGAAGATCTCAGACGTGTACTCATCCATGGCTCTCTTGCTGTCTCCCACATACGGCACATACTATTCGCCCCATATAAGTCGAGATTCAGTAATATATCTTCTTAATAGTTTTCATTCGTATTAACAAAAGAGGTACAAAGTTTAGTGATGTGAAAAGATGCTTGTACCTTGATCACCACGACATGGTCGGGGTGCTCTCCTTGTTCGTAGAGGATGCCGTTGCTGGCAACCATGTCATCAACGACATTGCTCTTGGAGATCTCCTTGGAACGGAAGGTCTGAGGGGCCGATAGATTCATTCCGTCATTGTTTCCCAAATGGTTGTAGCTTACAATCGATGTTGGCTATTTAGAAACAAATTATGAGTATTCTGGTCTTGAAAAGGGGCAAGAAATTCATCTATAGCATGAAACCGTTGTGTATATCGCACCTTAATACCAGCTCCAACAAGGAAATCAACGAGCGCGGATTTCATCTTGGTTTGGCCGCTCTTGAAGTCATCCCCACCGATCAAACTGTTCCTCTGAATGGCCAAATCAATCAATCCTGAAACAATTTATTTCAACATCGATCCAAGATTACTACTGGCGCTTTTGTTTTCAGGGAAATTTTGGTTATATATGAAGGGTTGGCCTTGCATTCATTACCTGGGACAAATGTGTTTTGAGGGCTGCCATTGACAAAGGGAACATTTTCAAGAACACAAGCTATGGCATACAAGGTTGAAGGTGATATCTCTGCCTCGTCTCTCTCCAATGAAGCCATGAGGCTTTCAATCGTGTCGTTTAGCCCAACAACAACATTGCTGTATCTTTCTGTGTTGGCTGTCCACAATACTACTACCTTGTCCACTTTATTTTGCTCCTTAAAGTTCCTATTAAACAATAAAACATCAGCCCATGTATTCATATTGATCGTGCCAATCGCATTTGAAAATCAAACTATTTTCATCAACTCTAAGTCAGGAGATTCACATTTAATCAGGCAAGTATCTAAACATGAAAATATAGTAGGAACAAGTTTGATTAGAGTTTTTTAAAGGCCAAAAATGTACCTGATGTCTTTGATGATTTGCTGAACCTGTTCTTTCTTAGTTCCGTTGATGACGTTATTAGCACGTGAGCCCTGATTAGCTGCGATGAAATCGG
The DNA here is from genome assembly GCA_029490685.1 of Schizonepeta tenuifolia. Taxonomy (NCBI): domain Eukaryota; kingdom Viridiplantae; phylum Streptophyta; class Magnoliopsida; order Lamiales; family Lamiaceae; genus Schizonepeta; species Schizonepeta tenuifolia. Next base: position 76,254,396 of record CM055956.1, on the reverse strand, counting down.
GATTATAGATTCCTGGGAGAGGGACAATGTGCTCCATGTATGGCCTTAGCTGCTTCTGGAGATCAATATCAAATACCTTAGCCCTGGCCATGGCATCACCCAAATTCATGTCACTAATGTCCCATCCTCCAAACACTATATCGTCTGGATTGACCTAATCGCAGTCGAAATTATTGAAGAACATCAGCTAAGACCAATCAGTTTATATATAGAAAATTGACTCAAATACATATAAGCTTTCCATCAACACTATGTCCATGTTACACAGTAAGTGTGGAAAATGATCACAGATAATAAGTAGTAGGAGTACATGATAATTATATATATGGATTTAGAGTGGATTTAGAGAGAGAGAGAGAGAGAGAGAGAGAGTATACCATGGGAAGTAAGCTCTTGAATGGAGCATAGATTTCTTCACCATTGAAAGAACCAACTCTGATTGATGATGCCTGTGTCAGTGACCCAAAATAATTGGCCTGCTGCACCTTATCTTTTGTTGCCCATGAAATTCCTCTGTTCAAAATTTTCCAACTTTCATATTTCAACAATAAAAGGCCATAGAAACATAATCAATCTTCCTAGAATCTACTTTTCTTCATTCATTATTTAATACAAGATTAATCCTAGTGTCAAACATGTCCAAGAATGTTTCCTTACTTGATCACTAAAACATAAAAAATAAAAGACATCATTATACAATATACATTCATTCAGATCGCTTCTCAGAATCAAGAAATCCAAAAACATATAAGGCTTGACAAAATCTGGATTAAACCGAACCGATAGAAGCTAGTGAAATAGTAGTAAATTAAAACTTAAAAAAAAAAAAAAAAAAAAAAAGAAGAAGAAAAATGAAACATACTCCCGATTTGCTATGACACCGCCGGTAAGAGTTGAGGCATTGTTGCCACCCCATCCAACAAGCATAACCCTGCAAAATATTGAATACAAATAAAGTTATAAATTAAAAGGTGGCATGATATGATAGTGTTGATCTATACGTGAAGAAGGATGTGAGTTAGAGACCCTAATTTGGGGACGTGGGCGTCAGTCTTAAAGTCATATGTGAGGGTCTTGGGCTTGACAATCCACTGATAGCGGCCATTTCTGTTCTCGTGGACGAGCTCAGTGGTTTCATAGCTATACACAGAGTGAATCTCATTCTCTGTGTACCTCACGGTGGGGCTGTCAACCTTAAAGCTGTCGATGAACATGATTAATTATTTAATTTCACCACAAACAAATACTAGTACTAATTGTTGCTAAATGCTACTGTGTGTGTGTCTGTGTGATGGCGGCACTTGGCAGCGAGAACGTTGCCTATATAGGCACTTGGGCTGCTGACGTGGCGATATCATATGAGCGAGCCGGTGGGGCCCACTTCATCAATTGAGTGGCTGGACAGACCCTTCTCTCTCTCTCTCTTCTCTACAACTACAACCAGCAAAAAAATTAGTACTACAAGGAATTAATTAATGGTTTTTAACTTTTAAGAGGTCGATCGTGAAAACGGGAACGATAACAATGAAAGAAAAATTTAATTGCAAATTTGCTTTAGAGTTTCTACTCATAAATTATTAATTAAATTTGCGGTAGCTTACATGCATACATAATAATTTGACTATGCAAAGTCGCTAAATCACTTATTCTGTTTTGATATATATGTAGTTGTTCTCAAATAACTTCTATGACTTTTTTAATTTTTTTTGTTCTTGTAGAAGCTACTATTACATTCATTATGCATGCATGTATCATAAGTAGTATAGTAGCAGTCGAAATTAAACAATTAGAGTATCAACTTAAAGCAATGTTAATCGAAACTTTTATAATTATAGAATCATAATTTTTTAATTGAAAGGGAAGAAAACCTAAAAATCGAAAAATCTTCGGAGTTCATTAATCTAAGGGCTCTTCGCCCGTGCTCGTACGAACTGTCGAACTCCATCTATCGCTCTCTCTCTTTTATCTGCTTTGATTCATTGCAAAAAATTTAAGAAGTAATTGATTTCGTTAAGTAGAAGAGAGGAGGAATTTGATTACGAAATTGGCTAAGTACATGCTAATGAAAATGGCTGCTCCATTTTTTGTTGCTTCGAGAAAATTGCAAAAATGTGACAATCTCTTGCGGTGGATTTTGGCTGACGGTCATATTTTTAATTAATTAATTTTCAATTAATTATGAATACTCAATACATTTTGGTTAAATTAATAATTTTAAATTGAAAATAATAAACGGTGTTCTTTGTGTAAATGTTTCTAAAATGTTCACACAACTTTTTTATAATAAACTACACATAATCGGACAAAGCCAAGCCACTCCTATCCTATGCAAATTGACACGTGAAAGTGATGCAAGAGACTTCGACGCGTGAGGTGGGCTTCGCTTCTGGGCCTATCAATGGGCAATGAGCCTCTAATTCAACATCTTTGAGAAGGACTCGTCGACTAATACGAACAAAGGCGCCGTTAGGGGGATTTTGTTACTTTCATAGGTAAAAAAAACACTTATATGGTGATCGGTAAAACGGATGAATGTTGGAATACAATGGTCATTCATATCTTTATTTATTTTTTTACTTGGTATATTTATGATAGTCATTTCATCCGAAAATGATCATTCTATTTTTCAAGGATCAGTCATTCTTTAATCAAACTATGTTATTAGGTATTCGTAATGTTTCTATTGATATATTTTGACTATCCTAATATGTTTTATAATTTGTCAATTTTACCCAAAAAAATTAAGAAATTATTCTTCAATTCTAACTTATATACACACAATGCGCGTACACACATAATAAACTTTCATTTTGTAGCAACTAAACGTGTTTTCTACCACTTTGCGACATGCTTTACCTTCTAAATGTGTCGTGTTATGGATTGTTTTCTTTATTTTGGATTGGTTTCACATTCGGTGGAGTTTGCGTATGTGTGTAGGTCTATCAAGGGATGTCAAGCCGGAATAAAAGGGTCGTAGAAGAGCGGAGTCGAAGAATCGGGATGAAAAAGTGAAAAACCGGACGAAAAGGAGTTAAAATCAAGAACCAGCGCCCCGGAATGAAGAATCGACGGTTCAGGGGTGAACCGCCGGTTCAACCGCCGAAAGTTACGGTATTGATTCTCTAGTATAAAACCTGAATCGGTGGTCTACCCGGCGCTTTAGGCCCGAACTGCCGATTTTGGAGGCTGGACCGCCGGCTTTGGGATGTGGAGGCGCCGATTTCTACAATTTCACCCAAAAGTGGACGATTTTGCCCTTTTCGCGATTTTATCACCCTCTAGCACTTTTTTCACCCTATATATAGAGGAGCTCAGCCCCAAAACGTGTATCATCTCACCTTAACTTAGTTTTCCCTTTTCCAAAGTTTCCATTTACGGTTTAAAACATTTGATAATCTTTGTATTAGCAAAGAAGATTGGATTTGAAGACTATTTGAAGATTTTCTCACTGGGTTCTTAGTATTTCAATTATGCAATTAATTCTCCCTTGTCTTGCTTTATTTTCATCCATGTCTAACTAAATTTCCTTTGTTGGTTTTGGGAATTTGAGATGATTTGATGATGGAATGATCATAGCTTGTTGATTCTAGTTGTCTTCTTCTAATTGAATGTGGATTTGGAGCTTATTTTCATGTGGGATTGTTGATCACCTTTCTTGCATGCCAAATGTTTGTGAAAATTCTTAGTAGGTTTTTACATTCATGGACATCAATGATCACATCATGTATTGCTTTTGAGACTTAGAAAGTGAGATTGCATGCATGGAAGCTTGAATTTTATGATCTTTTTGGAGTTAATTCGCCGCCTTAAGTCTTAACTGAGAAAGTCGTCGAGTTGATCTACTTTTGCTATTTGTCGAGAGAGAATAGTGAATGGTTTCGCGATTGCTTTTCAATTAGGAGATTAAAAATTGGTTGCATAAATTAGGAAGTCTCGATCAAGCCATCTAGAATCGGATTGAATCCCTAGAACCAACTCTATTTCCAATATGTTCCTTGTTCGTTTATTAATCGTTTGTTTACTTGAATTTGCTTATTTGTTTTAATCTTTTGTTTAAGTGCTTTAATTAGTCAACAATCATGTTGTTTGCAAAGCTTGAATAATAGTAAGATGCATAAATTTCGTTTTCAACATAAATACGAGCTAATAGTCCTTAGGGATACGATACTCGTTACTAGCTACTACAATAGGCCGATAAAGTGCGGTTTATTTTGTTAAGTAAAACTAGTGATCAACACACATATACACTACACATACATTTAAACACAAACTGGACACATACAACACACTACACACACACACACACACACACACACACACACACACATATATATATATATATATATATACACACACTGGACACACACACATACGTATACACACACTGCACACACATACACACATATATACACAATGCATCAAAGAATATCAATTTAATTCCATGTGTATAACAAGCATATGAATCAACTTACTCATTCCATTCCATTCCATTCCTACCTTCATTCCTTTCCTAGCCTCATTCCATTCCTACCTCATTTCATTCCATCATACCAATCACCTACAATGTTTACATAAAAAATCAAATAAATTCTTAATATATTTTTAGGTATAATTGAACCCTTAAAATTTGTAATTCTTAACTTTCATTCTCCTATTTTTCATTTTTATTTTTAAAACATCCATGCTCTTCTTTACTATTACCATTCCAAATTAAAGTAATGCCAAAACAAATATACTTTTTCTTTTTTTTTATTTTAATTTTCCTTTTTTATTCTATTTCTCACCTTTTATTTTTCTGATTTGGAATTTTATTTTTCTTTCCCTTTCTTACTCCATTATTTATTTTCTGGTTTTCTAATTATGATCCAAACCATTTTTTCTTTCTTTCTATTTTTCCACAGTTATAAACAGGAATAGTAGAGAGAGGTAAGACTAGAAATGGTTGTCTTCTTGAAGAGGCAAATCCAAAGCATCCACGTGTACTGTATTTTTCAAATTTATAATAAAGATTTAGAATCAGATTAATTCATGTTTTCTGTCCACAAATAAAATTTAAAACTATTGGGTTGATAAATATAGTTACAAGAAGAAGATGGTCACATTCATTTTTGAATGAAATATGGATAGCCTATAATCAACCTTGATAAGTACAAATTAGATGAAAAACAATAATTTAAATTTGAAGGGGAAAAAAATTAAAAAAATTTAAAGCGGGATAACTGAAATTAAATGAAAAAAATGTGAATTGAACTTTAAAGTAAAAAATACAAAATAAAATAAAAAAGGGGGAAGATTTGTTTACATTAATTTTGTACATAAAAATACACATTTTCAATTGTTTTTTCAAGGGTTTAATTGTACTTAAAAATACATTAAGAGTTTATTTGAGTATTTGATATAAATATTAGGGGTGGGTTTGACCCTTTTCCCCTTTCTATTGCAACTCGTGAAACAAAACTTTAAAACCTTCTTAATCATACTTCCTCCGTCCACGAAATGGTTGTCACATTGTGGACGGAATGAGTTTTTAAAAAATGATAGGTAGTAGTGGATAATAGTGGCATTGTTATGAATGGAGTAAGGATTCATAATAAATGTGAGTGAAGTAAAGAGAAATATAAAAGTTAAATATAATGTATTATGTGGGCCCTACTACTATAATTTTAATAGTTTGAACAACTCTTGAATTGTTGAAGTATATAATTCTTCAACTTCCTTTGTTTATCAATTTTTCTAATACTTCATCATATAAATTGTTCATATTGAAAAGTATGATTCGCTGTCGAAAAAGTTCATATTTAGTGTGCTCCCATCTTGATAAATATAATTGAATTTTACCATAACTTTTCTAATTGCACTCAAAAGTTCCGGTTTCGAGTTCTCTAGCTGCAATAAAAAATTGTGAAGAGTTGTTGCCGCGTTCAAAGCTTCCTTTCGCGTGACTGTTTCCAACAGTGTTGAATTATCTTGAACTTCATCATTCGTAGGATCGTCAATAATGTCAGCCACAATTTCCTCTAAACTTTGAACTTGTTAACATTCATCATTTTCACCCGGATAGTCCAACAAGTTGTTGACTTCCATTTGATTGTGATAACCAACACCCTTAATCATATTTTCAAGCTCATGCAGGCTTTCTTCAAAGCTTGTCTCACTTAAGTCGCTTGAGATTGTTTCATTTGTACATGAATATATGTATTTGTTACAACGAATTGAGTGATGCATGAATATATTCAATGAAACATATATGAATTTATTTATTTTCAATACACATGAATACTAAATAGAATTAATATTTTTAATTTAAAAAATTACTCTTTTAATTAATAAAATATTAATTTATCGATATATTAATACCTCTCTAAATTAATAAATTTTCATGATCCCAAGAGTATTAATTTATAGAGGTTTTACTGTAATTTTATAGGAGGTAATGCGGAATCCTTTAACATTGTGTTGTATTAATAATTCTTAGGAGCGGCATTTACTAAGCATGATAAGCGTGAATAGATAAAAATAATATAGACTAATCTAGTGTTTACTTTTAAGGATTAAATTTAAAGAATATCACATAGCTCACGATTATTGCTTCTATTTGAGACTATTGCATTGATATGTATCCCACACAATGGGGTGAGATTCAAGAAATCCTTAGAATGATGATAAAAATAGTCAATCTCTATCTCACTTAGTAGGATTTTCCAATACATATTAATAATTTTAATAGTTTGAACAACTCTTGAATTGTTGAAGTATATAATTCTTCAACTTCCTTTGTTTATCAATTTTTCTAATACTTCATCATATAAATTGTTCATATTGAAAAGTATGATTCGATGTCGAAAAAGTTCATATTTAGTGTGCTCCAATCTTGATAAATCTAATTGGATTTTACCGTAACTTTTCTAATTGCACTCAAAAGTTTCGGTTTCGAGTTGTCTATCTGCAATAAAAAATTGTGAAGAGTTGTTGCCGCGTTCAAAGCTTCCTTTCGCGTGACTGTTTCCAACAGTGTTGAATTGTCTTGAACTTCATCATTCGTAGGATCATCAATAATGTCAGCCACTATTTCCTCTAAACTTTGAACTTGTTAACATTCATCATTTTCACTCGGATAGTCCAACAAGTTGTTGACTTCCATTTAATTGTGATAACCAACACCCTTAATCATATTTTCAAGCTCAAGCAGACCTTCTTCAAAGCTTGTCTCACTTAAGTTGCTTGAGATTGTTTCATTTGTACATGAATATATGTATTTGTTACAACGAATTGGGTGATGCATGAATATATTCAATGAAACATATATGAATTTATTTATTTTCAATACACATGAATACTAAATAGAATTAATTTTTTTAATTTAAAAAATTACTCTTTTAATTAATAAAATATTAATTTATCAATATATTAATACCTCTAAATTAATAAATTTTCATGATCCCAAGAGTATTAATTTATAGAGGTTTTACTGTAATTTTATAGGAGGTAATGCGGAATCCTTTAACATTGTGTTGTATTAATAATTCTTAGGAGCGGCGTTTACTAAGCATGATAAGCGTGAATAGATAAAAATAAAATAATATAGACTAATCTAGTGTTTACTTTTAAGGATTAAATTTAAAGAATATCACATAGCTCACGATTATTGCTTCTATTTGAGACTATTGCATTGATATGTATCCCACACAATGGGGTTAGATTCAAGAAATCCTTAGGATGATGATAAAAATAATCGATCTCTAATCCACTTAGTAGGATTTTCCAATACATATTAATAATTTTAATAGTTTGAACAACTCTTGAATTGTTGAAGGATATAATTCTTCTACTTTCTTTGTTTATCAATTTTTCTAATACTTCATCATATAAATTGTTCATATTGAAAAGTATGATTCACTTGTCGAAAAAGTTCATATTTAGTGTGCTCCCATCTTAATTAATCTAGAAATAACTATTTGAAATTGAAAACTAGCCAAGTTTTCCCTAGTATATACAAGAGTTTGCTTTGGGACCAATAACATTCTCGTGATTGAGAAGATTTATGAATTTCGCCATCATACAATTTTCTCTTTTTTTTTTTTTTCCTTTTTCTTTAGGGAGGTGGGGGGTTTCTAGTAAAAGATAAAAACTTAAACATCAAAAATAGCGAAGTGATAAAATTGGGGGAAAATCATCTACCACAAAAATTGTTTGTGGCCCTCGGATCAGTTTGTCTTGTGTGGCCAAGATTGGCCGGCCATTCCCTGCCCAACCACTTGTACACCAGCCCTTCATTGTTTGTTTGGGGAGGGATCATCACAGCCGTCAATTTGTGAATTCTCCACCATCTCACAATCTTGGGACACACAAAACCCCAACTTCCAATACACTTTTCTCTTGATCGTTCTGCAATTTGATTCGATTTTCTTCTTCCAAGTTCCAATAATTATTTTGTGGTCATACCAGAGAAGAGACACAAATGAGAGGATGGTGAGACAAGAGAAGAGAGACAAAAGAGAAGAGACAAAAATGAGTATTATTGTAATTGAATATATCATTTTGAGTTCTATAACTTTTTATAAATTGAGTTTGTCGTATCTATTCACGAACAAATACGGATTGAACACTCCTTTTAATATGGGATCCTAACATAGCGCGCCCTACATTTCTATTCTTATTTATCTCAAAATTATCATTTATAGCAAGTTATTCATATATTATTATATTTCATATCAAATTTTATATCCCACATAGAACAAAAAAAAAAATATTAAAATATGTCCTCCAATCAACTGATTCATAGTATAACTAATTCCAAATGTGATGGTGGCATGCAATCTGGTATTTTATTCCATTTTTTGTAGAGAATGCACATCCCTATGCTTGTAGATGGCCTAGTTGACTCCAAATGGCATGGTGATAACATCAAACCTAGTTTTTATCTCCAAAAATCACTAAAAAAAACAAACAATTATGTCTTCACTCTTCCTTCCCAGTTTACTAATATGTGCACATTTAATAGCAACCTTTGTGCTTTAAATTGTTCATTGAAATCAAAATGTGCTTTGATTTGCCCTACAAATTCAACAAAGGAAAGATCATATTTGTAAGGAAAAAGGTTGATGAAGAGAGTGATGAAATAGGGTTATTGGTGAAGGAGATTGAGAAATGGAACAAGAAGAAAGATGCAGCAGCCACACAAGAACGTGATTGTGATGATTTGAATACCTCCAACCACAAATCTTGATAATAACTTTTGTTATCATGCAAATTTGGTGATGTAAGTGATCAATTGCTATTAGAATATCTTTCTGATTCATAATTGCTAATATATTTTACTTTCGCGAAACAATTTTTATTTCATGTGAAAAAAGTGCCATTTAGAATTTAGATCACGTATTTTGAGTCAATTAGTAATTTTCACTTAAGTTGTAAGTACCTGACATTAATTGCATGCCGTAAGATTGGACATCAATAGTTTTTTTGTTATAAAAAAGTACTGAACATCGATTCATATTTCAAAATGTTTATTCCTTAAGCATGTGAAAGCTTTAACCTTCGAATTCTCGAATTAAAGGGTAGGTTAGGACAATGGGAATTGAAAATTTAGACTGACGCATTTTTTCGACAATTAGTGTTAATTGCGAAAGATTAAAAAAGTGGGTTTTGAAGCTAATCATAAAAGTGGTCAAGGTTCGTGATTGAAACGTCGATTATTCCTTTTCTTTTGATGGATTTGTATTAAATGAATGTTCAAATATATTTGATTAAGGGGCGGAGCCAGGGGGAGCAGTGGCATTTTTGTAAAAAATTAGCATTATATGTATAGGAGAGTAGAAGAAGAAGAAGAAGAAAGAAGGTTTTGGGGATAATTTGGAGAAATAGTAGAGGAGAATATACAATAGATGTAAATTAGAACCATGAATAGACATCATTCTGCTACATGCAATACTCTAAAAAAATTATAATTATATTAACATTATTATTTAAATTTATATTAAAAAATTGGATCCCAGTGAATTGAAATTCTGGCTCGGCCCCTATTTGGATATCTCCCTCACGTCACGTGAGAATAGAAAAATTTTCTTGATTTCTGTGTGCTAGGCTATATTAGTTAGCCCAAAAACTAAAGTCCAAATATATAGCCTAGCCTTGAATAAGCCCAATATTTTGTTAAGCCCAGTTCTTATAAGTTTTGGTGATTAAATCAACTACTCCTTGATTTCGCATTAATAACTTTGGGGGTATTGGACGTGGATTCCGATGGATTTTAATGGACTTTAAAAAGTCATGAATTTGAAAAGTCTATGAAGTGTATAGGATTTTAGATGGATTTTGTGGGATTTTAGGGGTGGAGTTTGTAGGATTTGAGGTGAATTTTTATGGATTCTGATGGATTTGAAATCCATTATTCCAACGCTCGCTGTAGTCCAACGAGCGTACAAAATATACCAGCAACTGCTGATGCACAATAGTTATTAGAATCAAACGACTGCTAGATGCCAACAACCGATGACAATTGGTGCAATGAAAATTCCGAGAACCCGCTAGGTATTAGTCAAGCAGCAATCATAATGTTTTTTCTGATGTTTGTTGAAACTTGAAAGGCCCAACAAATGAAATTGAACAATTGGACATTAATTTACTCCCATAGGCCCACCAAACGAAACATAAAAGAATTAATAGTAAGTTATAATCGAAGCAGATCTTTTAAAGGAATTAGTCAATCAAAAAACCAACGACCGCTGGCATATAGTACTAACTGATGGAGCCAGTGGAGCTCAACCAGCGTTGGGTGTGCGCCAACGACCACTGGAGAGCAGCCGGCGCTGGGGTGAAATGGTGGGGGTGAGGTTGGATTTCATCCTTCATATTTTTCTTCACAAATTCAACAAAATCAATGGATTTGTAAAGTTCACAGACTTTTCAATACACCTCGATTATTGTAGATTTTTTAAAATCCATGTTCAATACACCTGGACTTTAATGAACTTCTGAAATCCTGATTGAAATGCATGTTGAATACCCCTAAATTTTAATAGACTTTTAAAAGTTTGGATTGAATACCCTCAGACTTTTAAAGTCCATTAAAATCCATCAGAATCCACATCCATTACACCCCCTTTAGTATGGGCTCTGATGTTTCTATATTGAACTTGTCTTGCGCAATTTGTCTTTTTTTTTTTGTGAGCTCTAATGAAGAAGAAAACATGATGCAAAATTGGATGTTGTTCTTGTTGGATAGTTTACATTGTATTGGTTTGAACTATGAAGAAATTCAAATTTTGTCATCTATTCTCCATTTATTTTTCAAGTTCTTTGCTCAGGCAACAATAATTTGTATGCCTTTCCGTCGTTAATTTCATTTAATTATCTTTACTTCTAACTATTAACCATTTGGCCAATTTACTTAATTTACTTTTGTCATTTTGTCTCTTCGCTCTAGCTTCCATTACTAGATTTATTTCATTTGTAATTACTTGAGATCGCATTAACAAATTTTTTTAGAAATTACATAAATATGGTGTTGAACTTGAATTTTCTATGTTTTGTTGGGTCCGATTAGGTCTTTGGATGTTAATATTACACTGTTGTAATCAAGAGCCATAAATTAAACAGTTAGAACTATAAAGTAAGAAAATGAAAAATAATTAATGAAAATTTCACTTAATTTTTCTTAAAGAAACCAATCAGAAACATTAAATTCCTTAGTAGATCGAAATATGCTATACCACTAATTATCTGTATAACTTTGAAGGAATATTTCAAGTTATGTAAAGATAACAAACATAACAAAGGAACATTAAAACAAAACAAAAATAAAATCTTGAAATAAAATCAGGAACAAGCTTTTAAAACTCCATTTGCACTCATTAATCTTGATAATTTGCATGGCTGTGAATAGATTAATACAAAAAGTGTAGGAAATGAAGTAGTAATTAATTAAACGACCAATTATGTATTTTCTCCATATTTTGAGGAGGAAATTGATTGCCAAAATAAAAGCCATCTTCCTTTGCCATCCACACACATCGATTTCTGTCAATATTGAGTTGGTCGAATCGACAATCTTCTGAAATAGTATAATTGAAAACCTCAAAACTTGCTGCTTTCGAAGTCGAATACCACCAAAAATGACAGAAATATAGTGTAGTTAACCAAATATTTCTATGGAAATACCAATGGAAATTCTCACTCGCCGTAAGTCGCTTAATTCCAAAATCATTATTTTTGGAGGCACAGTGAATCAGAATTGATGAATTTTCAAGTCCATTAATTACATGAACCTCAAATCCATACGTGCCAAAACCAATGGTGTGACAAAAATCAAAGGATAAAACAAGTAGTGAGCATAAAATCTTCAATGAAATATTTGCCATTTGGAAATTTAAATGCTGGTTCATCTTATTAGTTAAAGACGGTCTCTTTTATAGCTTTGATTTATTTTTGGAGAGAAATTGCACATTTGTTCATCGTCATACAGAATCTGTGATTGAATTTGGTTTGAATACAAAGAAGAAAAGATTATTAATTGTAAATTATAGAGATGAATGAAAAAGTAAATAATAGGGCATTAGTTGATGATCTATTTTAGAGAATAAATTGCGTCTTTATCTCATTTACTGCAGACAAAATCTTTTCGCAAATCACAATATGAATGATATTAAGTTGTCAACTGAGTGAGGAGGAATGAGGATCACATTTGATTTATTACTATTTTGGATAAATTATGAAGGGTTAATTGTCTGTAAATTCCAAACGTTTCAGCGAATTCTGGTATTGCACCAGTTTTTAAGATTGTAGTATTAAATATCAAAACGTTTCAATTTGTCTCAATTTAACCACGCAGATCGATTTCCCCAATTTAAAATCTACGTGGTACTCCCGTTGCCACGCTGTACACACCGGACGACGAACGAGAACGACGTTGTTTTCAATTAACCCAAACACACATAAAACGACGTTGTTTCTCCTCATTTAATTTACATTCCAATTTTTCCCTCTTTCACTCATTTCATTAGGACAAATCGAGGGGAGTAATGGCGCTAAATCTGCAAGAGGGGTCGACCCATCTTTAGGTGATCCATTGCTTTTGATTTCAGTTTGTAGGTTGAATATTTCGAATGAGAGTGAAAATGGTTGGGCATGAGCACTTGGTAGCTTCAATTAACCTTCGAATGCGAGATTACCCTTTCGTTCGCCGTCCGGTGCGTACAACGTGGCAATGGAGAGTGTCACGTAGATTTAAATTGGGGAAAATCAATTTGCATGGTCAAATTGAGACAAATTAAAACGTTTTGGTTTTTAAAACTACAATCTTAAAAACTAGTGCAATACCAGAATTCGCTGAAATGTTTGAAATTTATAGACAATTAACCCAATTATGAAATCTATCGCAACCTTCAGCAAATCGATCAATTCGATCTAATTTTTTAAATTTGTATCAATTAATTTATATCCTTCGAGTTCGAGCTTCTTTCTAACAACTAAATCTTGTGTGGCATCGGAGGATGACGTATTATTTTCCCAAGCTACATGCGTGGGTTATATAATATTCTACGTAGGGTTGGGAACATCGTCAAATTTTAAAATGTCATTCTTTCTAATATTTTTATAATTATATTTCTTCTATCCTGCTTGTAATGTATTTCTTTTCATTTTCGTCCGTCAAGTTTATAATGCTCCAATCTAACAATAGAAAAAATCAATTTTAAAAAGTTAGTGGGACATACATCTTTCTAGTAACATTTTAGACTAGCTCCTCTATAACTGTGTCAAAGGCATGTATGGAGTAATTAGTTTATGGGGCGTTTATTAAGCGGGATAAGCTGAATAGATAAAAATAATATAGGTTAATCAAGCGTTTACTTTTAAGGATTAAATTCAAGAATATCTGATAGCACATGATCATTGTTCATATTTGAAATTACACATGTAAGATTGAAGTAATTATTGGATAAAAATAATCAATCCTATCCTATTTAGTAAACGCTCCCTTAGGATATATCTAATATAAACTTGAGTACAATATATTTTATATATATAGGGGATGGTTATAATAGCACTTATCACATTCTAAAGATAAAAAATAGCACTAAATATAATTCTTTGAGAAGAACGTTTTTTTAGGACGGTAACTTTTACTGTTTTTCAATTATAGGCCAAAATTTTGCGGACTTTCAATTTTAGGACAATATCTAAAATATTGATCAATTTTAGGACAATATCTAAAATATTGATCAATTTTAGGACAAAATTGAGCCCGATCAGGCTAAGTAGCACTTCACTCTCACGTGAACTCAAATCTTCGGCCCGATTCCCACTTGGCTGCCAACTAGGCGGTCTATTCATCAATTGTATATATTATTATTACAAACAATTCACCCTACAAAGTAAACTCGTCCAGAAAAAGAAAACAAAACCACACCGCAGCCGCCCCAAGAGTCGATTATGTCAATTACATTTAGTTCGGGCAGTAAAAATTCTAATTTGCAATCGATTGTGACTAGGGTTCTTTAGTGTTTTTGTTTTCTTTATATGGACGAGTTTACTTTGTATGGTGAATAATTGATTTTTGTTTGTAATAATAATATATATAATTGATGAATGGACCGCCTAGCTGGCAGCGAAGTGGGAATCGGGCCAAAAATTTGAGTTCACGTGAGAGTGAAGTACGACTTAGCCCGATCAGGCTCAATTTTGTCCTAAAATTAATCAATATTTTAAATATTGTCCTAAAATTGATTAATATTTTAAATATTGTCCTAAAATTAAAAGCCCGCAAAATTTTGGTCTATAATTGAAAAATGGTTAAAGTTATCGTCCTAAAAAAAAGTTCTTCTCTAATTCTTTAAAAATTTAACACCTTTTGACTTATATACCCTTAATTCTTTATAAAATTTTATGTAAGACTAGCAATACATATTTTATTGTGAATGATGGTGTAAGAAATAAGAATTACATATTGTGACTGAACAAAAAAAAAGTTTCACCACCACTTTTCCGCCGTCGCCGCCGTCGTGCCACCACTGTCGTCGGCGGTCACAAAAAAAAATTTTGACTGAACAAAAAAAAAAGTTTCGCTACCACTTTTCCGCCATCGCCGCCGCCACTGTCACCGGCGGTCACAAAAAAAATTGTGACTGAACAAAAAAAAAACGTTTCACCACTACTTTTCCGACGTCGCCGCCAACGCCACTGTCGTCGGTGGTCACAAAAAAAAAATTGTGACTGAACAACAAAACAAACGTTCCACCACCACTTTTCCGCCGTTGCCGCCGCCGTCGTGCCGCTGCTACCTTCGTCGGCGGTCACAAAAAAAATTATGTAACTGAACAAAAAAAGAAACATTCCACCACTATTTTTCCGCCGTCGCCGACACCGCCACTGTTGCCGGCGGTCACAAAAAAAATTTTGTTCAGTCGCAAGTTTTTTTTGTTTAGTTACAATTTTTTTTTTGTTCAGTCACAATTTTTTTTGTGGCCGACGGTGGAAAAATGGTGGTAAAATATTTTTTTTTGTTCAATCACAAAATCTTTTTTGTGACCGCTGACGAAGGTAGCAGCGGCACGGCGGCGGCGGCGGCAATGGTGGAAAAGTGGTGGTGGAACTTTTTTTTTGTGACGCTGGCAGTGGTGGCACGATGGCGGCGACGACGGAAAAGTGGTGGTGAAACGTTTTTTTTTTGTTCAGTCACAAAAAAAAATTTGTGTCCGCCGACGACAGTGGCGGCAGCATGACGACAACAGTGGTGGCACAGCGGTGGCGACGGCGGAAAGGTGGAGCTTATGTTTGACTGTCATAATTATTCAGAGATAAAGAAGGTGAAGTTGGCAGCAGTGAAGTTTTCGGATTATGCACTTGTTTGGTGGGATCAGTTGGTGACTAGTCGGAGGAGAAACGGCGAGCCACCTATTGAGACTTGGCGTGAGATGAAGATAAGGAAGCGATTTGTACCTAATCATTACTACCGAGAGCTATACAACAAGCTGCAGAGTTTGAGGCAAGGCAATAGAAGTGTGGATGAATACTTCAAGGAGATGGAGATAACCATGATTCGAGCCAATCTTGTGGAGGAAAGAGAGGCGACCATGGCAAGATTTTTGGCTGGTTTGCAGTTGGACATTCGAGATAGAGTGGAGTTGCAACAATATGTTAAGCTGGAGGATATGGTCCACATGGCCATTAAGATAGAGAGTCAGCTCAAGAGGAGGGGCAACAACAGCAGCAATCAGAGACAGAGTCCGGCCAGTTGGAGGCAATCCCAGTCATCCTCTAGTGGTTCCTCATCAAAAGGGAACCAATGGAGAAAGGAGGCGCCACCGACAGAGGAGAAGAAGTCATTCTTTAAGCTACGAGTTGAGACTGCGAGTTCAGCAAATCAGGCCAAACCAACAACCCCTGATAGCCGGAATCGAGACAAGAAGTGCTTCAAGTGTCAGGGATTTAGGCATATCATGAGTGAGTGTCCGAATAGAAGAATCGTGATCTTGAGAGATGATGGTGAAGTTGTGACTGATGATGAAGATCGTGATCCGGAGATGCCAGCTTTGGAAGAGTCCGACGAAGAAGCTGAGAAAATTTTACCTCCTGTTGGGCAGTTGTTCGTGACTAGGAGGGTTTTGAGTGCGCAAACTCAACCCGATGAGAGAGAGCAGCGAGAGAACCTCTTTCACACGAGGTGCCATGTTCGAGATAAGGTGTGCAACGTCATCATTGATGGGGGAAGTTGCACGAATGTGGCTAGCGCAGACATGGTTGAGAGATTGGGGCTGCTTGCGGTGAAGCATACCAAGCCGTATCGGTGGCAGTGGTTGAATGAGTCCGGCGTCATCAGAGTGGTGAAGTAAGTGAAGGTTTCTTTCCGCATTGGGAGGTATAAAGATGAAGTGTTGTGCGACGTGATTCCAATGCAGGCGAGCCACATCTTATTGGGGCGTCCGTGGCAGTTCGATAGGCGAGTTACTCACGATGGCTTCACCAACAAATATATCTTTGAGTACAAGCAGAAAAAAGTATCACTTGTTCCTCTTACTCTTAAACAAGTTTATAAGGACCAAATGCAAATGCAAAAAGAGGCGGATAAGGTGAAGTCCAAGGAGTCGGTCGAGCCGAAAAAGGAGTGCGAGATGGTGCATAATTTATTTCTGGCTAGACCGAGAGATTTGAAGTGGGCTGTGAGGGAGGAGAGACCGATGTACTTGTTGTTGTATAAGGAAATTTTGCATAGTGATAACGATTTCTCTTCTCTACCCCTTTCTATTTGTTCTGTTTTGCAGGAATATGATGATGTCTTTCCCGACGAGATTCCACCAGGTTTACCACCAATTCGTGAGATTGAACATCAAATTGACTTTGTTCCCGGAGCTGTCCTTCCTAATCGACCAGCTTATAGGACCAGCCCCGAGGAAACGAAGGAGTTGGATCGACAAATCGGTGACTTGAAGGCAAATGGGCGTGTGAGAGAGAGTACGAGTCCGTGTGCCGTTCCAATTTTGCTCGTTTCAAAGAAGGACTCATCATTGTGAATGTGCTGTGATTGTAGAGCCATCAACAATATTACGGTAAAGTATCGCTTTCCTATTCCTCGTTTAGATGACATGCTTGATGAGTTGCATGGTGCTTGTGTGTTTTCTAAGATTGATTTGCGTAGTGGGTACCATCAGATTAGGATTAAGGAGAGTGATGAATGGAAAACTGCTTTTAAGACAAAACTTTGTTTGTTTGAGTGGTTGGTTATGCCTTTCGGTTTGACTAATGCACCCAGTACTTTTATGCGTCTTATAAATCATATTTTGCGTGCTTTTATTGGTCGATTTGTTGTGGTTTATTTTGATGATATTCTCATTTATAGTAAGAGTCATGATGAGCATTTGAAAGCTGTTTTGGATGCACTTAGAAAAGAGAAGTTATATGCTAACCTTAAGAAGTGTGTCTTTAGTACGGACAAGCTTGTGTTTCTTGGTTTTGTTGTTAGTGCACAGGGTGTACAGGTTGATAAAGAGAAGATATGAGCTATCCAAGAGTGGCCTACACCGAAGAATGTTGGGGAAGTTAGAAGTTTCCATGGACTTGCTAGCTTCTATCAATGTTTTGTACCTCATTTTAGCAGTGTGGCAGCACTTTTGACGGAAGTTATCAAGAAGAGTGTGGAGTTTAAGTGGGGCAAAGCGCAAGAAGATGTGTTCCAGCTTTTGAAGCATAAATTGACTCATTCCCCGGTACTATCTCTTTCTAACTTTTATAAATCTTTTGAGATTGAATGTGATGCTTCTGGTGTTGGTATTGGTGCAGTTTTGATGCAAGAAGGAAGGCCTGTTGCGTATTTCAGCGGGAAGCTCAATGGACCGACATTGAGTTATCCTACGTATGATAAGGAGTTGTACGCGTCCGTGAGAGCCCTCAAAACATGGCAACACTATTTGTGGGCTAAGGAGTTTGTTATTCACACCGACCACGAGTCCTTGAAGCATTTGAAGGGGCAGAACAAGCTGAACAAGAGGCATGCGAGGTGGATGGAGTTCATTGAGACGTTTCCTTACGTCATCAAATACAAATAAGGAAAAGAGAATGTTGTGGCTGACGCACTGTCTCGAAGGTATGCATTGATCTCTACTTTAGATGCTAAGTTGCTTGGTTTTGAGTGTCTTAAGAGTTTATATAAGCATGATGATGAGTTTGGTGAGATTTATCGAGCATGTGAGCGATCTGCTAGTGGAGAGTATTTTAGGCATGATAACTATCTTTTTAGGAAGAATAAGTTGTGTGTTCCTAAGTGCTCTATACGTGATTTGTTGTTGCTTGAATCTCATGGTGGGGGTTTAATGGGACATTTTGGCATTGCTAAGACTTTGGCTGTTTTGCAAGAACATTTCTTTTGGTCTCATATGAAGCGTGATGTTGAAAGAATTTGTACTAGATGTGTTACATGTAAGCAGGCTAAGTCTAGAGTAAATTCCCATGGTCTTTATACACCATTGCCTATTCTTAATGCACCTTGGATTTATATTTCTAGGGATTTTGTGTTAGGCTTGCCTAGGACTAAGCGTAGTCGTGATTCTATCTTTGTTGTGGTTGATCGGTTTTCTAAGATGGCATATTTTATTCCATGTCATAAATCTGATGGTGCATCTCATATAGTTGATCTGTTCTTTAGAGAGGTTGTTAGATTGCATGGCATGCCTAGGACTATTGTTTCTGATAGAGATTCTAAGTTCTTGAGCTACTTTTGGAAGACTTTGTGGTGTAAGTTAGGTACTAAGCTTTTGTTTTCTACTACTTGTCATCCACAAACTGATGGTCAAACCGAGGTAGTAAATAGGACTTTGTCTACTTTACTTCGTGCTATAATTATGAAGAACATTAAGTCTTGGGAAGAATATTTGCCGCATGTCGAGTTTGCCTATAATCGTTCTGTTCATTCTGCTACTCAGTTTTCTCCTTTTGAGATTGTCTATGGTTTTAATCCTTTAACTCCGTTAGATTTATCTCCTTTACCTGAGCATAATTACACTGATCTTGATGGCCGAAAAAATGGCTGATTTTGTGAAACAGATTCATGAGAAGGCGAGGATGAACATCAAGCGTCACACTGAGCAGTATGCAAAACAAGTAAACAAAGGGCGTTGTAAAGTGGTGTTTGAACCCGGTGATTGGGTGTGGCTGCATATGCGCAAGGAGAGGTTTCCATTGCAGCGGCGATCTAAGTTGCTTCCTCGAGGCGATGGACCATTCCAAGTTTTGGAGCGCATCAATGATAATGCCTACAAGTTGGACTTGCCCCGTGAGTATAATGTGAGTGCTATTTTTAATGTTACTGATTTGAGTCCTTTTAATGTAGGTGACGCCTTGGATTTAAGGACAAATCCTCTTCAAGAGGAGGGGAATGATGGAGTCCAAGGATCGTCATTGGTGCAAGATCCGGTGCATGTTCCCGTTGGTCCAGTCACAAGATCTCGAGCCAAGAAGTTCAAGGAAAACTTGATGGGTTTAATTCAAGAAGTCTATGATCAAGAGTTAATGAAGAAGCCCATTGGCGATCGAGTTTTGGATAGCCCAAGTTATGTTAATCTTATCATGTGCGAGTGGGCTCAAGTTTGAGGACTTGTTTTGTTTTGTTTTGTTTTGTTTTGTTTTGTTTTGAGACTTTATTTATTTTCGTTTAGTTGAGTCCATTAGTGTTAGTCTTTTTATATTCGTTAGTTGGGCTTGTTTAATTGATTAGTTAGTTGGGTCATTAATTATAAGTCCATCCATTAAGTAGTTTCCTTCTTAGAATAGGGTTTGATTTCGCCTATTTATACAGGCCACGTATGGACGCCGTTTTACATACTTGATTAATAAAAACGTGAGTTTTATTCTCGCTTGAGAGTTTTCGAGTTCTTCTTGGTTTTGTCAAGTCGAGTTCATTATCCGACGAAAAGCAGAAGAGCACAGATGCCAAATCCGAAAAGTCTGGAGAGATGAGAGACAAGCCATCGCTTTCAAAGAACAGAGATCAACAGCTCCTCCAACGGCTAGTTGATACTCTCCGCCTATAAATAGAGGCCTTCATTCATTCAGAGAAGTGACAAGACACACAAGACAAGACACACACGCAAGAAGAAACCAGAGAGCGAAAGACAGAGCAAAATTCTTCACGAGCTGAACTGCATTTAATCCTTTAGAACATCACTTGTTGAGAGTTCCAGAGTTAGTTTCTGTGTTTTTAGATCGAACCTTGAGAACATCACTTGGTGAGAGTTCGTAGAGTGTTAGATCAAAGCTCACCTCGTGTTCGAGCTTTTAGTTGGAACCCCATTTTCTTTCACCTGAAAAGGTTTAGGATCCTACTCTTCCTGCAACTGAGTAGATAGGTTGTTTAGTACCCGAAAACTAAACTGTAAGGTTGATAAGTACCCCCAAACTTATCCTTAACGGTTGCTCAGTCCGCGTAAGCTGAGTGGTTTGTCCAGAAGAACTTGGACAGAGTTGTGTGGACTCACAACTCCCCGTGGACGTAGGACGTTTCTCCGAACCACGTAAATTTCTGTGTGCTTGAGTTTATTTTTCAGTTATTTATCGCATATTCAACTGACCCAACTAACCAGCATACAAACTGCATCTTAGCATTTTCAACTGTCTTGGTTCTTGACCGACCGTGCATAAAAGCGTGAGTTATTTTTAAACGAGTTATTTTCCACCACATTCCGCACAGCTCTTCACTTCCAACTGAGTGTTTCTTCCTCAGTTGTGAGTCCAGCTGAGTATTTCTACTCAGTTGTGATTCCATCCGAGTCTTCTTACTCGGTTGTGATATTTTCAGGGGGTTGAATTTTTAAAGGCTTTATCTAGTGTATTCCCCCCCCCCACACACACCAGAACTTGTTTCGGGACCATCAAGTGGTATCAGAGCAGTGGTTCAAAAGACTACTGACACTGTTTCACAAGGTGTGAATTCGAGGTATTTTATTCAGTGGTCAACTGAACAGATCTCTTTATCACGCTAGTGGATATTTGCTTGCATATTTCTGTTGTTATTGTGTGCAGATGGACGTCAAAGATAAGATCGTGGTCATGTTCTTGGTAGTAAATTATACATCTTGGAGGACACGGATGAAGAAAATCTTACTGTCAAAGCATCATAGGATGCAACAAGTACTCTCGTCCGGACCGATCATCATCAAAGAGAGAATCGCTCGCACTCCTACAAATCCCAACGATGGGGATACAGTTGTGGAGTTTGTGGAGAAGCAGCCGGAAGACTACACTCCAGAGGAAGCCAAGGTGAGCCAGTTAGACATCTGGGCTCAGAGTACGATTATGTCAACTGTTGGACAAGATTACCTCCCTTGGATAGAAGAGTGCGAGACTGCAAAAGAGATGTGGGATATCTTGGTATCGCTGAATGAAGGAAGCGATGAGACGAAGGAGAACAAGTTCTCACATGCATGCCAAGACTTCGACAACTTTTATCTGAGAACTGATGAAACAATTGATCAGCTAGAGCTCTGGTTTATGGACATCCTCAGAAGAATCCAGTCCATCCAAAGAGGAAAATACACACTAAGAGAAATCAATCTCAAAGTGTTGCAAGCTCTACCGGCTGAGTGGGATACCTTCACCAATATCAACGAGAGCCGAGCTGACCTTGGTGAAATGGGAACTAAAAGATTGTTCTCAATTTTAAAGGGAAATGAGTATAAGGTGAACCGAAGAAGATCTCAGTCCTCGGTTCAGACGAGTCGACATGAAGATGTTGGCTCGGCCACAAAGTCAGTTACACTTCGAGCTGACTACTCCAAGTCAAGAACATCAAGGCCAACCAGGTCTACAGATACAGCTGCAAAGGAGCCAAGCAGAGAGGAACTGCAACAGAACATAGCTGCCCTGTCAAAGAAGCTAGCTGACATGGATACTCGGTTCGGGAAATACAAAAAATTCTACAAATCCAACCGAACTCGAGACAGTTCAAAGTCTGTGACCAACGGCTGCTTTGAATGCGGCAAGGAAGGACATTTCAAAGCTGACTGTCCAGACCTCTCAAAGAAAGAAAGAGAAGCGTTGAGGGCCAAACAAGCTGGAAAGAATAAGGCCATGGTAGCAGAAGAAGCAGCTGACGACATGGACATCTTCACTGACACTGAAGATGAGGATGAGCTGACTTCCACCAACAACGCCATCAGTCAGGATCAATGCCTCATGGCACTTGGAACCGACCAAGATGATACTGAGGTACACTCTAATCCTGCTAAGTTAAATTCTTCCAATACTTCTAACATGCAGGAATCACTGGACGAAGAGTTGGAACCCTCCTGGAGTGACTTTCAAGAACTCAGTGAGGAACTACATCAGCAATCGGTTGAGTTTAAGAGTCTTCAAGAACAGTTCTCAAAACTTGAAGAATCTTTAACCGTGAAGGACAATCTGATCAAAAGTCAAACAGATGAGATTGAGAATCTCAAGAGTCAACTGAATGTGGTCAACCGAACTAATGCTCCAACCAACAAGGAGTTGACAAAGCAGATCAAGGAGCTGGAAGATCAGTTGAAAAATCAAGAGACTCAGATCGACCAGCTGATAAAGAAGTCAGATAGACAAACCGAGCAGATAACTGTCCTCCTCAAGGAGTTGCAAACTGAGAAGGACAATCTAATCAAGCTGTATCAGTCATCCAAGATCATCGAGAATCTTATCAGTTACAGTAGACAGATGGATGACGTGTCAGGACTCGGTTATGATGTGATTAAAGATAGTGGAATTCCTCCAGCAACCTTCATCAAAGCTGTTGAGGTCAAGGTTGTCGAACCTAACACAGTGGAACCTGAGTCACCACAAAGTAATTCAACCTCCACCTCTCAGCAAGCTCAACCGACCAAGGCAACTACAACTGAGAAGGGAAAAGGAGCAGTAGATGGAGGACAGAATGTTCCATCGGTTGGGACATCAACCAAGGGGGAATGTTCCAAAAGTTAGAAGAGGAATCAGAGGCGTCGAAGGCATAATCGCAATCGAACTCAGAATCAGAACCGACCTCTGCATCAACCTCAGAGTCAACATCAGAAAGAATGGAACCGACCGCAGAACCGACAAGGATCCAACCATTTGAATCAACAGCGGTTCCATCATCAGTTCAACCAAAGGTTCCAACCGAGTCAACCGATAAGGAACAGGTCGAACAGCTGGAGATATTCATGCCACAACATGAACCACCAACAGGGCATGAACAACTACAAACAATATTCAAGGAGTTGGAATCAGAATCAGCCACAGAGATTCCAACAAGGCGTCCGACCTTACAGACAAATTCAATAGGATAAGAATCGCCATCAAAACATGAGGAAGGCCTCTCCTCTGAAAGCTCGCAATGGGAGAAATCCAACTCCTCCCAAGAAACAAAACATCACTACTAACAACAAGCCTAAGGATAACCGAGGTGTTGTTGTAGTTGATGATGAAGGAAAAGTGATCTGGAATGATAAATCCATCCGAGTATACAGGGAAAAGCGTCGCACAGTTCCAGAGGAAACTGGTTCTAACCCTCCAGGACCCAACTGAAATTGGGGACCTAAGCGAGTTTCGCTTTGCAGGTACAGAAGAAACAGCTGAGGAAGAATAAAGCGTCTGCAACAATGTGGGTGATGGACAGTGGATGCTCGAAACACATGACAAATCTGAAGGATTTGCTTGGAAGTTTTGTGGAGAAAGAAGGTCCATCAGTTACTTTTGGTAACAACTCAAAAGGTTACACCAGAGGTTACGGTACCCTTGAAACCAATCACGTTTCTATTTCTAATGTCTTATATGTTGATGGATTGAAGCATAACTTACACTCCATCAGCCAATTCTGTGATAATGGTTTCTCTGTCAAGTTTGATGCACAGGGTTGCAGGGTTAAAAATGTCGGATCAAAGCAGGTGATATTGTTGGGAAATCGATCGCCAACCGGGAATGTCTACTACGCTGACTGGAACAGCAGTCTTCCTGACACCTGCCTGTTATCAAAGAGCAGTTAAGATGTGAGCTGGCTGTGGCACAAAAGGCTCAACCATCTGAACTTCAAGACAATGAACCGACTTGCCAGACAAGAACATGCAAGAGGCATACCAAACCGAGTGTTTTCAACAACACATATTTGCAGTGCATGCCAGTTGGGAAAGCTCGCTAGTTCCTCCTTCCGGTTGAAGACAACTCCCTCAACCGACCGAGTGTTATAGCTGATCCACATGGATTTCTTCGGGCCAGTTACACCAAAGAGCATGAACGGCAACGAGTACACCCTGGTTGTAATTGATGATTTCTCAAGATACACGTGGACCATTTTCATGCGCCACAAGAGTGAAACCCGAGATGAGCTACCCAAGTTGATGGATCGGATATCGAACCAACAAGAGATGAAGATCATTTCTATCCGATCAGATCGTGGAACTGAGTTTCTAAATGAAACCATCATCGAGTACTGCGAGAAGCATGGAATTACACATCAAACATCAGCAGCGCGTACTCCGCAACAGAATGGAGTAGCTGAGCGAAGGAACCGAACGCTGAAGGATGCAGCTACATCCATGTTAACCAGCTCAGCTCTACCAAAGAGATTTTGGGCTGAGGCCATCAACACTGCATGCTACACTCAGAACCGGTCTCTTCTGACCAAGCGGTTGGGAAAGACACCATACGAGCTATGGAGACGCAGGAAGCCAGATATTTCTTATTTTCGCGTTTTTGGTTCTAAGTGTTATATTCACAACAATGGGAAGACTCAGTTGAAAACTTTTGATGCCAAAGCTTCGAAAGGCATATTTCTCGGATATGCCGCTCGGATCAAGGCTTATAGAGTTTTCAACAATAGCTCTCGTGTTGTGAAGATAACACCTCATGTTAGTTTTGATGAATCTACTTTTGAGTGCAGGGAACAGGCTAAAGGACAACAGGCTGATCCACAAGTTCCACTAGCCCTCACAAGATCTCAGATTCTAAGGCAAAAGAATCTAGCTGAACCACTGGTTTGGGCAACTGAGGATGAGGATCCATACTCCTCTGAAGATGAATGCGAGGACCTCAGCTCATCTCAAGGGGGAACTCCAGCTGATGTCCCTCCAACTACATCAGCATCTGAAGCCCAACCGAGCCCAGTTCGAAATGTTATCAATGTTCAGGATCCAGACTCAACAACTGATAAATCACCAGCTCAGAAGAGTCCAGCATCTCCCACAGCTCAGATCACGGAACAACCACAGATGGAAGAAGAAGAAAGACGCAACTGAAGATGGTATGAAGATCATTCCACTGACAACATCATCGGAGATCCAACCGAAGGTGTGCGTACAAGGAGCCGAGTTGCAAATCTTGATCCAACCGAGGAAGATTCCAACACTTACGCTCAATATGCTGAGGAGTTGGCAGTTCTAGAGGAGTTCGAGCAAGCTGGAGATGTTGCTATGATTTCTTGCTTTGTAGCTGATGTGCCAGAACCGAAGAACGTTGTGGAAGCTCTCAAGTGTGTTCACTGGACAACAGCCATGCAAGTAGAACTGAATGAGTTTCTACGCAACTGTGTATGGGAGTTGGTAGAAAGACCAAATGGTGTTAAGGTTATTGGATTGAAGTGGATTTTCAAAAACAAGAGAGACGCTATTGGATTCATAATGAGGAATAAGGCAAGGTTGGTAGCTCAAGGATATTGCCAACAAGAAGGAATCGATTTCGATGACTCTTTCGCGCCAGTTGCAAGACTGGAAGCCATCCGAATCTTTCTAGCCTATGCCGCATTTCACAAGTTCAAGGTCTATCAGATGGATGTGAAGTGTGCCTTCCTCAATGGTGATATCAAGGAAGATGTTTATATTGAACAGCCTCCCAGTTTTGAAACTGGAGATGGAAGAGTGTACAAGTTGAAGAAAGCAATCTATGGACTGAAACAAGCACCCAGGGCTTGGTATGACACTCTTTGTGGTTTTCTTCTGAACTCGGGATTCAAACGAGGGTCAGTTGACAAAACACTGTTCACCATCAAAGTTGGAGAAGATATACTTGTTGTGCAAATCTACGTCGACGACATCATATTCGGTTCTAAGTCGGAAGAACTGTGTGAAAATTTTTCAAATCTCATGAAGGAGAAGTTCGAGATGTCGATGATGGGCGAGATGAACTATTTTCTTGGACTTCAAGTGAAGCAGTCACCAGAAGGGATTTTCATCAATCAGTCTAAATATACTAAGGAGCCCATCACCAAGTTCGGATTGCAAACAAGTAAGACAATAAGGATCCCGATGAATTCTAACTGGAAGATTGAACCTGGAACTGAGGGAAAGCTCGTGGATGCCAGTAAGTATAGAGGGATCATCGGTTCTTTGCTCTATCTAACCGCCAGTCGACCAGACATATCATACGCAGTTGGAGTGTGTTCTCGGTTCCAAGTTCAACCCAGGGAAGCACACATGTTGGCAGCAAAGAACATCATCAAGGATCTGAAGGGAACTGTTAATGTTGGATTGTGGTATCCAACCGACGACAATATCCAACTGACCGGATACTCAGATGCAGATCTAGCAGGAGATCGGTTGGACAGGAAGTCCACATCTGGACATTGTCAGTTCATGGGAAGCAAGCTAGTTTCGTGGTTCTCCAAGAAATAAGCATGTGTTGCCACTTCTACAACCGAGTCAGAATATATGGCTGCCGGAAGATGTTGCATGCAAGTGTTATGGCTCAAGCAACAGCTGAGAGATTATGAAGTCTCAACTGGACAGGTTCCCATTCATTGCGATAGCTCAAGTGCCATTGCTATCTCTTTGAATCATGTTCATCATTCTCGGACAAAGCATATCGACATCCGTCATCATTTTATCCGAGATCATATTGAGAAGAAGGATATATCCATGGAGAAGATTCCAACTGAGATTCAGAGAGCTGATATCTTCACCAAACCTCTAGCTGAAGCACGGTTCAAGATGCTATGTGACCTCCTTGGATTGTTGGATCCATCAGATGAGGAGTCAACTGAGGTGAAGAGATAGATATCCATCTGAGAGGGAAGCTCAGATGAAGGGAGAATCTCAGATGCGGATCGCCAACTGAAGACATCATACGTCAGCTGAACAGACGAACTTGAGTCAGCTGATGGTATGCCGATCAGATGCAGATTGCCAACCGAAGGAATCAGACGTCACCTGAACAGACGAACTCGAGTCAGCTGATGGTATGCCGCAACATGGGAACACAGCTGATTTCGACATCAGCTGGCAGGTATCATTTATGGCTGAAGGTGTTATGATCTTAAATGAGAATGTTTGAAATAAATTCAAACATTCCTTAACATGTCAGTTACATTAAAAATAGCCATTATGTCGCATTAAATGTAAAGTACAGCTGAACATCAATAACCTACTTTATAGTGCGACTGGGCTGACATGAAAACTGTACACCTTCTCACGTGCTGGTTGGAACTCAATTCGTAACGTCAAGTCAAAGATAGTCAACAGTCGCGTAATCTCAGCCGTTGATGGATTCACGCCATTTAACACCAGTCGTCGATCTTAATCAAGTCAAAAACCTATATATAGCGGAAAATCAGGAAGTGATCTCTTACCTTCCTCATTCGTATCTATCTGCAATAACTGTTCATCGTCTTCCCAGTTTTTGTCTAACTATTTTCTGCAAAAGATTTCCCTTACTTCTTCTTATAAATACCTTTACAGTGATCATAAATGGCCCCCAAAAGCAAGAAAATGGCTTCTTCCGGATCTTCCCTTGTCCCTACCTCTTACGAAGAATCGTTCGACATGCTGGTGTCGAAGATCCATTTCGAACAGATCCTCTCTGATGAGGATTTGGAGTCGCCGGTGTTGGCTCCCCTCGCCAATACTCTCAGAGAGAATGCCCTCCTCGAATGGGCCAAGCTTTGCCCCTCCCACTTGCTCAGGCGACAAGTCGGGGAGTTCTACATCAACCTGCAAGCATCCATTGACAACAGGGAAGGAGTGACTACAGAGGTCTCCTGCCGCCAACGCGAAGTTCCGGCTAGGACCATTCGCCACGTCACCTTCCCCATCAATGTTTCCGATGCCCTCCGCCACATCATCCCCGTCAACCACACTGCCACGGAGTTTCTGGAGAACATAACCAACGAGCAGGCGGATGAGTTTCTGCAGAATGCTTTGATCGAGCCGGAGAGGTTGAGAAGCAACATGCAGAGGACGAAGCTGAAGCCAGAACATCGCCTGCTGTTCGATGTAGTTTCTAAGGTGGTGTTCGGTTATAGTGGTGCATTCGGCGATATCAGCCGACCGAAGTTGAAGGAGTTGGATGCCTTGGAGCACCAACACCAAATCAACTGGTTCCAATACTTCCTGAACCAGTTGATGGTGGAGAAGTCAAAGATCTCCGAGACAACAACTGAGTCTGGAGAGAAGCTGTTGAGTGTGAAAGGGACGCTCAACTTCGGCTGCAAGATCTCAACCCTGATCCTGCTTGCGACCAAGGATCGCAACATGGTCTGGGAGGACTGTGAAGAGACGCCGTTCAAGAAGTTGTTGTTGTTCCCGACAGCTAAGAAGGCACAGGAGGTACTCAGGAGTGTGTATACTCCGAAAGAGAAGAAGGAGGTTGGAAAGACTGCTGAGTCTACAACTGAGGGGGAATCAGCTGCTGCTCGCCTCGCTAAATCCAAAGTTGCACGCCGACGAGCTGAGTCGGAGAAGGAGTCAGCTGAGGAGCCCTCCAAGAAAAAGTTGAGGGTGAAAATCAAGAAGAAGGTTGTGGTTGAAGAGCCAGCTAGTGAGCCAGCTGAGGAGCAAGCTCCAACTGAGGAGGAGGCACCGGTCGAGTCTGCGCCAGCTGAGGAGGGAATGCCAGCTGAGGAGCAAGCTCCTGTTGAGGAAGAGGCACCAGTTGAGTCGGCACATGCTGAAGAGCCATCTGAGTCGAGCCGCTCAGCTGAGGCTGCCACTTTTGAGATCGTCCCTCGCGCAACCGGAGCTGACGAGGCTGAGGGAATGGAGACAGATGTGACGTCAGACGCTTCTTCCTCATCTGAGGACCTTGACGAGGCCCTAACCTCCCCCACGGCTGGAGTTCATGCCGTACCGCCCCTAGAGCCTCTTGCTCTTTCAACCCTTCCACAACCAAATTTTCCGAGCACCCTGCTCGATGCCAATATTTTGACCGCTCCTTCGGCAAATGTTGAGAAAACAATTGAAACCCCCCTCCCAATCGAATCCAATATTCCGAGCTCCCAGCTCGATGCCGATGTTGCGATCGACTCTTTGGCCAACATCGATGAACCTTTTGAACCTCTTCCATATGATATTTCTCCCTCCCCAATAAATGAAGCAGAGGACCTTCAGGCAGTCGCTCTGGAGTACGAGGGCAGGGTGGCCTACTGCTTCCAGAAGCTGCTAGGCATGTTCCCTGAAGCTCGCAACATGCCAGTCTTCGCCACTCTGGGAACCGAGCTCTTGTACCAGTTCCACCTGATCTTCAGCCATTGGTACGTCAAAGAAGATACGATCAGGGTGCAGAGCTGGGATAGGCTAAAGTCAGATAAGTCCCGCATCCGAGCCTACTTCAACTACTCCAACCTTGAAGTGGCTTACAACAACCGGATTGCGTTGCTCACTCGTCGGCTGGACCAGAGCCGAGCTGAAGGGACAGACACCAGGGAAGCAGCTGGACAGGAGTGCATCGACTTTCTCAACAGCATGTTGGTCAAGTCAGCTAACTTCCTTGAGGATATGGATGCCGCCGCCGCAGCAGCGAAGGAAGAGGAAGAAAAGCTGCAACAGTACCTGGCCAACCGACAAGCCATGGTCACAGATGAGCCTCTAGCTCTGATTGCACAAGCCCCTCCAGCTGATCAGCATGCTCCCACAACTGAAGAAATATGTGAGCTGGTAGCTGAGAGGGTCAACCAGCTGAGGACTAAACTGCTTGCCAACCTCCAGCAACAAAAAAATGACCAGCTGAGGGTGTTGGAAGCGCAAGAAGTGAAGAATCAACAACTGCTGGAGGAGAATGTTGCAATGAAGACCAAGCTGGAAGAATTCTCCTCCTCCACCAGTCAAAAAATGTCAGAGCTGAAGTCCACTCTATTGGGATTGAAGTCGGAGCTGAATGTCTTCAAATCCTTGGCCGACTCCAATCTTGCCAAGTCCCAGCAAACCCAAGATGCTGAATGGGAGTCTCACTTCGAGTCGCGATGGGCTAAGTTCGTGGCTTTTCAAACTGAGGTCATCGAGAACCTCTCTGCTTTAAAGAAAGCCGAACAAGAGCGCCAGGACTCGGATCTAGCGAAGAAGGTGGAGCTTGAGTGCGCTGTCGATGAACTCTTCAACCGCCTTCAACTAGCTGAGGATCAACTCACCTCTCTGGATGGTTCAGTAGCAAGCCTTGTTGCTGATGCCAAAAAGGGGGAAGAGAAGGAGGCAGATGTTGGGGTGCAGGGCGAAGAAGAGACCCAAGCCGAAGAAGAAGTGACAGCTGCAGCAAAATCTCAGCTGAGGAAGAAGACAAAGAAGGCCGCTCCCAAGTCAACCGAAGTCGGTGGAGCTGAAATGTCAAAAGACTTGGAGCTGGCAGAGAAGTTTGGAGTTTCCTACAACTCCATAGCCGAGATCGCAACCGAGCTAGATTCGGAACTCGACGGTATCACAACCGAAGAGTGCATCGCAGCTGTTAAGGCTATGGATGTAGAGGAGAAGGATTATATGAACCCGAGCTAGATAAGGAAGTTCGCCGCCAGCTAGGCAAGGAGGGTGAACCAGTTCGAGGAAGAGCTGAAGAAAATGTCCCAGAATTTGGACCGCAACGTTGCCTCCCGCAGCCGACGCCGAATCAACAAACATCAATCAAAGGCGGAAGCTCGGTTGAAGCAACAAAGGTTGCTAGCAAAGTCCAAGGTCGAGAGTCGGTTTAGGCATGTTGACAAGTGGATGCCGACCGAGTGGAATGAAGAGTGGGAGCTGTTCAAGCAGGAGTTCGTGAACGAGTTCTACTATAGGAAGGTTTACGCAACTGACGACCCGAGGAAAGCGTTCAAGGAAGCGCTGACTGAGTTGCACTCAGGGGATCCGAGCATGTTCAGCCAGTTCAGGCGGGCTATGATTGAAGCAAAGCTGGACTTGAACACAGTTCCAGTTCCTAAGAGGGTTACTTATCGGCCTCCTCTTGTCCCAGAATCTCGCAACCCGAACCGTACGAAGATTGCAGCTGAGGCGAGGCAGGTTTGCAAGGAGCATGGAGTGGACATTTCCAAGGAGTCACCTGCCAAGAGGGAAATTTTTGTTAGGATTTTTAGTAAGTATGGGCTAGAATTTTAGCTCAGATAGTTTTTGAAGCAACTGTTGTAACTTTTGATTTTTGTACTTATCCTTGTAACAATCAGTTGTAACGAAAATTATCCAGTTATAAGATTCACCTTGATGAACAATCTCTCATTGTCCAAGCTCTGAATCAAAAAGTTAGTTCAATACCATGATATAACTATGCTAACCCTTTGATGTTTCAATCTTATAGACAGTCTAGAATTTCAGCTGAGATTTTAGATAAGTCAGTTAGATCTAGATCAGTTGTGATCTGTAAGGGTTTTAGAATTCGTATAAGGGGTTTTTGCATCATCAAAAAGGGGGAAATTGTTGGGAAATTTAAGTAAAAGTTTTGATTGATTTCAAAACCAACTGACCCCAACCGAGTAGATGTTGCCAGTTCCTAATGTCAGTAGTTAGGCTCGCTGTTTGAGCACTGTTAAGATTTTATCTTTACAGGACTCCAGCTGAAGATGGCAACAAGGCTTCACTCAGATAGAACATCAGTTGTAAAGAAGACAACTGAGCATTCATCATATGAAGCATTGAGAAAGGGGGAAGTTACACTCAACAGATAGAACATCAGTTGTGAGAAACACAACTGAGCGTTCATTCCATGTGAATTCAAAAAGGGAGAAGATACAAGGAAGACAACTGAGCGTTCAGTTTCAGAACATCAGTTGTATAACTCAACCCAGAAGATCAACAGCATGAAGTAGAAGTCAGCTGAGAGTTTAACTGTCAGCAGTCAGATAGAACATCAGCTGAAGAACAAGCTAGTTGAAGATCGAAAGTCTTAACCGACCACTCCTTGTTGGAAGTCTGTTGTTAAGATTTGAATTTCAAAAAGGAAGTCACGTGAGGGTTTGACCGTGCAGTCATTGCCCCATTTGGCCCAACACAAGGTTGTCTCAGATGAAAAGCAGAAGAGCACAAATGCCAAATCCGGAAAGTCTGCAGAGATGAGAGACAAGCCATCGCTTTCAAAGAACAGAGATCAACAGCTCCTCCAACTGCTAGTTGATACTCTCCGTCTATAAATAAAGGCCTTCATTCATTCAGAGAAGTGACAAGACACACAAGACAAGACACACACGCGAGAAGAAACCAGAGAGCGAAAGAAAGAGCAAAATTCTTCACGAGTTGAACTGCATT
The DNA here is from genome assembly GCA_029490685.1 of Schizonepeta tenuifolia. Lineage (NCBI taxonomy): Eukaryota > Viridiplantae > Streptophyta > Magnoliopsida > Lamiales > Lamiaceae > Schizonepeta > Schizonepeta tenuifolia. Next base: position 76,221,484 of record CM055956.1, on the reverse strand, counting down.
TAATCCTTTAGAACATCACTTGTTGAGAGTTCTAGAGTTAGTTTCTGTGTCTTTAGATCGAACCTTGAGAACATCACTTGTTGAGAGTTCTAGAGTTAGTTTCTGTGTCTTTAGTTCGTAGAGTGTTAGATCAAAGCTCAACTCGTGTTCGAGCTTTTAGTTGGAACCCCATTTTCTTTCACCTGAAAAGGTTTAGGATCCTACTCTTCCTGCAACTGAGTAGATAGGTTGTTTAGTACCCGAAAACTAAACTGTAAGGTTGATAAGTACCCGCAAACTTATCCTTAACGGTTGCTCAGCCCGCGTAAGCTGAGTGGTTTGTCCAGAAGAACTTGGACAGAGTTGTGTGGACTCACAACTCCCCGTGGACGTAGGAGGTTTCTCCGAACCACGTAAATTTCTGTGTGCTTGAGTTTATTTTTCAGTTATTTATCGCATATTCAACTGACCCAACTAACCAGCATACAAACTGCATCTTAGCATTTTCAACTGTCTTGGTTCTTGACCGACCGTGCATAAAAGCGTGAGTTATTTTTAAACGAGTTATTTTCTACCACATTCCGCACAGCTCTTCACTTCCAACTGAGTGTTTCTTCCTCAGTTGTGAGTCCAGCTGAGTATTTCTACTCAGTTGTGATTCCATCCGAGTCTTCTTACTCGGTTGTGATATTTTCAGGGGGTTAAATTTTTAAAAGCTTTATATGGTGCATTCCCCCCCCCCCCATATACCAGAACTCGTTTCGGGACCATCAAGGTTCATATCAGAATCCCTATCACAAACAATAGTCCTAGGCATGTCATGCATTCTAACAATCTCTCTAAAGAACAGATCATCTATATGAGATGCATCATCAGATGTATGACATGGAATAAAATGTGTTATCTTAGAAACTCTATCAACAACAACAAAGATGGAATCTCTACCACGCTTAGTCTTAGGCAAGCGTAATACAAAATCCATAGAAATATCAATCCAAGGTGCAGTAGGAATAGGTAATGGTGTATTATGACCATGGGAATTCACTCTAGACTTATCTTGCTTACATGTAACACAACGATCACAAATTCTTTCAACATCACGTTTTATATGAGGCCAAAAGAAATGCTCATGCAGAACAGCTAAAGTCTTAGCAATGCCAAAATGTGTCATCAAACCCCCACCATGAGACTCAACCAATAACAAATCACATATAAAGGTATAGAGCACTTAAGAACACACAACTTATTCTTCCTAAAAAGATAAAGCCTAAAATACTCACCACTAGAAGACCGCTCACATACTCTATAAATCTCACCAAACTCAGGATTATGCTCATATAGACTCTTAATACACTCAAAACCAAGAAACTTAGCATCTAAAGTAGAAATCAAGGCATACCTCCGAGAAAACGCATCAGCTACAACATTCTCTTTACCTTGCTTGTATTTGATGACGTATGGAAACGTCTCAATGAACTCCATCCACCTTGCATGCCTCTTGTTCAACTTGTGTTGCCCCTTCAAATGCTTTAACGACTCATGGTCGGTGTCAATAACAAACTCCTTAGCCCACAAGTAGTATTGCCACATTTTGAGGGCTATCACCAACGCGTACAACTCTTTATCATACGTGGGATAGCTCAATATCGCCCCACTGAGCTTCTCGCTGAAGTACGCCACGGGCCTCCCCTCTTGCATCAAAACTGCACCAATACCAACACCAGAAGCATCACATTCAATCTTGAATATGACACCTTGTGTGGAAGAGGTTCTCCCGCTACTCTCTCTCTTCGGGTTGAGTTTGGGCACTCAACACCGTCCTAGCTACAAAAAGCTGCCCGGTAGGTGGTAAAATCTCATCAACCTCCTCTTCTTCATCGGAACACTCCAGTGTTGGCATCTCCGGATCATCCTCCTCATCATCAGTCACAACTTCGCCGTCGTCTCTTAAGATTATAACTCTTCTGTTCGGACACTCACTCATAATATGCCCGAAACCTTAACACTTGAAACACTTCTTATCCCAATTCCGACTATTAGGCATCACTGGTTTGATCAAATTTGCTGAATTAGAAGTCTCTATTCGGGGTTTAAAGAACGACTTTATCTCATCTCTCGGCGGCGCCTCCTTTTTCCATTGGTTCCCTTTTGATGAGGAACCACTAGAAGGTGACTGGGATTGCCTCCAATTGGCCGGACTCTGTCTCTGATTGCTGCCTCTCCTCTTAAGTTGATTCTCTATCTTTATGGCCATGTGGACAATATTCTCCAACTCAACATAGTGTTGCAACTCCACCTTATCTCGAATGTCCCATTGAAAACTAGCTAAGAATCTCACCATGGTCTCCTCTCGTTCCTCCACAATATTGGCTCGAATCATGGCTATCTCCATCTCCTTAAAATATTCATCCACACTTCTACTTTCATACTTCAAATTTTGCAACTTGTTGAAAAGCTCTCAGTAGTAATGATTAGGCACAAAACGCTTCCTCATCACCGCCTTCATCTCACGCCAAGTCTCAATAGGTGGCTCATCGGTTTGCCTCCTACTGGTCACCAACTGATCCCACCAAACAAGTGCATAGTCTGAGAATTCTACCGCTGCCAACTTTACCTTCTTGAAATCTGAATAGTTATGACAATCGAACATGAGCTCCACCTTTCTCTCCCATTCAAGATACAACTCTGGATCATTTTTCCCTTGAAATGAGGAAATGTTCATCTTGATATTGCCCAGATAGTTATCTTGAGCAGTTCTATCGCGCCTCTATGCCAACTTCCCTCGTCCTCATCTTCGAACTCTGTATCCTCTACATACTCCTCATAATCACCACAGCCTTGTCTACCACCACGTCCTCATCTACTGCCTCGGCCACGATTGGAATTGGTCTCTCTGGACTGAGACTGCTCAATCTGGTAGATCCTATCATGCACCACCTCAATTTCTGATCTCAACATCTTCCCAATTTTGATTTAATTGCATTCATCAAAACTTTATCTTTGGATCAACGGTAGGCTGATCCTTCTTGTCTGCAACCTGCTTATCATCTTTTGATATATTGACACAGAAAACGGTTAGTAAAAACAGAAACCTCACAACCTCACAAGCACTCGTGTATCACTCAATAAGGAATCACTCAGCACTTGTGTATCACTCAATTATGGCTTTTTTTTTCACTCTAATAATCTCACTCTCTCCTGCCTTTTTCCACTCAGATTCTCTCTCAAGGAACTGAGTTATCTCAATCTACCACTTGAGTTCAACACCAACAAACACAACGAAACAACTAATAGAACGTCCACTACAAGAAATAAAAACTAAAACCCAAAAATACGTTGAACATAAACTGCCCCAAACGACTCTACACGACCCAAGGAACCAAAGAGCACTACAAGGCGTAACTGAAAGTTGGAAAAAGTGCACGCAAAAACTGCTCCAAACGACTCTACACGATCCAAGAAATCAAAGGAAAAAAATGCCCACAACAAATTTCGGAAATTTCTATACTCTTTTTTTGTACCCTCTCGAAACGTAGATTCCAAAAATGTCAAGAACGAACGAAATTCTAACGTATGCGCCTTTGGCGACCACTTTTAGGTGAAACTGAATTTTCGTAGTGTAAGGCATGTACGATGTATATTAAGGTCTTTTAGAGTGTATATTAGAGTACTTAGAAGGGTCGGATGTAAATTTGGAGTAATTATGGTAGATGTCGTAAGATATGAAAGATATGGGCGTATATATGGTAAGTGTGTAGAAGATATGGAAAGATTATATGACAGATATGGAAAGATATATATAAGATGTGGAAGGATATATGCAAGACATGTAAAGATATATTGTAAGATATGGAAGGATATATAGCAGACTCGAACCTAGACGCGGTACACGGAACGAAATTAACGAAACTTTTTTTTTGATGTCACGGAAAGACGATACGAAACTGGATAGAAAGATGAAACGAAACTAAACGGAAAAGACGTGAAGAAACTGAATAGAAAGACGAGACGACACTGAACATAAAGACGAAACCTAAAAACTGTACCCTTGACACGAAGATAAAAAACAAAGAACCTGGATACGAATGTGGCTCCTGATGCAAAAATGATATGATCCTCGACACGCAAACGGAAGACTCAATCGAAACAGTTGCATGGAAGTATCCCAAAACCTCTAAATCTAACTCACAAAACGAATTAGGTGAAAGAAATTCCCTAAAACCCAACGTGATGTTGACACAGCAACTCGGGGACGATGAATGACACACGAACGAGGGATGATTGCCTCGCTAATACGTCGATAATGAACTCGTCTTGGAAAAACTAAGACGAACTTGAACTCTCAAGAGAGAATTGAAAATCTCACGAATAATATTGATAATCTGATAAAAAAACGACGTCCAATACAAGTATTTATATAGGGCGAAATTCTAAACATAGTCTAGGAAGGAAACAACTAATGGGCGAGCTTATAAAAATTAACGTAATAACCTGACTAACAAATCGACTAAAGAAAGCCCAAAAAACGAAAATAAATAAATAAAGTCTTCAACACAGATAAATAAAGTCTTCAAACTCAGGCTCACTCGCACATAATAAGATTAACAAAACATGGGCCGTTCAACTCGCCAACTCCTCCATCTCCAATGGGCTTCTTTATCAACTCTTGATCCCAAATTTTTTGGACTAAGCCCGTCAAACTTTCCTTGAACTTCTTGGCTCGTGATCTTATAATTGGCCCAACAGGAACATGCGTTGGATCTTGCACGAACGATGAACCTTCGGCTGCATCATTTGGCCTCATGCATTAATGATTCTGCCGCTAGGCCAACTTACGTGCACCCATTTCAGATTTTAATGACGGGTAATTCTAAATACAGTCCCTCTTTTACTTTCTATAGCCACCGTATTTAAATAAATAATTAAAAATATATGGATATACTATTTTGCCCTTATTGTTTTAAAAAATATAATTAAATAACAATTACAGTACATAATAAATTCTACAAATATAAACCCCATTATTATAATAGTAATAATTAAAATAAATAAATAAAACCATAGCCCCCAACCCATAGCGACCGGAGTTGCCAGATACATATAGTTCATAATTTACATTTGCATTGAAGAATTAATTTGGCCAAACTTTTTGTATAATTCATCTTTATCCACATTCTCTCTCTCTCTCTCTCTCTCTCTCTCTCTCTCGTCACACACACACACTTCGGCCCCAGCGAAGCAGAAGCAATTAGCCCTCTAATGTAGTCACCGCCGGATCTACTTCTCTCGCCGACGATATTGGATAAGTTTTTAAACTATGAGCTTTAAGCTGGCGAATCTGTCAAATCTTGAAAGAATGTCTTGGTGATGTCGACGGTGTATAGAGGAGGATGACAACTCTAGTTTTAAATTTAAAAGAAATTGCAAAATTGGTGGCGCCGCCTCGGCTCAGTTTCTGTGATTAATTTTCTTTAAATTAATTTATGGCTTTGGGGGTTATGCAAATGCAGTTTCTTTATTTTTTTAGCAGATTGCGGTTTCTTTAGTATATACTACATATTATTATTTGGACTTTATTTATTATTTAATTTAATTAAATTTAGAGATTTGAGGGATAAGTTAGTAAATTTATTAATTTTTTAATTACCCTGTAATGATTGGTCCATGCTCGCACTTCTGTTGAATCAGGCCAAGCCATACTGACCTTGGGTTGAGCTGGGTTGGGCCGATCCGGCCCACTTGACAGCTATAGTTAGGACGATAGGAATGGATCTCATGGAACCTCACGGGAATATTAATATTTGTGTATGCAATTTTATTACAGTAATTAATATCCAAATTTTAAATAAGTTTCAACCACCGAATAAGTTTTTATAGGTAAAAATTTGGTTACGGCCAACAATACTGTGCGGGTGGCTGTAATTAGAAGGTAAATAAGGAAGATTAGGGAATAATTAAGAGAGTTATGGGTAATTAGCGATAATTATATGCAATAAATTTAATTAAATTTTTAAAGTCATAATTAAAATTTATAAAGATCCAATTAAAATCAATTAGAAATTTATATTAGAATATGTTGATATAGTTATAATAACTTAATTTTTCATTGAAAACAAGTCCTAAAATTCATTATACAGACCTATATATATTTAATAAACTAGCTAGTAAATTAGATTCTTTGAAAAAGGAAAAAGAAAAATAAAGTGGACAATAGCTACTAGCAAGTTGAGCAATTTCTTCTTTGTTTCATCCTTATCTAAGATGCAATTATTTATTGGATCGTTGAAAATATGTGCAAATTTGACTAGTAAAATACTAATTTATTTGAGGTAATTCATGTACTAAGAAATCACGCGCCTATTGACTGACACGTTCTATTATATGTTCAAATAAATTGAAATCGACACAGTGCTTTTTTGGTTGAGAATTTGGCCAAACAGCGGGCGCCAGTTTTCCGTTGTTTTGTATGTGTATGTATATGGCAGTGTGAATAGCGCGACACCATTTTTCCTGCTGCATATTTTGTGGCAGTATTTTCTTTAATTATATTTCTTCGTATAAACTTATGATTATCACCAAAATAAGAATACAAGAAATTGAAATAGAAACAACACTAATTGTTTACTTATTTTTTTATTTCCGGCTGTGAAACCTAGCTCAAGTGGATGGTTGAAGTACCTAGAAAGATTTGGGTTCAATTTCGTCTGGTAGTACAGTGGTCTCACTTTTGTGTGGTGTAGAGGTCCTACCTATATATACCTTACTGTAATTCCCTAAAAAACTTGTTTTTAATTCCTTACAAAATAATACTTCCTCCATTTCGGAACAACTGACTCATTTTATTTGGGCATTATTATTAAGGTGAAGGGTAGAAAATGGTTAAAGTGGTATGACCCACAACTTTTGAAAGGTTAATTATTTTCTTATTTAGAAATAAGCCACTTGTTATGGGACACTCCGATATGAAAAATGATTTACTTGTTCCGGGACGGAGGGGAGTAGTACATTCACTAGATTACCTCATTGTAATTCACTAAAAGAAACTTACTTTTTTTTCCTATTTATTTAGTTCATTTTTGTGTGTTTTTCTTGCGATTATTTGTATGTGTTGTTCGTGTTTTTGTTCGTTTTTTATTACAAGTCATGGTCGTATGTTGGGTGTTTTGTATTTTGGTGTGTGTAGGTAGGTACACAGGTGGCGGAAGAGACAAGAAATAGTCGAAAATGTGGAAAAATGAGTGAAAGTGGTGAAGGAGAGAACAAACAAGATTTCTGTCGGCGCGTGAACAATTTGTGCTTGAAGAGCCCCGCCGGTGCGGGAAAATCTTGCGGTGCGAGATTTCCGCCGGCGCGGGGTGAGCGATTATTCTCAGTAGTATAAATAAAAATGTCGGGTTTTGCAGGAAAAAAAGGGATTCTTCTCTCGTTTTTTATGCTAGAAAAGTAGAAAACAATATGTAGAAGTGGTTCTTTTTACTTTTCCTTGCTTAAACACTTTTAGACTTGATTTAGACTTCATTTTCGTTGATCGTTGAAGACTTCTAGTATTTTGTAAGAATCTTTATTTCGGTTTATGCAATGTTTATTTCCAATTTTTATTTTGCTTTCATTTACTGCAATATGAACTAGTTTTCATGTTCTAGGATTTAGTTCTTTGACTCGGAATGATTATTTGCTTGTGAATTGTTAATGCTTGTCTTCTATTTCAATTAAGTATGATTTCTTTCGAACATGTGATCAATGTTTGAATGTGTTAGTAATGAATGAGATCGAGAGATGATTTCGTTACGTGTTGTGGTTGAAATAGAGTTAATCTTGACCGGAGACGCATAGATTAATTGTCGAGCATGTTTTAGTAATTTCATTGGTGTAGTTCAACTCTATGAATACGAAAGTTAATAGATTGGAAACTTCGTTAATGTTTTTAAGAAACTAATCGACTGAGCATAACAAATTCCTTGTTTTGGTAATTCCGAGGAGAATGATTTAAATCCTAGACGTTTTAATTCATTAAATTTCCGTTTAACTCAAGTTATTAAATATTATTGGCTATAAAAAAACCCAATGCAAACTTTGTAGAATGTTTAGAACGTGTGGATTATATTGTGTGTGATGTGTAGGAGCTCGATTACATTGCCATGTTAAGTCTTCCTTGTGATACGACTTGGGTTAGCTATCCGTACTACTTAGGACCCCGTTCTCTTGCAAGCAACTAATAGATACAATTTAGTTGATTCACTATTACAAAATAATATTGATATACACTCTTATATACATTCACTAGATTTACCCGCACGTGATACGCTATACCATGCTATTGTATTTGAATTCTTACATTATTTCCAAATGTCAATAGAGCATCATTATTTAAGTATTATTTTATCTATATTATAATTAAATATTTCAAATTAATACTCCCTCCATCCCTGAATAGTAGAGTTATCTTTTCTTTTTCGGTCGTCCCTGAATAGTAGATACATTTTATTTTGGTACATGATCTCACCACTATCTTATTATTTTTATTACAGAAATGTGGGTCCCTTTCTCCACTAACTTAACGACTGCACATTTTCATTCATTTCTTCACTCACAACTACCTAACTTTAATTAAAACTAGTATCGTCCCCAAAATGCTCTACTATTCAGGGACGGAGGTAGTATGATTTATCTTGATGAATCTTCCTATAGAGTATAAGACTATGCGCAGCAGTGTCTCCATGGACGGTCTCGAGAAGCCAAAATCATGGAGACACCCTGCTACAGACCCTCATGTCTCGAGACTGTCTCTTCACCACGAGACAGTCTCGAGCCCCTTAAAAAAACGGAAATTAAATGTATATATAAATTAATGTGTTGATATTTACAATAATAAGGCTTTAGCCTAGTGGTTGAAGGCCCTTGTTCTTCTTCAAGAGGAAGGGTTCGAATCCCCTTGGAGCAAATTGGTTTTTTTTTTCTTCTTTGTTCTTTCTTTTTTCCTTCAGGTTTTTTTTCTTTTTTCTTCACCATTTTTTTTTTCTTTTTCCTTCACCAGTTTTTTTTTTCTTTTTTTCTTCAATTTTTTTTTTCCTTTTTTTTCTTCATTTTTCTCTTCTTTTACAGTTTTTTCTTCTTTATTTTTTTTTGTTTTCATTTTTTCTTCTTTGATTTTTCTTTTCTAGTAATGTAATTTATTTATTTCTAGTAATGTATTTTTTTATGTCTAGTAATGTAATTTTTTAAATTAATGAAAATTTCAAATTTTCTTATTAAAATTAATGCAAAGTACAAATTCAGAAATTCCTTAAAGATACCCCTTAGAGATAGCCCCACTGCACCTCACTGTTTCTATCTCTAAAAAATCCTTAGAGACACCTCTTGGAGACACTACCACTGCAGACAGTCTAATACATTTAGCAAATACAGAAAATTAATTAATGTGACAAACAGTAAAACAATTACTACTATATTTTAGTATAATAATGCAATTACTACTATATTTTAGTATAATAATGCAACATATACATCATTATATAGTGAACTATGTTGTTAAGCTCCAAATCTTAGAGCAAGAGTAGTAGGGGGATCAATCTCCAGTTTGAGTCAGCTGGAGATCGAGTCCCCAATAACGTGCCGCTTCAAACGAGCTCTGCACTCTCATTATATTGCTGTTTAATTTGCACGCGCTAATTACAAAAATTAATTTGAATTCAACCAGTACAAATGGCTATTTTGGCCGGAAAACACCGCAACGACTCGTTGGAAGCTAGCAATGGTAAATTTTTATTTTTATTTTTATTTCCTTTTTAATTTCAGCTATAAATGCACCTATTCCCTTCACATTTTCTACACAAATTCACTCAATTTTTCTCAACTTTACATCATTATTCTTCTCACCTTTTCTTTTAATTGTTTGTTATCTCCAATGGCTGCCAACGGTTCGCAACCATACACCAAAGCTGAGACGGAAACATTGGTCCGAGCTTGGATCGTCGTTCATCATGAACTAAACGTTGGTCGTGAAGCATTCTAGTAGTGGATCACCATCCTTACAACAACATCTCACCCCGACAACATTGTGGAGAGGAATGCTACGATGTTGTGCCATCACTGGAACCGAACAAGGAATACGTGCGCCCTTTTCGAATTAATCCACATGCACTGCACCGAGCAAGCTTTGACGTCGCAGCCGTTTCACAGATCCTCGCGAGGGGTTTAATCGAGTACCAAACTACTAACGGTACTCCATGAAATTTATTTAAAACCGCTGGTAGTAATGGGATTTTATTATCCATTGGATAAAATTAGTATTTAATTATGTATTGTTTTTAATTTAATGAAGTAATTTTATTATTTCAAGTGGTGTGATTTTTGTGTTTTAAATTAAATGAAAAATTCAATAGCTCAAAACTAATTAGAAAGAGTCAGCACTGTGTACATCCCCTATCAAACGAGTGAGCACATGTCACTAACTCAAGTCTGCAATTGACTCAACCACACTAATCATGCTCTTAATATTTGAATTTGAAAATTGAAATATCATATTCCCTCCGTTCACAAGTAAATGTCCCGTTTGCTACAGTACACGTGTTCGCAAGTAAATGTCCAGTTTACCTTTTTCGTACAACATTATCCTCTTGACTTTACAGAAATTACTATCCTTTGCCATTTAGGACTCCACCTCACATCAACTTTATTTCTACTTTTTTATCATCCCAACAACTTTATTCTTACTTTTTGGTCAATACCACCTCTTTTTTGTCATTACCACTGTTTTATTATCATTATCTCACCATCCCTACATCCTAACTTTTACCCACTAACTTTCACTTTATCAGCTTTCTTAAACTACGTGTCTAGCACAAAATGGATATTTACTTTGAACTGAGGGAGTACATAAATGTACAATTATGAGTTTGCATTGAAAATTGCAATTAGTTGCATGTGATCTGCAAAATAGGAGGAAAAATTCATTGCAAATTATTGTGCTTCTAATATACTTAGTAGTAATAAATATGAGATGAAGAAATGTCTTAGTATAATATGAAATGTCTTAGTATAATATGAAATGCTTAGATATAAATTTCACCAATAATAAATTTACATAAAATTGCTAAAATAAAACAAAAGTATCTAAATAAAAAAATTAAAATTAAAATGAAGTCCATGCATTTATTTTTCTAATAATCAGATAGGGATCTTAGATTTGTGTTTTATTTATTTATTATATAATCTTATTTCATGTTTTAAAATTTAATTTTATATTACTAGTTAATAGCTAGTATATAGTATTAAGGTAAATGAAAATCTAAAATATTGCTTCGATCATGCTGTAAAAATAAAGCAAATTGTTCGAGATAAATTATCATTTTCTACACTGTTTTTGCGTCGAATTATACAGTAAAATCGTAGATTGTTGGCAATGACGAAGCCAAAAATTTAATTCAGGGGGGTCCAACTTATATTAGCATTTTTTTACATACATAAGAAGAAGTTTAATACAAAGTTAAATATATAAAACTTTTTAATATGAATGTAATATCTTTTAAAATACTTTAAAAACAATAAAAAAAATCAATACAATGAAAAAAATATTTCAAATATAAATTAGATAAATTGCATGGTATAAGATGACGAGTTAATGAGCAAAATATTACTAAGACTCGATCTAAAATCAATAATAATATATAATAATTTAAAATTGAATCCAAGGTATAGAAATATCGCTATTGTTAAGATAAAATGAGGTTAAATATATCTCTTTTTGAGGCAAACACAAATGAAGGAAAACATAAATAAATATGCAAGCACAATTGAAGAAGTTAAAAATATAAATAGACAAACACAATGAAAAAAAGAAAAAGAAATAAAAAACATAAGGACCAAAAAATAAAAAAATAAATAAATAAGTAGGACAAGAAAATAGACCAACACAATTGTGTGCATGAGAATCAAACAAAAGAGTTCAGAGAAAATGGGAAACATTAAAATAATAGCACCAAACACCAAGTATAAACATTAGCTTTCATATTTAATACTATTAAACATATCTTAATTTTTCTAAATTATACAAACAATGATTAATATATCCCATTTTTTTCATAAACCCCAGGGCGGTCCAATGACCCCCTGCACCCCCCCCTTCCTTCGTCTCTCAAATTTGTTGGAGATGTTCTTTATTTAGTATTTCCCCTAGCTTGGCATGCATCATTTTATAAGCGGAGAAGAACTTAGACCAATACTTCAAAGTTTCAACACATTCTAGACGACAGCAGGTACAACCACTTCAGTTCTGAATCAAAAAATCAGGTAATTTCAGTTTTCCTTTCTTTATGCTATTTTTTAAAGTAAAGTTTACTTCTTCTCATTGTTGGCCTATAACTACGAATAACGTACAATAAGAAAGTTAGTAATGTAGTAACAAAATTTAATTATACTCAAATAAATATTTTCACTCGCTGGGTTCTCCCGTTATTCTTATCCTATTTTTTTTTAGAAATAATTAGAAGATGATTAGGGTTAAATTAATTTGTTAAACAACTCATTTTATACTTTTTATCCTACTTTTCTACCTCATTTTTTGTGCCATTTCACTATTCTCCCTCTCTCTACCCACTTTATTCCACTTTATTTCTCTATTCACTCTCTGTTTACCCACTTTATTTCACTTTAAAAACTCCACTAAATATATCTTCTACTCTTAATTAATTATTTTCTCTTTAAACCCTATACTAAAAAAACCAGGCCAAGTGGGACGGACGGAGTACTAGTAAGCATTCGTTAGACTGCCCACAATGGGTGTTTTCACGGGGTCTCGAGACACCCAAACCATGGAGACACCCCGCTGCAAAGGGCCACGGCTCAAGCCCGTCTCTATACAACGAGACAGTCTCGTTCCCTTAAAAAAACGCAAACTAAATGTATAAATAAATAAATATGATGACATTTACTATATTTGGGCTTTAGCCTAGTGGTTGAAGCCCCTTTATTCTTCATCAAGGGGGAGGGGTTCGAATCCCCTTTGGAGCAAATTGATTGTAATCCCACCGTCCACGAAATGGTTGTCACTTTTGCTAGCCACTCACAACAATACTCACTATAATTCAATACTACCTTACAATTTCTTAAAATCCAAATGGTTGACACTTTTGCTACTCCACTCACATCTACTTTTGCTATTCCGCTCGCGTTTATTATGGGACCCTTACTCCACTTAGTACAATACTCACTATAATTCACTACTAACTACAATTTTCTTAAAACTCAAATAGTTGGCACTTTTGCTACTCCACTCACATTTATAGTGGGATCCTTACTCCACTCACAATAATACTCACTATAATTCACTACTACCTACCATTTTCTTAAAATTCGTGACGTCCACAATGTGGCAACCATTTCGTAGACGGAGGGAGTATTTTTTTTCTTGTTCTTTGTTCTTTCTTTTTTTCTTTAGTTTTTTTTTCTTTTTTCTTCAATTTTTTTTTCTTTTTCTTCAGTTTTTTTTTCTTTTTCCTTTTTTCAGTTTTTTTTTTTATTTTCATTTTTTCTCCTTTAATTTTTCTTTTCTAATAATGTAATTTTTTTTATTTCTACTAATGTATTTTTTTTTATTTCTAGTAATATAATTTTTAAAACTAATAAATTTTTGAATTTTCTCATTAAAATTATAAAATAAATATAAGAGATTGAAACATCCCATAAAGACTGTCTCAGTATAATTCACCGTCTCTTTCGCTATAAAATCCTTAAAGACATCCCTAGAGTCACTGCAGTTCGGCTGTGAGCAGCGGCGATCGTGATGATCGCGCTCGCTCACATGCCACATCATAGCGAGCTCGCGCGCTCGCTAGGGTTACAACGGCGAGCTCGCAATATATATTTTTTTTCTGTTTTATTTTGATTTTTGCCTTTTTTAATTTTTATTTTTACTTTTTTTGAATAATTGAACAATAAAATACTACTCCTATAAATTATATTAACTTCCATAAATAAATTAAAACAATCATAATTATAAAAAATCCTAATACAATGACATAATTAAAAAACAAAACGCTAATAAGAAATACATTGACATAATTAAAAAAAAAAAACCCCTAATCACTGAAAAAATCGGGCCTATCCTTCACAGGCTGCCAAATTGCCAAATGCTTGAACGGTTCACCGTTCATGGACGCCCATTCATTGAGCGTCGAGTTCAATACTATCTCTTCAGTGATGCTGGCCGGAACTTGAGCACGGGTACTCCGGTGCATCGCTTGGAATAACCCGCAACTGCTCTTGACTCGGTGCCAGTGGTGACGCAACTGCGTCAAGTTGCGCTCTGCCGAGTATTGTGGGCGATTCGTGTTGTAGCGAGTCACCACTGTCGTCCAAACGGCTCCGTTGCCGTCACCGCCATTTTGGACGTATAACCACGCCCGTGCCAATTCCAAAGTTTCGCCATCGGTGTAGGGATGTGGTGCCATCATCGGGAAGATCGCCGAAGATCGCCGATTGAGAAAGATTGAAAGAGAGGGAGAAGGAGAGGTGTGATGTTTGAGGGTGGTGAATAGGGTATTTATAGAGGAAAAAATGAGGATAAATAATAATAATAATAATAATAATAATAATAATAATAAAATTTTGAATTCTAACCGTTGCGATCACCAACGGTCGCCTGGGGATCGTTGTGTGATCGCCACGTGTCCGCTAAAGTTGCCAGCGCGTGCTGCGAGTGGCGATCGCTCCAGCGAGTGCGCGCTCGCGAGCACCACACTTGATAGTGGTTGAGCGCGCGATCGATGACGCTCGCTAGGGGTGTGCGCGCGCTCGCACGCGCCGTTGCGATCACCAACGGTCGCCTGGGGATCGTTGTGTGATCGCCACGTGTCCGTTAAAGTTGCCAGCGCGTGCTGCGAGTGGCGATCGCTCCAGCGAGTGCGCGCTCACGAGCACCACACTTGATAGTGGTTGAGCGCGCGATCGATGACGCTCGCTAGGGGTGTGCGCGCGCTCGCACGCACCGTTGCAGAGAGCCTTAGCATCCGCTTGCAATTTGCTTAGCTGGTCAACTTTTTCACAAATATCGAAGTCGACAGCTTGCAAATGATGTTACACAACAAAGAATACGTAATATGGGGGAAACTTCTTCATTTCATTGTTTAATAATATTGACGTATCAATCATAATAAAGTTGTCATAAATTGACACTAGTAGTAGTAATTTACGAAATATTGTTTCCTCTTCCAATTTTTTCTTTTTTTAACCTTTATTTGTTATCATGCTATATAAATAACATTTGTTATTCTATTAATTTGTGTCACTTAATAATTCATAACTATATTTATTTATTTGTATCAACAACAAATCTAAGGTTTTTCATTTTTGTCAAAAAATAACCCAACTAATCTAAGGTGTGTATCCAGCAATAAAGCATATAGAAAACAACACCCATCAAGAATATTTACAGAATATTGAAAATTTTCTAGATCTATAACTCTAAAAATGAAATTAAGCATTTGTTGAATCACATTACTTCTTATTTTCATGAAAATAATAGTTCATGAATTTGAAAAAAAATAAATAAATTGAAAATTAACCAATATCCACCACTTATTTGTATTCGGTGGATTTTTGAACAAATAATATTCTATACATGTCGAAGTTTTCCAGAAATTGCCTAAGGTTGGATAGTTGACCGTAACTTTTATACTAGTATGAATTATTATATATCAAAGTTGACTCATTCTTCAATAAGACCAAACGAGTAATTGACTATATGCTGAATCAAAAAAAGAGAGATTATACTATCCTTATATATATATACATACATACACACACAACCAACCAGAAAAAGAAGCAAAATTTTCATAAGCAAATCTTTGCTGCAAAATAATGGAAGAGCTGTTGAAGAAGAGAGTGATAAAATTCCTGACAATAGTGTGTTTGGTAGGTTGTTGCGCTAACATTCCGACAGTGGAGGCGAGTGTTAGACGCTACGAATGGGAGGTGAAGTACGAGCTCAAGTCCCCTGATTGTTATAAGAAACTTGCAATCACCATCAATGGAAGATCTCCTGGGCCGAGCATCATCGCTCGACGAGGAGACACAATTGTTGTACAACTTAAAAACAGTTTGTTTACTGAAAATGTCGCAATCCATTGGCATGGGATTAGACAGGTGAATCTTTAGATTTTTTATTTAATTTTGTCCTCTTTTCTATTTCGTTTTTAGACGTTGAGAGAAATCTGAAGCTGCTGCCCGAAATAATTAATAATCCTTTTATTGTTTGGTTAATTTACGACAGATTGGTACACCTTGGATGGATGGAACAGAAGGGGTGACGCAATGCCCAATTCTTCCTGGTGACACTTTTGTGTACAAATTTGTAGTGGACAGGGTGAGTTCCTTATTTCTTACACAACATTTTTTCGAAATTGAATTATATGTACGTGTGTAGGGATGTCAATCGTACCAACCCTTTCAGATCAGATCAATCCTATCGGGTTGTCCGGATTAAGTCGGGTTGGGTATTTTTCGGGTTGAAAAATCGCAACCCACCTAACCCTTCGGGTTGCGGGTTAGCCCGTCGGGTCATAAGATTTAAAATTAAAAAATATAATTAAATAAAAAATAAGAGTTTCCAACAAAATAAGTAATAGTTATAGCACACAAAAAGTTACAATAATTCAACATTAATTTGTTATTTCGCAAATAAAATTAAACAATTGAATGACACTCGTCTCCTACTTAAAAAAATTTTTGGAGTGACTTCAATTTCATCACTGACTTTAATTTCATTACCTTCACCATCTATTTAAGAAGAATAAAAGGGGAGTATGATTTATATATAAATTTGGTTGATTAAATATACATAATATACAAAACGACTTACATAAGTATGATTTATATATCTAGGCCTAGGGTTAAATAAACAAACGAGATACTATTCAAGTTAGTCAGTTTGATCCTAACCCTTTTCGGGCTAACTCTGATCGGGCTCAATTGACATCCCTACATGTGTGTGTGAGTTTATAGATTACAGTACATATATGGCTATGACATCCTCCGCACTCCAAATTGAAAAAAGTGGTGTGATAAACTACTTTCTAGAAATAGTTAGTGAATTTAGGGGGGAAACGCCACTTAACTATTGTACAACTATTTCAATTTTTAGTTACTGTATATTAGTAGCAAATCAAAATGTACATATACTCACATATATACTTGTTCCTTTTGTATTTGTTTATGCAGCCCGGAACATATTTGTATCACGCACATTATGGCATGCAAAGAGAAGCTGGTTTATACGGTTCGCTTCGAGTATTACTTCCCGAAGGCGAGTCAGAGCCATTCTCGTACGACTACGACAGAAGCATAATACTCAATGACTGGTATCACAATAGCACTCAAGAACAAGCTCTTGGCCTCTCTTCAATCCCTTTTGTCTGGGTTGGAGAGCCTCAGGTATATAACTACTATATATACTACTTTTCACTATTTAGTATTTACACAATTAATTTACTTACAAAAATACAATTAGTTTTTCATGAATAATTGAATAATATTTTTTTGTGGGAATTTTGCAGTCAATCTTGATACAAGGAAGAGGAAAATTCGACTGCAACACGCCAGGAATTGCAGCACAACTTTGCAACGCATCCAATCCCGAGTGTGCACCTTACGCATTAACAGTTGTACCGGGCAAGACCTACCGTCTCCGGATCGGCAGCTTAACGGCTCTGTCCGCTCTGAGCTTCGAAATCGAAGGCCATAACATGACCGTGGTTGAAGCCGACGGCCACTACGTCGAGCCGTTCGTGGTGAAGAATCTCTTCATTTACTCCGGCGAAACTTATTCCGTTCTCATCAAAGCCGACCAAAATCCTTCTAGAAACTACTGGGCTAGCGCCAAAATCGTCAGCCGAAATAGCAGCACATCCAACGGCCTAGCCATCTTCAACTACTACCCTAACCATCCACGGAAGAATCCACCGACCATCCCCCCGCCCGGCCCCTACTGGGACGACGTGCCGTCGAGGCTGTCTCAGAGCGTCGCCATCAAGGCACGCCGCGGTTTCATCCACGCGCCGCCTAAAACGTCGGACCGTACCATAGTCATGCTGAACACACAAAATACCGTCGACGGCTACCGGCGGTGGTCCGTCAACAACGTGTCGTTCAACCTCCCCCACACGCCGTACTTGATCGCCTTCAAGTATAACCTGTCGCACGCGCTGGAGCAGCGGCCGCCGCCTGACGGCTACGACTCGGCGGCGTACGATATCTACGCCGTTCCGCGGAATGCTAACGCCACCACTAGCAACGCCGCGTATAGGTTGAAGTTCAACACGACGGTGGATGTGATCTTGCAGAATGCTAACACCATGAATGTTGGTAATAGCGAGGCGCACCCGTGGCATCTGCATGGGCATGATTTTTGGGTGTTGGGATATGGCATCGGCAAGTTTGATAGCGTCAACGACTCCAAAAAATTCAATCTGATTGATCCGATTATGAAGAACACGGTGGTCGTCCATCCGTTTGGATGGACGGCTTTGAGGTTCCGAGCCGATAATCCGGGTGTTTGGGCTTTTCATTGTCACATAGAGTCGCATTTTAGTATGGGTATGGGTGTGGTTTTTGAGGAAGGGGTTCAAAGACTCGGAGACTTGCCCTCTTCCATTATGGGATGTGGTGAAACTAAAGGCTACCGCAAACCATAAAAATCTTCTTCTTGCATTCTAATTCATTCTTTACTTTGTAATTCAAAGGTAATAAAGATGTTCGAATTGATTTGTCTTTGGAATGTCAAATCGATATCTAACCCTACTACTGTATTACGCGAAATTACGTGGTAGATATGATTCATTTTTCTTTAGTTACAAAGTATTATTATTCATAAAAAAAATGATTTTATTGCGCCGTTGAAAAAATATTTTGTCTCAAACTTTTATCAAAATTATAAATGTGCCCATTACTTTTGTTGAATAAAAAAATAGTAGAGGTCAACAAAATCGGACTAACTAAAGAAAATCGAAACAAAGCCGATTCCATTCATTTTCAAAATTTCAAACTCAAAATTTTTGAAGGAATAATATATTTATATATGGACATTATTTGTGGGATTGGTTAAGGTCCATATCTAATGTTATTATATATATTCCTTTGTACGGATACTGTTGAGAATAATAATAATATTCCTTCTTCTCGTGCCGTGTCTCTTCTCTTTCTTTCTATTTTCTGTGTTCTTGTTCTATTTACTTTACAATACGTTATCAGCACGAATTTCTAATCAATTGAGTAGAAATTGGGTGTAAGCTCTAAGGAAGAATCGTGTCTTTCCTCGCAAGGTAATCTACTGTTTCAGATTTTCTATCATCGGTTTGTGACATTTTTTTTCTTTATGTAAGTCTGTGGATTTCCGTGTTATCCAGTGCAATTGCGTATAATCTTTTGCGAATTTCAGTAGAGTTTTACAGTTAAATTTTGTCGCGATATTGATAAATCCATTCTCCTTCCTAAGTTCCTATCTTTGGGCTTCTGTTTATTTTTTGTCAATTAGTTTTTTTTTTATATATATATTTCGATTACCCAACAATAAATTGTGAAAGTTTTTCTTGATTCATCACATTAATCATTCATCTATCTCTCTATGACCATGCAATGCAAAGCAACTACTGAACTATCCTTTGTACGATTCGATTCATAAACGGTCTCATTCTTTTAAAAAACTTAATTTACCACAATTATGAATTGTTGCATGCGCGTGTATGTCTAATTCTCCAAGAATATTTTAAATTGCAATTCTCCGTGACACACACATATATATTTCCTAAGAAACTTGTCTGACGAAGAATATGATATTTTTTTTGCTTTGCGACCTGTGCATGTAATTGGTATTCATGATTATGAGCACCAAATGTTTAACCAATTTTATGCGTGAATTGTTTGAATTTATACATTTATGCTATGGCTGTTATAATTATTACTCATATGTACACTTTTTTTTTCTTCAACAATTATTGTAGTCTAAAAAATCTAACAACATCGTTTTAATTTCTTTTTTTATTTTTCATTTTTTTTAATTTAAAAAATTTAGAAAGCCAATCCCTAAATTGGAACTTGGCTTTCTCCCGCTCGTCGTTCTTCTTCCCAAGAGAGAGCCACCCACCGCCGCCTCCCACCACCACCGCCGCCTCAGGAAGTGGAGCATTGTCTTCTTCCACAGCCGTCACCCCCGTCCGCCGCGGCCTCTCCTCCTCTTCCCCCTACTTCTAGTTCGGCGACTCCGCCGCCGTCGCCAGCCTCATCTCCATACCGTCACCACCGCCGCCTCCCGTTACCACCGCCGCCTCCCGCCACCACCACCGTCTCAGGAAGTGGAGCATTGTCTTCTTCCACCGCCGACACCCCCCTCATCCGCCGCAGCCTCTCCTCCTCTTCCCCCTACCTCTAGTTCGACGACTCCGCCGCCGCCGCCAGCCTCATCTCCATACCACCAGCCCGCTTCATCCCTAAATAAGAAGGTAACTCTTTTCTAACTTCCAGATTTCCTTTCTTCCCTAATTCCAGATTTCCATTCTTCCATAATTCTTTCCTTTCTTCCAGACTTCCATTGGGCTCAGAAATGGGGCTTCTCTTGCAACTGTATCTTCGGGCTTGGAGTGCCGGAGCTCGTCGTGATTGTGGGCGTTTTGGCCCGAAACAGCTGCCGGAAGTGGGCCATTGTATTGGCAAGACCGTCAAGAGCTTTCAGCAGGTTTTTGTTTTGCTCTCTTTGATCCTCTGATTAGTAAATATGATCCTTATTTATTTGGATTTCATTTTGTTGATTTTTTATGGTTAGTAACTTTTTTCAAAATTCATAACTTTTAGATTGGGGGTAGTGTTTGTGTTTGAGATTAGCTGCGAAAGGTGGTTGATATTGAATCCCATGTCAGTGATTTTAGAGTTTAGTTCAGCTATAACTACTTCGTGTTTAATCTATGTAGATGTTGTAGATAATTCTTGTCAATATTGGGGAATTATAAGCTTAGGTGCTTGAGAGTTGATTGAATTTTTAACATAATTATGTTTGAGCTTGTGTGATTAATTATGTAAAGATTGTGTTAGTCTTAATTGAACCACACTTATTATCAAGATTGAGTTTTTGAGTATGTCAAATTTCTAATTAATTTTTAAATATAATATTAATCATGTTATTTTTAGCTGGTAAGAATCAATCACAAAGCTCTTTTTTTGGTTTTAATTTTTGTTTCTGATACTTAGTTTGTATGTAGGCTGCTGTATTGAATTTGATTTTGAATTTGTGTGGTTAGGGTTGAGATGAATTTACGTAGAATGAGCTGATCGTAAAGTTAGAGTATCGAATTGAAGTCTCAGTCTTCCTGCATCATTCTCATTGTTTGTGACAATGCCAATTGAATCAGAAATTTGATGTTACATTCTTAATTTATGCATTGAACTGGACTCTTGAAACTGCGAGTTCTGCGAAGAAGAAGGTCCAATGGTTTTGATGTTGCGATTGTGGACTATATGATTAGTTGTATAAGATGGATAAATATGTCTCTTTTGTGTCTGTAAAACAGTTTTTGGTGTGAATTGTTGAAAAGGTTAAGATATAATCAACATAGAGAGAAACAAACAATCAGACTAAGCCTTTCGTGCTAAAATTTTGTGTTGTATTCTATCAAAAAAAGCATGACATGGAAGAAATTTGACGTACTCCCTCAAAAGCAGGCTTTAAAACATTAAATGATCCTCCAATCCTCTTGCTTCATTGGTTGCAGCAACAACAACAATATCAGAAGATTTGCAGGCCCTCTTTCCTTGCAACCCCCCTCCCTCCCTACACATCCATCACTCTATGAATTTGTAAATTTAATTTCTCACACTCATACTTATCATAAGTGATAGATACATCTAACTTCATTTTCAACGGGTACAAAACATGGTGGGCGCTCTCTCTCTCTCTCTCTCTCTCTCTCTCTCTCTAACAATAGTGTTTAATTTTGTTTAAGGGCTGTCTGCACTTCTGAACGAGAAATTCTTCAATGCCTGCATAATTCACGAGGATCAGAAGAAAAACGAAAAGAATGTTTTTTGCTTTGATTGTTGCATCGGAATTTGCCCTTACTGCTTCCTTCATCACCCTTCTCAACGCCTCTTACAGGTCTCTCTCTCTCTGTGTGTCTCTCTCTCTTTATATTTTAATGTTGAATTTAATGATTCAAATTTTGGTTAATTATAAAAAGCATACGCAGCAAATGGTAATAGTATAATCATGACATAAAAACAAAAATGTAAAGTTTGGTGCGTGAAACATATTTTGTGATGAAAGCACATGGAACATTAAACTTAGTTGGAATAAATTGCTTTTATTGTGGAATGGGAATATATATATGTTTTCAAGCAGGCTATGTCGGAGAGTTGTTGTGTTATAAACAAAAGTTAATACTCGAATTTAAGGAGATTACAGAGATGTAGATGTTCAAAAATAAGGAAGCACACGTAACATTTTAATTTATTAAAATCGGCATGTTCTAGCAATAAATGCAATTGCTACTTCTATTCACGACAACCGTTACTTGTACTCACAATAAATATTACTGTAGGTATTTTGACGATTTTTTCTCGTTTACACAATTCAAATGGTGAAAAATATTCCTATAGTTCGTTGAGGAAGTACACGTAACATTATAATTTATTAAAAACTATATATTTTAGCAATAAATGCAACTATTACTTCTATTCACAATAAACGTTATTTGTACTCACGACAAATATAACTTTAGGTATTTGGGCTTTTTCTCGCTTACACTCCAAATATTGTAAAATATTCCTATATCTCGTTGTAGAAGTATAGGTAACGTTATAATTTATTAAAAATTACATATTCTAGCAATAAATGCAACTATTAATTTTATTCACGATAAATTTTACTTGTACTCACGACAAATATTACTTTTGATATTTGGCCGATTTTTTTTCTCGTTTACACACTCCAAATATTGTAAAATATTCCTATATCTCGATGTAGAAATATACGTAACGTTATAATTTATTAAAAACTACATATTCTAGCAATAAATGCAATTATTACTTTTATTCACGATAAATATTACTTGTACTCACGACAAATATTACTTTTGGTATTTGGCTGATTTTTTTTTCGTTTACACACTCCAAATGTTGTAAAATATTCCCAATAGCTCGTTGAGGAAGTGAACGTGATATTATAATTTATTAAAATCAACATTATATAGCAATAAATGCAACTATTACTTTTATTCAAGATAAATGTTACTTGTACTCACGATAAATATTACTTTTATTATTTGGCCGATTGTTTTTCTCGTTTACACACTCCAAATGTTGTAAAATAATCCTATATCTCGTTGTAGAAGTACACGTAACATTATAATTTATTAAAATCAACATTATATAGTAATAAGTGCAACTATTACTTTTATTCCCGATAAATGTTATTGTACTCACGACAAATATTACTTTTGTTATTTGGCCAAATTTTTTTCTCGTTTACCAACTCCAAATGTTGTAAAATAATCCTATATATCTCGTTGTAGAAGTACACATAACGTTATAATTTATTAAAGTCAACATTAAATAGCAATAAATGCAACTATTACTTTTATTCACGATAAATGTTACTTGTACTCACGACAAATATTACTTTTGGTATTTGACCGATTTTTTTTTTCTTGTTTACACACTCCAAATGTTGTAAAATATTCCTATATCTCATTGTAGAAGTATACGTATCATTATAATTTATTAAAAACTACATATTTTAGAAATAAATGCAACTATTACTTTTATTCATGATAAACGTTACTTGTACTCACGACAAATATTACTTTAGGTACTTGGGCGATTTTTCTTTATATTTACATACTCCAAATGGTGAGAAATATTGCTATAGCTCATTGAGGAAGTACACGTGATATTATAATTTATTAAAAAGTACATTTTCTAGCAATAAATGCAACTATTACTTTTGTTCACAATAAACATTACTTGTACTCACGACAAATATTAATTTAGGTATTTGGGCGATTTTTTTTTCTCGTTTACACGCTCTGAAAAATATTCGTATAGGTCGTTGAGGAAGTGCAGGTAACATTTTAATTTATTAAAAACTACATTTTCTAGCAATAAATACAATTGTTACTTTTATTCACATAAACATTACTTGTACTCACGACAAATATTACTTTAAGTATTTTGGCGATTTTTTTTCTTGTTTACGCACTCCAAATAGTGACAAATATTGCTATAGCTCATTGAAGAAGTGCACGTGATATTATAATTTATTAAAAAGTACATTTTCTAGCAATAAATGCAATTATTACTTTTGTTCACCATAAACGTTACTTATACTTACGGCAAATATTACTTTACGTATTTGAGCAATTTTTTTTGTCGTTTACACATTTCAAATGGTGAGAAATATTGCTATAGCTCATTGAGGAAGTGCACGTGATATTATAATTTATTAAAAAGTACATTTTCTAGCAATAACTGCAACTATTACTTTTATTCACGATAAACGTTACTTGTACTCACTACAAATATTACTTTAGTTATTTGGGCGATTTTTTTTCTCGTTTACACACTCCAAATAGTGAAAAATATTCGTATAGGTCGTTGAGGAAGTTCACGTAACATTTCAATTTAATAAAAACTACATTTTCTAGCAATAAATGTAATTGTTACTTTTATTCACGATAAACGTTACTTGTACTCACGACAAATATTACTTTAAGTATTTTGGCGATTTTTTTTCTCATTTACGCACTCCAAATGGTGAGAAATATTTTTATAGCTCATTGAGGAAGTGCACGTGATACTATAATTTATTAAAAAGTACATTTCCTTAGCAATAAATGTAATTATTACTTTTGTTCACAATAAATGTTACTTGTACTTATGACAAATGTTACTTTAGGTATTTGGGCTATTTTTTTCTCGTTTACACACTAAATGATGAAAATATTCGTATAGGTCGTTGAGGAAGTACACATGACATTTTATTTTATTAAAATCAATGTTTTCTAGCAATAAATGCAATTATTACTTTTATTCACGATAAACGTTACTTGTATTACTTTAGGTATTTGGGCAATTTTTTTCTCGTTTACACACTCCAAATGGTGAAAAATATTCGTATAGGTCGTTGAGGAAGTACATGTAACATTTAATTTATTAAAATCGACATGTTCTAGCAATAAATGCAACTGTTACTTCTATTCACGACAAACATTACTTGTACTCACGACAAATATTACTTTAGGTATTTTGGCGATTTTTTTTCTCGTTTACACACTCCAAATGGTGAGAAATATCGCTATAGCTCATTGAGTAAGTGCACGTGATATTATAATTTATTAAAAAGTACATTTTCTAGCAATAAATGCAACTATTACTTTTGTTCACAATAAACATTACTTGTATTCACGAAAATGATCAATTTTGTTATTTGGCCAATATTTTTTCTCGTTTAAACACTCCAAATGTTATTCAATTAGCTTGTGTACATATGAACAACTTCAAGAACGTAGTTGCCATACATACAGTTCCAAAGTGCAGAATATACCTCATATCTGCAACCACCCAAAGTGCAGAATATACCTCATATCTGCAACCAGCTTCATAAAACCGGATGCGCTGAAGTATAAAAAGCCAATTGATTTTGCTCAAGATTTTTTGAGATGCGCAAGTTATTCTATAGGTTGAAGCCACTGATAATAAGGAACTAATAACATTATCAGCTGCAGATTCAACATTCTGAGAGTCTCAACACTTTGAAAACTAGTAACAGAAACTTTCTCAATTCAAGCGGAATATCTAATTTTACAACTACTTAAGATGATATTTTCAAGGGAGATACAAGTTCCTGTGTTAACAGCACTAACAGTATCACCATGCTTAGGCTGAGATAGTTGCCTCTAATAACGAAATGATTAGTAACCATGGCCTACGAAAAGATAGTGCATTAGTAACTTTTCCCAGAACACAATATAGGAAATGCAACAAAATTCTAGTCAACATAAATAGCAACATTTTCGTATTCAGCAAGTATCACAAGCCAATTAAGCTAGTCAATTTTGCAAAACATACTCAACTTCAACGTATCATTTAATACACTTATTGAGCCAATGGGATTTATGTAACATTATCAAATATTAGAAAAGATTAATACCTGCATCATTGTTGCGCTTTGGAAAATTCAATGATCTGACTCAAAATACGATCTCTGCAATCATTAACATCTGACAAAATAATCCTTGAACAATACATTGCCCTTAGTTTTCTTCTAGGAATAGGCGTCATCAAAGAAAAATAAATATAGTCACAAAATAATCAAATATAGAAAAAGCAATATCTAATCAATTTTTTTTTTAATTTTATACCAATAACAAACTTGGACAGTTGTACGGTCCACTCAAACACAAGCATACATTTGATATGAAGAACAATGACACTTTGATAATAGATTATAAGATTTACTATCTTCTGATTCTTCATATATGAGCTTTGTGCTTCGTTTTACAACAGCGTGTGAAATGTTTGACTTCTTTTTCTTTTTTTCCAATGCCAAGCTAATATTATTATTTCAAAACAAATATGAATCACTTATAATATTACTATCATGTAATACAATAATATGTACTATCAGATAGAGATAGTATGAACTCTTTTCCACTTGGTTCATTCATCATGCTTTAGAGACAAATAAAACAAACTATTGGTCACATTGCAGCAGTGGCAGTAGGAGTAGTTGGGTTAATGTTAAGCATCTAAAATGAGATAATGAAGTTATAAATTTTATGCAGTGACATTTTTTTCAAGGTGGAAAAGGAATTGGGTTAATGTTGAATCCTATAGATGGTGAAAGAGCTCAAATGACTTAAAATTTTCCCAATAACTTACGTTAGGAAGAGGAAGGGTTTCCAATATCTGAGACCAGCTGCGGAAACATGAATAAAATCAGAATCACAATGAATCAGCAACGACGAAAATAATATGTATAACACTGCGTGACTGTGCAACACCATAAAAAGAAGAATAAATAACAATAAAAGACAATAGAATAAAGTTGACAACATTAATAACAAAAAATGATAGCAAGTTTTTCTGAAAGGGGAAAACGGTATCAAGTTAAGAGTTGATACTTGCACTGAAAGTTTATTACAATTCAGTCATGTCGGAATCCTGCTAATTCTCAATTACACTTCAACAACTAACAACCTGTGATTCAAAAACTCTTAATTAGACTTTAACAACTTAATGCTTAAAAAGGTGCAATCAAAATTAGTGAGTTAGTGGTCCCCTGTTCTACACATACTCATCCATAGATGTCACATTGATAATGCAAAAAAGGACAACTAAAACACAAAATCTCAGGCATCCACTCATTTTGCCCCAGCGACTGATCAACACTATTATTATCCAGAACACAACAAAGGTGAAAACGTGGCATTCCTTGCTTATTCTTCACATGCTATAACTTAATAGTTAAAATTAGTCTATTGTCTGTATGAAGATGATCAGAATTAACCAAAATTCATGCAATTGATCAATCTCACACAACCACATAACTAGGAATTAATGCAAGATATGCTATAACAATGTTGATTTTTGTAAGTAACCTCACTAGCCACGACCATCACAAATATGATCACTCTTTCAAGGCAAATAAGCTAAAGACAAAATCTCAATTTACATTCTATCTCAGTTGAAGAAACTATGGACATCATGTCAAAAGAATCATATTAATGAATCCTGAGATAAAAAATGGAGAAATTTCTCACACAATGATCTCAACCCGAAAGCTCAACGGGGAGCACCCGTTGCTCTGTAACTCAACCCGAAAGTCTGTGTAACTCACTAATTTATTAATTATTAACCATATATATCTCTCTCTCTCTCTCTCTCCCCCCCCCCCCCGACTGCTAATTCTCCATATCTTTTTTTCTGGAAATTAAATTAATGTATTGTTTTTTATTGGCTTAATTAGTTTATTATTAGTAATAATTTAGTTTAATTCTATGATAGCTAGCTAATTGCAGTTCTTTTCTGTGTGTGTGTGTGTGTAGTCTAATGAAATTAGATAATTATAGATGCAGATAGTGGCGATGAAGAATAGGGAGCCGACAGAATCCATAAATCTGAACAAGGAAATGTTAGGAATCGGGTACTTGCTCGTGTAGATATCAATGAACAATACTTCTTTTTTATTGAAGAACTTTGAACAGAAACAGAATTTGTAAGAATTACAATGGAAACTGAAGAACAGAGGTTAGAAAACCAGATCGTCCGAAGTTAGACTTCTGCCCGCAAGACGAGAATACGCCCCGTTAGTGCTCACGGTAAGGCGGCTCGTCCCCAAAGGTTAAAATGATCTAAACGTCTCGGCTGTAGTAGCACCACAAACAGAATCGAGCTCCGGCGAACTGAACTAGAACGAAGATTGAACTGGTGTATGATATGCTATGAAATGCTATGCTGCTTTGAGAGAAGAGAAGATTGCTTTTTTTCGTTTCTGTCCAGAATGCAATGACAATGCCTCCCTTATATAGCAGCTCTCGGACATGTGGAGGGGCTCGTTGCATTAACACAACCATTCATGACCGGCGGTTTCTGGACGTGAAGAGGTGGCCGGATGTGAACAGCCTTGGGTGTTACAGATGCCAAAGGTCTTGGGCCGATGGGCTTCACGGATGGGCTACTGGATTGGGCTAACAATTAATCGAATTGGGCTTGTGGGTTGGTCCAAAAAGATAAGGCCCAAACACCAGCCCAAAGCACCAAGATCAAAGTTCCAGGCCCCAGCCCGGACCGTCGTCCGGGCGGCGGCGGCGCGCGCGTAGTCACCCATACACAACCATACACACAACCCAATAAGTTATTAAGCCCATACAGACATAGCCTTAAATACTAGTCAAATCATCCACATATAACCGATATGGGACAACTAACATTTATTATAATTAATAACATGTTAATTACTACTTCAACATCCAACCTTTAGCATACAATATCTCACTCACCAGAAATCGGTTTAGAGATATTAAATATACCACGTTCATCTACTCACGGCGTAGATTAATATCCAATAAATATTTTAATTAAATAATAAATATTTAATCAACAATATTTATCCTCAATAATGGTTAATATTAAAACCATTTCCAACTGGAAACAGAAGAGTCTTGCAGCAACAGGAGCGAAAACAGTTCGGAAATTAAGTTAGACATTTCGACAACTCCGACGACCGAAAGCCCGCTTTCAGTGGCGGTGGGGAGGCAGTTGTTCCTAATGGGAAGCGGCGGGGCGAAGCTTTTCCAAAACTCATCGAGGGCGTAAATACAGTGCTCGAAAATGGAGCAAACGGGAATTAAGGAAGAAAGGCTGTGTAATATATTTGTTGGAATGGATGATCAGACACGATTTTGGCCATGGTTAGAGCAGCAACATTTCAATTAAACTTAATTGCCACATCTTTGTTCACTATCTAACACAGAGTTTGAATAGATTGGTGAGCTATCAGATTCAGGCATTCTTAGTAGCTGCTGCCAAATTTATCTCAAAAGGGAAAAGGAATTTGACATTCACGCACACACAAATAGAGAAAATATGGATTTATATCAAGACAACTGAAACTAAATTCGACATTCATCAACTTCCAAGATTTCGTTCCAATAGACCTAACGATCGAGGGAGAGAGAGAGAGAGAGTTATACATAACCTCAATCCTAATCAGAAGCCCGCCGCTGCCACTGCCGCCGACGCCAATAAGCAACTATCGTCACGTGGTTAAAAGATTCGCGACGCTCGGACCGGCGCTGTCACGCTGCTCCTGCTGCTAATTTATCATATCATAGGTTAGTAGGAAGACAAGTTCTAAGCTTATCCTCATTTTGTTGATTAAAGAAATTTCGTCAATACAATTACATTATACTGAATAAAATGCCATGTAAAGTTGATGTTTCCTTCAACAAACAACCATAGTAACCAAGAGTTTGTGGTTCTCACTCCGCCGTTAACTCTAGATCACATAGAAACTTTAACACTCAATGAATGTAAGACTTCTTTTTGCACGATCAACTTCTGTTCAATTACTTGTGTTGTTTCTCCAAACCTCACTGACTGTACGGAAAAAATCATGTTCGAAATTTAGATAATCAACAGTACACGAAAATTTATGTAGTAATCCCCATTTTGTTGGTGTGTGTGTTTTCAGTTAAAATGATTGTAATTGATATTTCCCTTTTCTGAATCTTAAATTATGACTTTTTGACAGTTAACTAAGCTAGCTAGACCTTTTGATTGTTCAGAGAAGAACTTATGCTCACATATGCACACCTTCTGTTTGAATATCATGTATTGTCTTCTTTGTGTAGATCCTGTAAATAGGATATAAAGTTTTCTTTATGTACTCTATCTTAGGGCTTTTTTTTTTTTTTAATATATATATTTGATGTCTTATAGTAGTATCTTCTTTAAGTAAAGTGTTTTGTGCACAAAATCATAGAGAAAAATCTGAGAAGCTGTCTGGTATTTATAGACAAAATATCCAATTGCTTCAATTTCAAATTTGAATTTTGAATTGGGCTCGGAATTTTGAACCCCTTGTCAATAACGTTTTGTTGTATTCAAACTGCCAAATTCTGTCGATGGTAACAATTTTGGCCTTAAAAAAGATATGAAAGCTGGAAACTGAAGAAGTGAAATAGTAGGATAGCTGGATTTCAGGTGGGAATCAGCCATACAAATTATTTTGCTATAATAATATAGTAAGGGGGCGTTTACTAAGCCGGATAAGCCGGATAGATAAAAATAATATAGGCTAATCAAGCGTTTACTTTTAAGGATTAAATTCAAAGATATCTCATCACACATGATCATTGTTCATATTTGGAACTACACATGTTGGATTAAAAGAATCATGAGATAACAATAGTCAATCCTATCCTATTTAGTAAACGCCCCCTTATAGAATAGATGTGAGCTGCCTTCCTTTCTATTCCATCGTTAGAAACCAATGTAGTCGCCAATTATATTTTGTTGTCTCTGATTATACCACCTAGCTTTCTAGCTACTATTCGAGTTTTATTTGGTGAAATTCAACGTTCTGTCAGTGAAACTTGATGCGTTGGTATGCTTCATATGTCAACTTAGTAGTTGTTATCTTTTCATATTCTGTATATTATATGCTTTAGTATATATTGGGAAAGACAAAACTCAATTTTCCTCTAATTTTTGTAAATAGGATTTGTAGTCTTCTTCACGTAGATCTCGTTGCCTATCTTTCTGATCATCAATAAAATAGAGCATGCACTCAATTAATATGGACAAATGTATATAAGTTAATTATCTTGTTGTAATATGGATTTTCATCCATTATTATTGTAATGTTGATGGAGTTTTCTTTTAGAATAAATTAATTTCTTGACTCTACAATAATTTTTAACTTCTTATTCTCAATCGTGATTCTTTCATTATTTAATTGGATCTCTCGTGTTTGAAACAACAAACAATCTGAGTTTCTTTATACACAAGTATTTTGTAGTGAAAAAAAGCAGTTTTGATTTAATATATGTATATTTGCATTACTTTTTGTTTTTGACTCATAGCTGCCAAATACTTCTCTTTTATCTCCTAAAGTTTTGAATTTCAATAGCTCAAAGGAATAACTTCTTTGGGTGATTGCCTTTGGAATGTTGGACGAGGAGAAATTTGATGTGCACTTGAATTTGTGGGCGCTTTGAGTTCCGAGGCAGTATATATTGCAAGCTAGCAACTCGTATTCTAAATGGGTACGTGATGAATAACAAGCTCTTTGTTTTCTTAATTTGGCTGTACTTACAAATTTTATGTGGCAATGACTAATTAATCATTTTTTGTTTGTGATGAAATTTACTTGACAGGCCACACACCAAAACCTGTATTTGAGGATCCAACATCTGATAAGACTTGCGTGTTATTATCTGAGAATATCAACAATCCTGGTTATTTATTTATTCTTTTTTTTTGGGAGGGGTGGGGGTTTATGGTTTAAAGTTTTTAAGATTGTAATTTTGTATTCTAGTAGTATTGAATACTGATGGGAGTTGCTGATAGATATATCTGAAATCCTGTTGGCAAAGTTGATGAACTGAAAGAGCTCTTTTGAGATCGAAGTAGTTCCATATTCAATGACACTTGGTTATTCATATTGGGGTGCAGGTATATCATCTACTCCATGCAGTTCTTTTTCATAGCAAATATATTAATACTAACCAGGAACCAGGGTACCTAGGAAATGATTATGTGCTTTTTTCGTTTCATGTTGAGTTGTTGAATTTGTGCCTTATTCGTCCAAATTTGTTATATTTTTAATTCTCTGTGCACAGTTTGAGTTGTTGGAGAGTTTAAAAAAAACGTAAGCATCTTTGTATAGGAGTGTATCGATTATTAAATTATGTGATAGAATGATCTTCTATGACATCATTTAAGAGCTACATTTAGATATTTCCAGGTTGCTGATGCCTTAATTTGTTTTATAGTAACCGGTGGTTTTCAGTATAATATATCAGATGAGTTACTCCCGTACAAGGATGTTATAGCAAAAGTTATGATGTATGTTAAGTGCAGAGTGTCAAATTCGGATCTGAAAAAAGATCAATAATCAAATTTGTGCAACTCGGATCTTTTTGTTTTAAATGGTAAGATTGAGGTACAAAATATTGGGATTTATATACTCGATAGTACTTGACGTTGTCTATTTTTTATATAAAGAAGTGCTCTTTAACTGAGACAATAGTTTATAACCTATTCCTGTGAAAAATCTATTATTTTATCATTGAGGTAGTAGTATTTTTGGATTAACTTATGTTATAAGTCTTGGAATATGTACAATTTGCCTTTTCCTTTAACTGCTCCTTTATGCTCCATTTGCAGAAAATCATCAAGGAATCAAGACCATGGTCGATAAAGTTGGACGCATAACTAATGAGTTTTGTGTGCTGCGATTCCGAGGGGAGATTCGGATATGGAGCAACCTTGAAGCTTGATTACAGTTTGATATATTGAAATTCTAGATTGAAACATGAGCATTTTAATGCTAATAATTTCGAAGTTCCAGGCTGCGGATATTCTGTGTGATATGTTTGCGGGAATTGTTCCATTTGCTATTCCAGCTGCACAAAAAGGATGTCGGGTGTATGCAAATGATTAATCGTGATGGTGTTTGTTACCTGAAATTTATTTTTTCACTTATGGAAGTAGCAACTAATGAAGATTATCTGGAGTCTGACAAGAAAAATAGAAGACTTCTGAGAAAGAGGACATGCCTCGTGACACACAGACAAAGTTGAAAGACAGCAACCTAACTGGTACATGTTTTATATAGATTCTTTTTCTTTTATGAACTATTGAGTTAGACCTTAAATTTCATGAAGGTTTTGTGCAGAAAACTTCAGGTGAGAGTGTTGCTAATTTTGAAGTAATGAACCGTTGAGAGCAAAGGAAGAAGTGCTTTAAGCCGGTGCCACTACTTACATTTGAGGATAAGTCGAGTAATAGTTGCCTTACATTTTTATATTAGTAATAAGTGCTGTTTCATGCAACTGTGTTCCTGAAAAGAAAAAAAGAGGCTAGAATAACCGCATTATTGGATCTCAATGCGAAGCCCTGGGAGCACATTGATCATGTCATAATGAACCTACCTGCTTCTGCTTTACAATTTCGTGGTATTTTCCGTTGCCCAACTTTCTCTGTCAATAGCTCCAATCAAGTTCTCATGGTAATTGTCTAAGGATCTAAGCATCTAAGAAAACAGCGACG